>OX387430.1:7361562-7880511 GCA_947563755.1 Lochmaea crataegi
AATTTAAAGAAAAATTATTTGGTGCTCAACTATATACATACAACAGGGTGATTGATTAGTGTGATAAAGCTCTGTAGGTTTGTTAAGCGAGTAAACCTAGGTTTACTCAAGTAAACTGCGTAATACTCAAGACTCTTGAGTAAAGTCCAGAATATGTTTGAAATTGTTCACGTTTCGGGCTTTACCCGGGTAAACCGCGTTTTATCCGCTTTCGCTTGGTTAAAGTTGGATGTACCATAAATGGCCATTAAGGCCATTAATGTCTCAAAAACATATTTAATTCAAAAAAATTCTTCTCTTAAAGGTAACCTACTCACGAGTACTTATTTGTTCAAACAAGACAAGCTGCTGTGACATTTCGAGTTGCAAAGATTTCCAATAGCTTCACATTTACATTTATTGGTCATGCATTTAGTTTTACAATTACATCGTTTATAACCTTGACCTCCTAAAAGTGATTGTTTTCTCGATAACCGATCATGAGAATGTTTCTAAAATCGCCCCTCCCTCGATCAACGTCTGGAATTTTCACTCTCACTGTATCTCCAACGGAACATGGAGGGAACTTCGAAATTAGATAAAGCTTCCATCTTCTTTGCTTGATTTTTTAAATTTATTTTTGCGTCTCTTCTGTTTGGCACAAGCAAAGTTCACACCTTATATTACCTAATGTACTTGGCTCATCACATTCTGCACATTTGGTCTGATTTTCTGAAGTTTCTATATTATTGTCGTTTTCTTTATAATTATTGTCGATGTCTTCCATATTATCACCTTCAGTAATATCTTCTTGCGGATTGTCTATTTCTGGATCACTACCCATAGACTGGTCTTCGTTTTGTTCTTGTTGACGCTATTCTTCTACGCCAAATTCCCTGACGACTTTCTCTAGCTCTTCTTCGGTTCGTAGATTCTCAATAGTTTCTTTTGGAAAAGCTGATGTGGATAGACCGACTTCAATATCATGGCGGTGTAAGGAGCTCGTTTTATTCCATCGTGGTATGCCCTGTTTTTCATTAATTGGACAAATCGCAGACCTTCTGACCATCGCCTGCAGTTTTCATCGTCCATCCACGTCATGAGCAAATTTTGTATATCTTGATTTGCTCTTTCCACGCTGCCTTGTGACTGACTATGACGTGGTTTGCCATGTACTATTTTAAGGCCATTCTACATGGAACATAAATCTTCAATGACACGGTTCGCGAACTCCCGCCCGTTGTCCGATTGTAGTATAGATGAGGCGCCAAAAATACAAAATATGGATCAGGATCATAGCAACTTCCTCAGCCCTTTTTGATTTAAATGCACGTATCTGTATTTGTACGTATTTGTATTCTCCATCTGGATGGGATTGCATGTCTATAAGATCCACTTGACAACGGCTATTTATCTCCGAAAAAACCATTGGCTTAACCACAAGTCCTTTTTTGCCAAATATTTTCGAAAATTGTCAAAAATTTGGAAAAATGGTCAATAATTGATTAAAAATGGTCAAATTTTTTAAAAAATGGTCAATAATTGTCAGAAACTGTCAAAAATGGTCAATAACTGTTGAAATTTTGAAAAATGGTCAAAAGTTGTCAACATTTTGAAAAAATGGTCAACAATTATAAAAAAACTGTTAAAAATGGTCAATATTTGTTAAAAATTGTCAAATTTTTTGAAAAATTGTCAAAAATGGTCAATAATTGTCAGAACCTGTCGAAAATGCTCAAAAATTGTCAATAATGGTCAATAATTGTTAAAATTTTGAAAAATGGTTAAAAAATCTCAAAAATGGTCAATAATTGTTGAAAATTGTCAACATTTTTGAAAAATCTTGAGAAAATCTACAACTTTTTAATTGGTGACTTTTTTACATAACTTCAAAACTAGCTCGAAAAACGCAAAAAACTGCATTTTTCGTTTTTTATTATTAGTTTCCATAAAAAATGTTCGATTATGATGAAAATTTAGTAGAAGGTAGCTTTGATAGCCACAAACCATGAAAAAAAATTTCAAATAGAAATATTGGAAATTTTTCGAGTTATGACGTTTTTTCGGTAAAACACACTTTTTTGGGGGAGGTGGAAAAAGACTAATATTATTGCGATTTTCGGCCAAAGTTGAGTTCCTAGAATAAAAAGTTGTAGATCTTGTGAAAATCTACAACTTTTTCATTAGTGACTTTTTCACATAACCTCAAAATTAGCTCGAAAAACGCAAAAAACTGAATTTTTCGATTTTTATTTTTAGTTTCTGCAAAAATTGATCGATTTCGATGAAAATTCGGTAAAAGGTAGCTTTGATAGTCACAAACTATGGAAAAAAAATTCATATTAAAATATTGGAAATTTTTCGAGTTATGACGTTTTTTCGGTAAAACACACTTTTTGGGGGGTGGAAAAAGACAATATTGCGATTTCCGTCCAAAGTTGAGTTCCTAGAATAAAAAGTTGATTATAAAGGTTGTAGATCCTGAGAAAATCCACAACTTTTTCATCAGTGACTTTTCCACATAACCTCAAAACTAGCTCGAAAAACGCAAAAAACTGCGTTTTTCGTTTTTTATTTTTAGGTTCGTTGAAAAATGTTCGATTTTAATGAAAATTTGGTAAAAGGTAGTTTTCATAGTCACAAACCACGAAAAAAAATTTCAATTACAATATTGGAAATTTTTCGAATTTTGACGTTTTTTCGGAAAAATACACTTTTTGTGGGGGTAAAAAAAGACATTATTGCGATTTCCGACAAAAGTTAGAATCCTGGGAAAAAAAGTTGATCATAAAAGTTGTAGATCTTAAGAAAATCTACAACTTTTACATCAGTCACTTTTCCACATAACCTCAAAATTAGCTCGAAAAACGCAAAAAACTGCACATTTTTCGTTTTTATTTTTAGTTTCGTTAAAAAAAGCACGAAATCATTTCACAACGTGATTAAAAAATCACGATATCGCTCATCACTATATATAACGCCACTTGCCTCTACCACTAAAAATCCCGTATCGCAACGTATCGATACACTACAAATTCATCGATACTTGGAATGCATCGAAACAAAATATCGAGTATCGCAAGTAAAAGTATCGATACACTGGAATATCGGATAGTATCGCGCATCCCTACTTTAGCCTAGCATACTTCGAGACGGGCGGAGGTCCCTGACACACTCTCCGCTCACACCGTCGTCTTCTCCATAACTATCACTCCTACCTCTCATGCCATATCGAGTCGTTCTCTCCCCCTAATCATGCTCTCCACTACGCCACTCACCTCCATCCATTCCTCCTCCACCCTCATCATTATCTTCATCATGTTTTCCTAATACACCGCCTCCCTTAGTTTCCTCTCCAACTTCATCAGCACTTCCTCGTTCCTTCAGCATCTAAACACATGCCCCACATCATCCTCCACTTCACACCTCTCGCACACTCCAGTCTTTTCCCAAACTTGTGGAGGTACCCTACTCTCGACCCATGTCCAGAAGTGTCAAGAAGTAGTTCACCTCCCCGTATTTCCGGTCCATCCAATCTCTCCTATTCCCAATCGTTCCTTTTAGCGCGCTCTCATACTCCTCCCACCTTCTCTCCATTTCCTCCTCCATCCATTCCTGTACTTCCTATCTGGTCGCACCCCTCCAGCGTTTATTCCTTGCTCTAGCCATCACGTCCAATGGGTAGGACCCGCTGCTGCCATTCCACCCACTGTCCTGTACCCCTGCACCACCCTCAGCAGTATCCCTCTCTGCACCCGCAGGAGTGGTCTAACCCTTGCATTCACTCCTGCTCTATCACCCCACACCTCCGCACAGTACATCATACTCTGCTCTACCGTCCTACCAATTACCCTCCTCTTCCACTCTCCCGGCCCTTTAACATTGCACATCAATCTCCCCAGCCATGCTGCCCTCACTTTCCCCTTCTCTGCCTCCTTTATTAAGTGTGTTCTGACTCCACGAGTTACATATTAATCTTGTAAAGAATACATTTTCAATGTCACTATCCGAGACATATTTTATACAAAGTGTCCACAAATTCTCCCTCCAAACACAAACTACAGATACTAGATGTGACATTTTTCGTTTGTGCATCTAATTCTAATTTTTAAAGGAGTAATTTTTTCTTATTTTGTTTTTTATGTTAAAAAGCACTTTACTAAAACAATTGCGCCTTTTTTTGTTGACGTAAGACCTTACTAACGTACACACTTTATTTTAGGTCAGAAAAAGAGAACAAAAGATCCGCAAACAAAAGACCAGTTCGAAAACTAAAAATCCAGAAATTCTCTTACAGCGAGAACTCAGACGCCGAAGATGACAGCGATTACGGACCGGCTGCTAAAAAAAGATTCAAAAAATATTCCCCAGGAAACTCCAGATCGCAGTACAACATCCTAAAACTGTGGCCGTGCAAAAAATGCAACAAAGTTTGTTCCAGCAAACGAAGTCTATCCGAACACAAAAAAGAATGTCACATCAAAGAAGATCAAGAAGAAGAACACACGTACCAGTACGACCCGGTGCAGGATCTCTACGTTTGCGGTACTTGCTCTGCTGAATATACGGCACAAGAAGAAGTCGAAACGCACATAAAAACGCATAAAGTAATTTACGCTTGTAAGATTTGCGACGAAAAATTTACAAAATTGTACGATTTCGGTACTCACAATTACACGCACGATCCCGAAAACAAATTCCGTTGTCCCTTGTGTCCTTACACTACGTTAAAAAGAACGGGTTTTTTAGTACACGTGAACTACACTCACCTTAAAAAATTCAACTACATTTGCGAAACTTGCGGTAAAGGCTTCAACGATCTGGTTTTGTACAGAGAACATAACAACGAACACTTGGGCATCAAACCGTTTACTTGTATAGTTTGCTCGAAAATGTTCACCTACTCCAGATACCTTTTAAGCCACCAATTACGCGCTCACAGAGTCGGCATCGACGGACAACTTCTTCCTAATCAATGTTCCATTTGCAATAAAGTTTTCAGTAAACTGAATACTTTGGAAAAGCATTTTGAAGATAAGCACGTTAAAAATAGTCTTCCACACGCTAAGAAGCATCTTTGCGATACTTGCGGTAAGGGATTTGCTCAAAAAAATAAACTTAGAGTTCACTATAGGGTCCATACTGGCTTTAAGCCGTATACTTGCACATATTGCGCAAAGAGTTTTACCAAAAAAGACTATTTGGTGATGCACGAAAGAGTTCACAGCGGAGAGAAACCGTACTCTTGCGAGTATTGCGGTAGGTGTTTCAGCCAGGGGGCGCCACTAAGAATTCACTTAAGAACTCACACTGGGGAACGACCGTACATTTGCCAGATCTGTAATGCTGGATTTACTTCCAAAGGGGCACTAAATATGCATACTAAAAATTGTACAGGATGTATGTAAAAGTCTCTATTGTAGATGCAAAGTAGTTATTTATATTCAGAGATATTTCGTACCAGCTTAGCTTATTTTCGGTAGCGTTCCAGCTATATCTTTTATGTACCGGGTGTCTGATTAAAAGAGGTAACCCGCTGTATTTCAGAAACTATTTATCGTTAAAATCTGTATTATAAACTTGCTGGAAATTATTTTCAAGTTTCCTACTCAATCGCTAGAGGGCGTAGTTCATAATAATATCACAAAAACATCATTTTTTTATAATAAATGTACCGTTATAGTACCAGCACAACATCCAAATGGATGTCGGAACTGCTCACCACTAGAGTAGCAGAGACGAGCAAAGACATTTTCTCCATCTGTACAATCAGAGGATCCCCATTAATGTGGAGCCTGATGGTTGACGAACTTCTGTATGGTTTGACTGACCTCGGAATATCCTGTCAAGGATATGCCACAAATAGTACCACAAAATTTAAATATTCGTAATTAGATCGTTTTACGTAAGTTTGCTCCAGTACTTTTTCCTCTATCTTGTAAAATAATTGGTAGGGGTGAGTGGGGAAGCTGATTCAATAACTTTTGTTCCGCTTTATGGATTTTGACAAACTTGGTATCATTTGAAAGGGAATTCAATGCCTAATAAAATATTATTTCGTCGTTTTATTCCAGTGGTTTGTCGATTTTTTTTCTAAGCTGTACGATAAATAGTTTCTAAGATACAGCGGGTTATCTCTCTAATCATAAGTATTATTAATACCATTTAGGAAAAAGTTAAATAATTCTTGATAATGGCAACTGGAACGTTGAAAATAAAAATATTGTAGTTTAATTCCAAATAAAAACAAACCAAACATTGCAAAATTTAATAAAACGATTGTAAGGTTAGAACTAAATACTTACGAATTATCTCCGAACGAACTTTACCAATATTGATAAAAAAATGTGAAATATTTGACCAATGAATGTAATGGAATAAAACTCACGGTGTATTTAACTGGGGATTTAGAAATATCATGTATATTAGTTTATTTAACAGTTAGTTTTATTTAAATAAATAAAACATTATAGTTAACTGTTGTAATAAAAAAAATAAAAATAAAACGCTTCAAATAGTTATATAATCAATTTTGAATTTATTTCATCTATAATTTCCACTAGCAAGTCAAGCAAGTAAAAATGTCAGTTCTTTTTTATTTTTGTCGAATTGTGAACTTATACTAAGTGTAAAAAAATTTCGTCCTTGAACTTCAAAAGAAGGTATTCATAAGCTTTCCCTAGATTTGAATAAAAGAGGAAAACAAGTTGCATTCAAAGAAATTGAGAAATTAACTTTTCATCGCTTTTTCACGAACCCTGTATACAATAAAACAGTTTTTGACATGTCACCTTTTACTAGACAAGCAATTTTTTTGGTATTGGTGCTGTTCTCCTAGAAATTGTAATAAAAAGATCTGCACCTGTCAATTTTTCATTAAAAAATTAATATCTCGAAAAGTATACATTTTAAGTATAAGTAGAGTATTTTACAGAAAGTAGCATAAAAATTCAATGTAGAATCCGAAAAGTTAATAATATACAGGATGTTCTATTTAAAATAACAAAGTTGCTGCAAAGTCAGTTAAAATATTTTCTATGAATACACCATAGCTTGTGACCTCTATATACCAATTTTCATAAAAATCGTAGAGATAGTTTCCAATATATACAGGTATTGTTCAAATTTGATTTGAACAAGCCTTAATTTCATTTTTTATTTACTTTAAATCCAAAGCATATTTCTCTTGTCGCGCCCCTGTACCTTTGGGGTTGATCTAGTCGAGAAGTACCTCTCCCCTGCACCTGCAGCCTAGCCTAGAGAGATTTAGGGATGTGAGATTAATGGAAAAGAATCGATTAAATAAAAATCGATTTTTTTTATTCAAAATTAATCGATTTGTCAAAAATCGACTTTAATAAAAAATAAATCGATTTCTGCGATTTTTTTGTATCATTTTAAAAAGTACATGCTTTTCATAGTCCGATAATAAACCTAAGAGATTCATTCATAAACAATTTATCAGATAAAAAATCAAATAAATGTATACTAAAATTGTCAAAAATTTTGAAATATGGTCAAAAATAATTCTCGAAAATTGTCAATTATTGTCAAAAACTGTTCAAAAAGGGCAATTTTTGTCAAAAATGGTCAATAATTATCAAAAATTGTCAATAATTCTTAAAATTTTTAAAAATGGTCGATAATTGTCAAAATTTTTAAAAATGGTCAATAATTTTGAAAAATGGTCAATAATTGTCAAAAATGGTCGATAATTGTCAAAAACTATCAAAAATTGTCAAAAACTTTCAAAAATGGACAATTATTGTTAAAAATTGTCAAAATTTTGAAAAATAATTGATAATTGTCAAAAATTGTTATTTTTTGAAAAATTGTCAAAATTTTTGGAACATGGTCAATAATTGTCAAAAATGGACAAAAATTTGGAAAAATGGTCCATAATAATTATCAAAAATGATCGATAATTGTCAAAAACTTTAAAATAATTTTGAAAAATGGTCAATAATTGTCAAAAATGGTCGATAATTGTCAAAAACTGTTCAAAAAGGGCAATTTTTGTCAAAAATTGTCAATAATTATCAAAAATTGTCAATAATTCTTAAAATTTTTAAAAATGGTCGATAATTGTCAAAAATTTTAAAAATGGTCAATAATTTTGAAAAATGGTCAATAATTGTTAAAAATGGTCGATAATTGTCAAAAACTTTAAAATAATTTTGAAAAATGGTCAAAAATGGTCGATAATTGTCTAAAACTATCAAAAATTGTCAAAAACTTTCAAAAATGGACAATTATTGTTAAAAATTGTCAAAATTTTGAAAAATAATTGATAATTGTCAAAAATTGTTATTTTTTGAAAAATTGTCAAAATTTTTGGAACATGGTCAATAATTGTCAAAAATGGACAAAAATTTGGAAAAATGGTCCATAATAATTATCAAAAATGATCGATAATTGTCAAAAACTTTAAAATAATTTTGAAAAATGGTCAATAATTGTCAAAAATGGTCGATAATTGTCAAAAACTTTAAAATAATTTTGAAAAATGGTCAAAAATTTTCAATAATTCTCAATAATTGTCAAAAATGGTCAAAAACTTTCAAAAATGGACAATTATTGTTAAAAATTGTCAAAATTTTGAAAAATAATTGATAATTGTCAAAAATTGTTATTTTTTGAAAAATTGTCAAAATTTTTGGAACATGGTCAATAATTGTCAAAAATGGACAAAAATTTGGAAAAATGGTCCATAATAATTATCAAAAATGATCGATAATTGTCAAAAACTTTAAAATAATTTTAAAAAATGGTCAATAATTGTCAAAAATGGTCGATAATTGTCAAAAACTTTAAAATAATTTTGAAAAATGGTCAAAAATTTTCAATAATTCTCAATAATTGTCAAAAATGGTCAAAACTGTCAAAAATGGACAATTATTGTTGAAAATTGTCAAAATTTTGAAAAATAATTGATAATTGTCAAAAATTGTTAGTTTTTGAAAAATTGTCAAAATTTTTGGAACATGGTCAAAAATGTTCAATTATTGTCAAAAATGGTAAAAAATTAGGAAAAATTGTCAAAAATGGCCAATAATTGTCAAAAACTGTCAAAAATGGACAATTATTGTTAAAAATTGTCAAAATTTTGAAAAATAGTTGTAAATTGAAAAAAATTGTTAGTTTTTGAAAAATTGTCAAAATTTTTGAAATATGGTCAATAATTGTCAAAAATGGAGAAAAATTTGGAAAAATAGTCCATAATAATTATCAAAAATGGTCAATAATTTTGAAAATTCTCAAAAATGGTCAAAAACCATCAAAAATGGTTAAAAATTGTCATCATTTTGAGAAATGGTAAAAAATTATAAAAAATTTGGAAAAATGGTCACTAATTTTGAAAAACAGTCAAAATGGTCAATAATAATTATTGTCAAAAATGGTCAATAATTGTACAAAATTTTGAAAAATGGTCAATAATTGTTAAAATTTTGAAAAATGGTCGATAATTGTCAAAATTTTGAGAAATCGTCAATAATCGTTAAAAGTTCTCAAAATTTTGAAAAATAGTCAATAAATAATACGAGCCATTTCCGAAAATCGATTTAAACACGTAATTTATAAAATCGATTTACCCAAAATCGATTAATATTAATATAAAAATCGATAACTAAAAATATAAAAATCGATAAGAAAATAATAATCGATTTATATAAAAATCGATTATTTTTAAACATCCCTAGAGAGATTCAGTCGAACTTTGAACTTGAGCATTTGAGCACGTATCATAAGCACAGCATAAATTTTAGGCTGTGGCAGAAATTTAACAAATTAAAATTTTTTTAACGTTCAAACGTATCTTGTACACATTTCTTATACCACTATTAATTTTTTTGGAGTGTTTCTCCAAAAATTAATAGTTAAATGAGGGTGCATAGTACCTCATTAACCCCTTTTTCTATATTAATAAACTACAATTATTAAAATAAACTCGGTGCAGTGCCAGAAACTCATCGGTGTGGTACACCCTATAGATAGTATAAGCTCGTCCTGACACACCTTGAAGAGTAGAATACTGTGAATGGTTCTTTCGAGAAATTAAGGTGGAAGAATGATGTGAAGAAAAATTAATGTTTTTTGTTCAATAATATTCACTAGTATTTAAGTAACAAAAATGACATATATTTTTTATTGTTGTATAGTATAGTTGAAAAATACGTTTTTCTAATAAAAATTCATTTTCAGTTACAATATTTCCGAAGAAACTATTAAAATTGAAAATATAGATATAGAAGAAATAACACCATTCCAAATATACAACCAACCAGCTCCATTACCAAATATTTATGTCCGATCAAATTTAACACCCTCACAAAAAACAGAAATCTCCACATCGTACCAAACAGTACTAAGAGATGGTTTCCAATTTGTCGTTCCACGAACGTTTTCTAGACAACCTCCAAGTCCACCAATATTACACTCCAAACCATACAAAAAGGTCGTTAGAAACAGTTATACTTTTTTGGCACCATTGAGCAACGGAAAAGCGCAAAATGTTAACTATGTTAATTGCATGAAAGTTCGATTGCCAGACTTAAATACAGGAAAAACTAGCTTTCCTAATGTACCAGCTCAATTAAAAAATAGCACTATGCAAATTCCTCCACTTTTATCAATGCCTGCAACAAATACGACACCGAAGAAAATTGCGCAGTCACAATTTCGTTTCGTAAATCCACTTGACATAATGAAAAAGACGTTAACACCCGAAATTCCCATACATATAATTCTGAAACCGAAACCATCGAAATCTACTGAAGAAGCGGAGGAATGTGTCAATCCGTTCGGCTATTCAGATTTAACTTCAAAAAAATATAAAACGAAAAAATCAGATTATTTTCGGTGCCATAAACAATTAGAAAATAAAACTGCATTGATTCACCATTACAGCGAAGATAAATCGGAAAAAGAGAAGAAAAATTTGACAGATAATTTGGATAAAGAAGATGAAATTAACGCTAGAAACGAAGATGAACATTGTGGAACTTTCAAATGTGTAAAGTACAAGTGTAATATTTGTGACTTGGCGTTTTCTCATGAAAAAAATCTTATTAGACATAATAGATGTTTGCATTGGCCGAAAAATTATCTCTGCAGTATTTGCGGTCAAACTTTTTCGCGGGAAAATAAATTAACTTTACACTTAACGCTACACGAGAGAAAAAGTTTAGAGTCTAGAGAAGGCAGAGTAGAGCTGTAAAATTTCTTACTAATGTACATCTGTGAAAATAGGTAAGTACAATTAATAGTAAATAATTACTTAATTAAGTAATTATTGAGAGAAAAAGGGCCCAATGAAATCAAATGAAGACCACGGAAAGTATTCCTAGGTAAATCGGTATTTCTTGACACTATTTAGTTTAAGATCATGGTTAGGATTATAATTTTAATTACTTGTTTAGAATAAATACTTTATTAGAATTTATGATTTTTTGTTACATTCAACGCTTGCTTTTACATAATGGATTAATAATTATGGTTTACAATAAATATTACAAAATAACTTAATAATCTTTGGGAATGCCTAACAAAACCGAATATTCTATTTGTGCTATAAAATACAGGGTGTTCTATTTGAAAGAAGAAAGTTAGCCCGTTCAGTATTAAAACCGTTGCACGTCACATCTATCATAACTGGACTATGTTGCCAAGTCCTTGAAATAGTATGAGAATCTAGAATATGTCAAATGAAGTTTATCAAATATTCTTCTTTTTATTTGGCTATAGGTTAGGTTTAGTTATTGATGGTTATTATGTGCAGTGCAAACAAATCAGTTACTTACATATAAAACTTTTATCTGTATGTTTACAGCACAGCACTAACTAAGAAATTCTTATTTTAAAAACTATGGAATTATTTCTAGCACTAAAAGGTAGATATGGAATAGTTAACACTTTTATTTGTATGTTTATACCACACACTTAATAAGTTAGAAGTTATGGAACTATTCTAGTATTTAAAATGCATGTATATATAGTATCGAGGAAAAAATATTATCTAATATAATTTTTAGGTTACAATAGCAATTACCTACATGTTGGCTTTTAGAATGTTGTCACTACAATATGAAAGGTTGATGTAAGGTTTACAGACATCCTATAAATAAAAAAGTCAAAAACTGTCAAAATTTTGAAAACCTGGTTAATAATTGCCAAATATTTTCAAAAGTTGTCAAAAATTTGGAAAAATGGTCAATAATTGTCAAAAATCTTCAAAATTTTTTAAAAATTGTCAAAATTTTGAAAAAATGGTCAATAATTATAAAAAACTGTCAAAAATGGTCAATAATTATTAAAAATTATCAAAATTTTTGAAAAATTGTCAATAATGGTCAATAATTGTTAAAATTTGGAAAAATGGTCTAAAATGGTCAAAATTTTTGAAAAATTGTCAAAAATGATCAATAATTGTCAAAATTGGTCAATAATTGTCAAAAATGGTCAATAATTATTAAAATTTGAAAAAATGGTCAATAATTGCCAAATATGTTAAAATTTTTAAAAAATTGTCAAAAATGGTCAATAATTGTCAAAATTCGTCAAAAACTGTCAAAAATGATCAAAAATTGTCAAAATTTTTGAAAAATGGTGAAAAATTCACGAAAAATGGTCATTATATTGTGCATAAGAAGCAAGCGGTCCGACGACAGCTCACCTTTTTTCGATATTTGGAGGTTTATTCTTTTTCTGTTTTCGAATAAAATTTTAATTCTTGGATTAGCAGGAGAATGTAATACTGAATTTATGAATATTTGATTTTTTTCCAAAGTTAACGGCCGTGGATATCGTGGAAATTCCGAAGATTGGATTTGGGCCATTATTAGAATGTACGGTTTGGTCATCGCTTTCAACTGAGTCGTCGTTTGTATTCGGTTGCTCGTTAAATTCTATTTCAGTTTCTGGTATTGTTGTGTTGTCAAAGTCATGTTCTACTTGTAGTGAGTCGTTTTCGGTCATTTTGTCTTGATTGGTTGTGCTAGTTTTGGGAATAGGAATGGTTTCAATATGAAAATCTATTGGTGGAGTTTGATTACTCGCAGTTGTCGGCTCATTGTTATTAAGCGAGCCTCTATTCAAAGAGATATAATTTTCAGTGTTTTCAATGATATCGTCTATTTGTTTCCAAAAGTCATTTGTCTCTTTTGAGTGAATTTCGATTCTGGATAGTGCGTCGGCGTTAGAATTTAAACTTCCTTTTTTGTAAATAATGTTGTAGGTGTATTCAGACAGTCTTAATTTCCAACGGGTGAATTTACTATTTTCGTCTTTTAAAGAAAAAAGCCGTTTGAGTGGTTTGTGGTCAGTAATAATCTTAGAGATATGAGATCAAATCTTTATGACAGATTTGGTTATTGCCTGGCACAGCAAGGTCGTTTATTTGAGCACTTAATTCAATAAAATTATGTTTACCTTTCGAACGGATTTTTAGTTTAATTTTTTCAAGAAGTTCATATTTTATGTTTAGAATAAGTACCTACTTATTATATTTTTTCAATTCAATTTATTAATGGAATCGATCTTTCGTTTTTTATACCCAATTACCTACTTTATTATTTTTATCTCAAGAATAAATGTTTTATTTTCAAGTTACAATGGCTAAAATAATATCCTATTGCAGTTAGAAATTAATTGTCATCTTGGTCTGAAACGATCAAGTTCACAAAAATGAATTTTAAGATGTACGTAATAACGAGTGTATTTTTTTATTTCTTCAACAACCTCACTCCTTCCATGTTGGGAAACTACTGAACAAAGTGAACCTACTCACAGAGTTGGGCAAGTCAGTATCTGCTGCAGCGTTGCCAGTTTAGAATGTTTGGTACTTTCTAAGGAATAAATAACTTATTTTGCATTTGACTTTTAACACCGGATAACGGTGTATTTAGTGGGAGAAAATCGAGATTGGTAATATTATTGACTTTTGAAAAATAAGTGAGATCAACACAAATAAGAATAAAATAATAGAGTTAAAGAAAAAATTTGGACAAATTACAATCTGCAATGAATAAAATCCGTACACTGCTTTCGATTTAACAATTATTGGTATTTAACATTGTTGCCGCTTGAAATGCCGTTGAAAGTTTTAAAACAACGATAGACAAAAATTTGGAATAATTTTTACAGATAAGTACATTTGGCAACACAACAGTTAAAATAAGCAGGAGGGGACTGAATACACGCCCAACTGTTTTGGTAGAGGGGACTGATCGCTGGGCTAACAAGTCTTCTCTCTCTTTCACGTAGTTTTGCTCATATTTTCCTTGTCGTACTTGTATAAGTCGCAGCGTAAGAAAGGGATTTTCGCAATCTGTATATTTCGTTTAACAGTGAAGACTGTGCTATCTATGTTTCCTTTTTGATTAAAATTTAAAAAAAAAATTTATTCTATTAGTTACCTTCGTTATTACAATTTTATACATTATTTATTCGTAAAAAAATTATACAGTTTTCTATAGTGGCACTTTGGCTTTGTTCAAAATTGCACATGGGCACCTCTTTGTTAAAAGGTTGCCGATCTCTACTGTAGATAGTATAAGTATTGAGACACCCTGTAGAGTAGAATACTGTGAATGGTTCTTTAGAGAAATAAGAAGTTCTAGGGAACTTGTAGGAACAAGAAATTAAGGTGGAAGAATGAAGTGAAGAAAAATTGAGGTTTTTTATTCAATAATCCAAAAAAAAACAGTATTTAAGGTACACATTTTTTATTGTTGTATAGAATAGTTGAAAAAACGCATTTCTAATAAAAACTCATTTTCAGTTACAAACCACCTAACAATATTTCCGAAGAAACTATTAAAATTGAAAATATAGATATAGAAGAAATAAAACCTTTCCAAATATACAACAAACCAGCTCCATTACCAAATATTTATGTCCGATCAAAATTAACACCCTCACAAAAAACAGAAATCTCCACATCGTACCAAACAGTACTAAGAGATGGTTTCCAATTTGTCGTTCCACGAACGTTTTCTAAACAACCTCCACGTCCACCTATATTACACTCCAAAATATACAAAAAGGTCGTTAGAAACGGTTATAGTTTTATAGTTCCATTAAACAACGAAGAAGCGCAAAATGTTAAATATGTCAATTACATGAAAGTTCGAATGCCAAATTTAAATACAGAAAAAACTAGCATTCTTAATGTACCAGCTGAATTAAAAAACAGTACTGTGGCACTTTTATCAGTGCCTGCAACAAATACGACACTGATGAAAACTGCGCAGTCTCAATTTCGTTTCGTAGATCCACTTGACATAATGAATAAGACGTTAACACCTGAAATTCCCAAAAATATAATTCTGAAACCGAAACAAACGAAATCTACTGAAGAAGCGGAGGAATATGTCAATCCGTTCGGCTATTCAGATTTAACTTCAAAAAAATATAAAACGAAAGAATCAGATTATTCTCGGTGCCATAAACAATTAGAAAATAAAATTGCATTGATTCACCATTGTAGCGAAGATGAAGAAAAAATTTATAAATCTGAAAAAAAGAAGAAGAATTTAACAGATAATTTGGATAAAGGACATGAAATTAACGCCAGAAACGAAGAAGAACATTGTGGAACTTTCAAATTTATAAAGTACAAGTGTGATATTTGTGACGTAGCTTTTTCTCGTGAAAAAAATCTTATTAGACATAATAGATGTTTGCATTGGTCGAAAAATTATCTCTGCAGTATTTGCGGTCAAACTTTTTCGCGGGAAAATAAATTAACTTTACACTTAACGCTACACGAGAGAAAAAGTTTAGAGCCTAGAGAAGACAGAGTAGAGCTGTAAAAATTTTTGCTGTAACATTCTGTATATAAAATAATTACATAATTGAGTAATAATTATTAATAGAAAAGGGTTCAATTTACTGAGAAATAATTTTGTTCTCTCTCAAAACAACTGAAAAAATTTAAAAATCATCAAAAATTACTCAAAAATATTAGTGCATTTAATTCGGAATACCCTTGAACCGTTTAAACCCTTTTTTACCTAAAAAACATGTTTCTTCCAAGACTTTGTGTGATAGGACGAGAGTGACCTTGGCCAGCGCCAGGGGTGGTAACGACGCCCTGTATGTGGAGAAGGAAATTACGGACAGAGAGTGAAAAAAGACCCTTTAAAACCCTTACGTACTGTTTCGGATTTTTAATAAATATTTTATGTTATACCTTCAAAAATAAAACAATTAAATGAAGCAAAACGGGTAAAGTCCATTTATATACCTAAGGTTCGAGAAAAGGGCGAAAAACTACTGGCGCTTTATACAGATTGCGAAAAATCTTATCTTGACATACGACCCACACAAGCACGACAAGGACAATACGAACAACAGCACTTGAAAGAGAGAGAGAAGAATTGTTCGTACACGCCCATCTAGATGGGCGTGTGCGAACAATTCCTCTCTCTCCCTCAAGCAGCGTTGCTCATACTATCCCCGTCGCACCTGTGCAAATCGTATGTCGAGATAAGATTTTTCGCAATCTGTATATTAAGCATTATCACTTGCAAATTATGATAAATAAATTGTTGCTTCAAATACATAAGTTGGTAATCATATCAGAACAGCTTTTACAGGATTTTTTCGGTTTTGCGTAAAAAATCTGGGCTTTATTTCTTTTGCACAGATTGAATTTATTTCTGTTGAAAAACATTGAAATATAAAACAGATTTACACATAAAATTCTGGCGCTTCTTCAGTCGGGCCACACATATTTTTGGTCTTGTTTTGAGGTTCGGGGTCAGCAGGACGACCTTCACATGAAGCGGGAAAGCCTACATAAAATTTTAAGGAAGGGTTTGATTGCCACTCGGATCCAAAATGCAATATAAGAATTTAATTTGCTTAAATCTCCATTATAATTTGAACTAAAGTTCAATTTAAAATTAGTGACGTGCTTCGCTACACAGTAGCTTTATCAAACTAGTGAAGATATAATGAAAAACTTTTAATTCATATACCTAGTGCCTTAATACGGAATTCTAAGATATTGACAAAAGTATTATAAAATGTTTAAATGGAAATAAAGTACAAAATGTACCTAAATACGGAATTCTACGAATATTAACAAAGATATTGAAAAAGTTAACCTGGAAATTTATTTCACAACCGTCACAAATGAATTTTCTTCTAGGTAAATTAAAATGTGGTAGTGACAACTGTGACAAAATTTATATAGGTAGAACTTTTAGGAATTTTAAAACTAGAATTTCAGAACACAAACGTAGCTATGACAACAACAAATTAGATTCTAACTATTCAAATCATTTATTAACAAACCAACACACTTTCGACTCAAATTTTGAAATTTTGCATGTTGAACCCAAATCCTTTAAATTAAATCTTTTAGAAGCCCTTGAGATAAATAAAAAGAAATATTCAGGTAATCTTCTTAACGACCAAATAGATATCAATCATTCTCCCTTATTAAACCTATTTACCAAGAAGAAAATTCAGTTGTGACGGTTGTTAATAAATTTCCAGGTAAACCTTTGTTAATATTCGTAGAAATCCGTATTTAGGCACTTTTTGTACTTTATTTCCATTTAAACATATTATAATATTTTTGTCTTAGAATTCCGTATTAAGGCACTAAATAAATTAGAAGATTTTCATTATATCTTCACTAGTTTGATAAAGCTACTGTGTAGCGAAACGCGTCATTGATTTTAAATTGAACATTAGTTCAAGTTATAATGGAGATTTAAGCAAATTAAATTATTTTATTTCATCATTTAGTATGGATCTTCATCAAGTAAAAACCTCATCTATTCAATCATAAACTTTCTTATTATTTACAGCAGTGTTGTCTTCGACAATTACTGAAGGGTTGATGATGGACACCTTTTTTACCTTTATAACTTATTCGTTTTGTAGATACCAATTTAACTTTCTTTTATAGGTTTATTAAAATCGTTTGTAAATTATTGTATACCTACTACATATTCAAATAAAATAGTTCTCATAAACAATTAAACGTTTTTTTAACGAATGACATCCTGTACATAATGATATATTGAAATATATTTGTAAAAAGCAACAAATGGTTTCTTTAAGCTCGGTTCTGACGGTGCAATAAAATTCATCAAGGCAATTTAGTTCTAGCAACTTCGCGCCGCAACACGTCTCCTTTCAAAGTTGCATGAGTAGTGATGAGCGATATCGTGATTTTATAATCACGTTGTGAAATGATATCGTAATTTTTTAATATCAGTTATTTTAATACGTGACGTGATCACGACATTGAATTTTCTGTTTTGAATATACGATTGGAAAAATGTATCCATATATAATATTTTATTGTATTCTCAAGTTTTCCTACTAAGCTAAAAACAAGTAAAGGTGAATGCGATGTTGGGAATTACATTAGGCCCAGTACGTTCTACTAAGTTTTATTTTGTAGCCGTCAGACGGCGGTAGTAGGTCCTATAGCAAACAGCAACTGACCTTTCTATATGCATTACAATTTTTAAAAAATGTTGACCATTGTAGACCCCTTTTCCCAAATTTTAACAATTATTGACCATTTTTGATCATTTTTGACAGGTTCTGACAATTATTGACCATTTTAAACAATTTTTCAAAAATTTTGACCATTTTTGACAGTTTTTTATAATTATTGACCATTTTTTCAAAATTTTAAAATGTATTGACCATTTTTGACAGTTTCTGACAATTTTTTACCATTTTTCAAAAATTTTGACAATTTTCAACAATTATTGACCATTTTTTCAAAATTCCAACAATTTTTGACCATTTTTCCAAATTTTAACAATTATTGACCATTTTTGACAGTTTCTGACAATTATTGACCATTTTTAAAAATATTTAACAATTTTTGATCATTTTTAAAAATTTTAACAATTATTGACTATTTTTTAAAATATTTAACTATTTTTGACAGTTTTTGACAATTTTTGACAGATTCTGACAATTTTTAACAATTATTTACCATTTTTGACATTCTTTTATAATTATTGACCATTTTTTCAAAATTTTAACAATTATGGACCATTTTTCAAAATTTTTGACAATAATTGACCATTTTTTCAATTTTTTTACAAATATTGACGGTTTTTGACAATCATTGACCATTTTTCCAATCTTTTGACAATTTTTTAAAATATTTGGCAATTAACCATTTTTTTTAAATTTTGACAATTTTCAACAATTATTGACCATTTTTAACAGTTTTTTCTAATTATTGACCATCTTTTCAAAATTTTAACAATTATTGACCATTTTTGACAGTTTCTGACAATTATTGTCCATTTTTGTCAACTTGCAAAAATTTTGACAACTTTTTTAAAAATATTTAACAGTTTTTGATCATTTTTCCAAATTTTAACAATTACTGACTATTTTTGACCATTTTTTTAAATATTTAACAATTTTTAACAGTTTTTGACAATTTTTGACAGATTCTGACAATTATTGGCCATTTTTGACAATTTTCAACAATAATTGACCATTTATGACAGTTTTTTCTAATTATTGACCATTTTTGAGAGTTTCTGACAATTATTGACCATTTTCAAAAATATTTAACAATTTTTGATCATTTTTCAAAATTTTAACAATTATTTACCATTTTTGACAGTCTTTTATAATTATTGACCATTTTTTCAAAATTTTAACAATTATGGACCATTTTTGACAATTTTTCAAAAATTTTGACAATCATTGACCATTTTTTTAAATATTTAGCAATTTTTGACCATTTCTCAAAATTTTAACAATTTTTGACAATTTTTGACGATTTTTGATTGGTTTTGACAATTATTGACCGTCTTTGACAATTTTCCAAAAATTTTAACCATTTTTCAAAATTTTTGACAATTATTTACCATTTTTTCAAATTTTTTACAAATATTGACAATTTTCAACAATAATTGACCATTTATGACAGTTTTTTCTAATTATTGACCATTTTTGACAGTTTCTGACAATTATTGACCATTTTCAAAAATATTTAACAATTATTGACTATTTTTGACTATTTTTTAAAATATTTAACTATTTTTGACTATTTTTTAAAATATTTAACTATTTTTGACAATTTTTGACAGATTCTAACAATTATTGACCATTTTTTACAGTCTTTTATAATTATTGACCATTTTTTCAAAATTTTAACAATTATGGACCATTTTTTCAAAATTTTAACAATTATGGACCATTTTTGACAATTTTTCAAAAATTTTAACAATCATTGACCATTTTTTTAAATATTTAGCAATTTTTGACCATTTCTCAAAATTTTAACAATTTTTGATTGGTTTTGACAATTATTGACCGTCTTTGACAATTATTGACCATTATTTCAAATTTTTTACAAATATTGACGGTTTTTGACAATCATTGACCATTTTTCCAAATTTTTGACAATTTTTTAAAATATTTGGCAATTATTAACCATTTTTTTTAATTTTACAATTTTCAACAATTATGACCATTTTTAACAGTTTTTTCTAATTATTGACCATCTTTTCAAAATTTTAACAATTATTGACCATTTTTGACAGTTTCTGACAATTATTGTCCATTTTTGACAACTTGCAAAAATTTTGACAACATTTTAAAAAATATTTAACAGTTTTTGATCGTTTTTCCAAATTTTAACAATTACTGACTATTTTTGACCATTTTTTAAAATATTTAACAATTTTTAACAGTTTTTGACAATTATTGACCATTTTTGACAATTATTGACCATTTTTGACAATTATTGACCATTTTTGACAATTTTTAACAATTATTGACCATTTTTGACAGTCTATTATAATTATTGACCATTTTTTCAAAATTTCGATAATTTTTCAAAATGTTAACAATTATTGACCATTTTTGACAATTTTTCAAAAATTTTGACAATCATTGACCATTTTTTTAAATATTTAGCAATTTTGGACCATTTCTCAAAATTTTAACAATTTTTGACGATTTTTGATTGGTTATGACAATTACTGACATTTTTCAAAAATTTTAA
Source organism: Lochmaea crataegi (assembly GCA_947563755.1). Lineage (NCBI taxonomy): Eukaryota > Metazoa > Arthropoda > Insecta > Coleoptera > Chrysomelidae > Lochmaea > Lochmaea crataegi. The sequence goes on from OX387430.1 coordinate 7,382,552, forward strand.
CCATTTTTCAAAATTTTTGACAATTATTGACCATTTTTGCAAAAATTTTACAAATATTGACCATTTTTCCATATTGCCTCTTCAGCACAAGGTAGATGCTATTCGTCCAGAAGCTCTGAGAGCAAAAACGCCGAAACCGGTCTACAAGTGATGTTATTCCTTCTAATCGCAAATCAGAATGGTTGGTTTGTGATTTGTTCATATCGGTGAAAAAGTAACAGTTCGTGAAATATCGCTCATCACTATGCATGAGCGTTCACCACAACATGTTCATACTATTAGGGAAATACCATATTGTTCACAATATTCAAAATTGTCACAATATTTTTAACATTATAACTTTATAGATGGTCAAAATAATTGTTGAAATTTTGAAAAATGGTCAAAAATTTTGAAAAAATGGTCAATAATTATAAAAAAGTGTCAAAAATGGTCAATAATTGTTGAAAATTGTCAAAAATTTTTAAAAATTGCCAAAAATGGTCAATTATTGTCGAAGACGGTCAATAATTGCCGAAACCAATCAAAAATCGTCAAAAATTGTTAAAACTTTGAAAAATGGTCTAATATTGTTAAATATTTAAAAAAATAGTCAATGATTGTCAACATTTTTGAAGAATTCTCAATAATTGTTAAAATTTTGGAAAATGGTCAAAAATTTTGAAAAAATGGTCAATAATTATAAAAAAATGTCAAAAATTTTGAAAAATGGTCAAAATTTTTGAAAAATTGTCAAAAATGGTCAATAACTGTCAGAACCTGTCAAAAATGGTCAAAATAGTTAAAAATGGTCAATAATTGTCAAAAATGGTCAATATTTATAAAAATTTTCAAAAAATGGTTAATAATTGTCTAAAAATTTGAAAAATGGTTAAAATTTTAGAAAAACTGTCAAAAATGGTCAATTATTGTCGAAGACGGTCAATAATTGTCAAAACCAATCAAAAATAGTTAAAAATGGTCAAAAATTGTTAAAACTTTGAAAAATGGTCTAATATTGTTAAACATTTAAAAAAATGGTCAATGATTGTCAACATTTTTGAAAAATTCTCAATAATTGTTAAAATTTTGAAAAATGGTCAAAAATTTTGAAAAAATGGTCAATAATTATAAAAAACTGTCAAAAATGGTCAATAATTGTCAGAACCTGTCAAAATTTTTGAAAAATTGTCAAAAATGGTCAATAACTGTCAAAAATGGTCAAAAATTGTTTAAAATGGTCAATAATTGTCAAAATTGGTCAATATTTATAAAAATTTTCTAAAAATGGTTAATAATTGTCTAAAAATTTGAAAAATGGTTAAAATTTTAGAAAAATTGTCAAAAATGGTCAATAATTGTCAGAACCTGTCAAAAATGGTCAAAAATTGTTAAAAATGGTCAATAATTGATAAAATTTTAAAAAATGGTCAATAATTGTCAAAAAATTTGAAAAATGGTTAAAAATTTTGAAAAATTGTCAAAAATGGTCAAAGACGGTCAAAAATTGTCAAAACCAATCAAAAATCGTTAAAACTTTGAAAAATGGTCTAAAATTGTTAAATATTTTAAAAAATGGTCAATGATTGTCAAAATTTTTGAAAAATTTTCAATAATTGTTAAAATTTTGAAAAATGGTCAAAAATTGGCAAAATTTTGAAAAAATGGTCAAGAATTATAAAAAACTGTCAAAAATGGTCAATAATTGTTAAGAATTGTCAAAATTTTTGAAAAATGGTAAAAATTTTGAAAAGCTGTCAATAATTGTCAGAACCTGTCAAAAGCGGTCTCTCCATATCTGATTCCTGTCGTAATTTCTTCTTTTATGCATATAACTTATACAAAACTAAATTGTTTCACATCTGCCAGGCGTCCCGTGACGGCTCACACATTTTTTTAAATTAAATTTGTGTGTTTGCCTTAGCCATATCAAGTATTTTTTATATTAATATTGTTCAAATAAAAGACGAACATTTATTTTTTGAGGTACCTAATTTATATTTTTTTATTTTCAACGGGCAGAGCCCAATTTACAAAATAATGGCAATATTATAATTTATAATTCATTTAAAATTAACTAAATCACAAATAATAAAGTGTAACAATTAAAATACCGTACAATAAAATTACAACATAATTTAAGTAAAATTTACAAAAAGTTCTCAAAAAGGTTGCTACGGTGGCTGGCACTTTATGGCTTTCAAGTTATTATGAAATTTTTTTCATGTTGAAAAGAAATCTAGGTGATCTGTCAAACTATTAGCTCTCCTAAGAGAGCGCGGCAAGAAAGAATTACTTCCACAATTTTTTCTTAACTTCCACTAGAATCTCTGCAATGGATGAAGATCTTGAAGCGATAATTATTCGTGGTGGAAACGATCAAGATCATGATCCATATTTTTTTTATGAAAATAACATACAAACCACAAAAATTTACTGTAACTTTACATAAAGTCAACAAAGTGAAATAAATTCGAAAAATTAACCTCACTTAATCTTCTTTTTTACTAGAGACACGAATTTGAACTAATTTTCAACGTATCTGTTATAATATTAAAATTTACCGGTAGAATTACAGAATTGCTTTTTAGGTTAAAATAATTGTGAGAATTAACGTAGGATTAAAATTTAACATATTCGTTACACAATTTCCATTTTGATGAATAACTTTAACATAGAAAAACTCTGCGCATGACGGTATTTCAAATTGCATCGTCAGAACCGGGCTTAACATATTAACGACATAAAAGAAATAACGTTATCCACTGCTATGACATTTTTCCCATCTCTACTAATTAACAAAAAAACTAACCTCAAAATGTTCTCTCGTGCGACGTAAGCAGGAACTCGCCAACGCCAATTTAACCAAAGTCTATAAAAAAAAGTTATACTACCATTAAAAATGAACCTTTTACAAAATATTACATTAAATATAAGGATATTCTGATAAATGTTATATAAAAGCTCCTAAACAGTGACTTGAAATTTGATATGATCTTACATTATTTAATACTTACTTATTTGTAGTTTATCATGAGTGAAAACACTATTTCTCTTCTATAAAAGTCTTTTGAAAATTGTCTTCGACACTCATTAATTTATCACTGCATAGTTTTTTCACGTTTACGGTAATTTTTTGAAAACCAACGATATTCATTATTCGCGCACGCACACTAAGCTAAGTACATTACAAGTACATTCTCGCTAAGCTACTACCAACTCATGCGCAGAATCATCACTCTTTAGTTTTGTACAGTCATTGTAAAAAAAAGTTTAGCAATAGAAAAAACCTCATGCGGCAGTATTGTGATGTTTTTTGATGGATTTAAATTGAATTAAATATTATTCACTGAGAATAATGTCGTATTTTATTTAAAATAGATTATTTATTATAAATATGGATATTTACTTATAATTTAGGTGGAAATGAATGTTTGGTCATTGTGCAAAACAAGCGCTTTTCGATTTTGACAAAAATTTTTGTTACAATCTATATAGGTATTGCTTTTATAATAATTAATGGGTATAAAGTAAAATTTATCGGAAAGGCATATTTTACGGGATAGGGAGTAAATAGGGGTGCTGGGTGGGGTAAAAAAATGAAAAAAAATTTGTTTTAAAAAGCCCAAAATCATAAATTTCCAGCCAAAAATGTTATTTTTACAGAGTTGCCAGATTTTTGAATAATTCACTAATCCAATGAAATTTAAAAAAAAAAGGATGTAAAAGCTATTATACGAAAAATGTAAATAGGTAATAATATATTTGATTGGTCGAGAGTTCTAAAACTTATTATTAATATTTCTTCGAGAATTTCATTCCTTACTATTTTTATAGTATTCAATTAAAATTGGTATGATATAGTTTGGTTTTGTCGAGTTGGGTTTGATTGGGTTAGATTCAGTGGAGGCTAGTAAGTACATAAGTGCTGCAGAGCTCCCAAAAAATCTTCTAATTAACTAAAATATTTCCTTTTATCAAATTTATAGTATTCGCATTGTCATAATGATAAAAAAATGTGTGAGCCGTCACGGGACGCCTGACAGATGTGAAACATCGAAATTGTTTTGTAAAGTTATAATATGCATAAAAGAACAGATTAAAAAAGTGAGATATGGAAGAGAGAGGGAAATGGGAGAGAAAGATGGGAGAGAGAGAAAGAAAGTGCTTTGCGTATGATTACAATCATTATTTTAAATTGTCAGAATCTATGACGGATTCGGTAAGGTTAGCGACCCTCGGAATAGTGTAAGACTTTTTTTTTCTTATTAGACCATTTTTGACAATTTTTCAAAAATTTTGACAATTTTCAACAATTATTGACCGTTTTTGACAGTTTTTTTATAATTATTCACTATTCCATTTTTTCAAAATTTTAATAATTATTGACTATTTTTGACCAGTTCTTTGGATATTTAACAATTTTTGACCATTTTTGACAGGTTCTGACAATTATTGAACATTTTTCGATAATTTTGACAATTTTTGACCATTTTCAAAATTTTTACAATTACTCACTATTTTTTCAAAATTTTTGACAATTTTTCAGAAATTTTGACCATTTTCAACAATTATTGACCATTTTTGACAGTTTTTTATTATTATTGACCATTTTTCAAAATTTTGAGAATTTTTGACCATTTTTCAAAATTTTAAAAATTATTGACCATTTTTGACAGTTTCTGACAATTATTGACCATTTTTGACAATTTTTCAAAAAAATTTACAATTATTGTACATTTTTCAAAATATTTTTCAAAATTTTTGACAATTTTTCAGAAATTTTGACCATTTTCAACAATTATTGACCATTTTTGACAGTTTTTTATTATTATTGACCATTTTTCAATAATTTTGACAATTGTTGACCATTTTTCAAAATTTTCACAATTACTCACTATTTTTTGACAATTTTCAGAAATTTTGTCCATTTTTCAAAAATTTGACAATTTTCAACAATTATTGACCATTTTTGACAGTTTTTTATTATTATTGACCATTTTTTCAAAATTTTGAGAATTTTTGACCATTTTTCAAAATTTTAACAATTATTGGCCATTTTTGACAGTTTCTCAACAATTATTGACCATTTTTGACAGTTTTTCAAAAAATTTACAATTATTGTACATTTTTCAAAATATTTAACAGTTTTTGACCATTTTTAAAAATTTTAATAATTATTGACTATTTTTGAACATTTTTCAAAATATTTAACAATTTTTGACCATTTTGGACAGTTTTTTATAATTATTCACTATTCAATTTTTTCAAAATTTTAATAATTATTGAGTATTTTTGACCAGCTTTTTAAATATTTAACAATTTTTGACAGGTTCTGACAATTATTGACCATTTTTCAATAATTTTGACAATTTTTGACCATTTTCCAAAATTTTTACAATTACTCACTATTTTTCAAAAATTTTGACAATTTTCAACAATTATTTACCATTTTTGACAGTTTTTTATTATTATTGACCATTTTTTCAAAATTTTAACAATTATTGACCATTTTTGACAGTTTCTAACAATTATTGACAATTTTTGACAATTTTTCAAAAAATTTTACAATTGTACATTTTCAAAATATTTTACAGTTTTTGACTATTTTTCAAAATTTTAATAATTATTGACTATTTTTGAACATTTTTTAAAATATTTAACAGTTTTTGACCATTTTGACAATTTTTGACAATTTTTGACGATTTTTGATTGGTTTTGACAATTATTGACCGTCTTTGACAATTATTGACCATTTTTGACAAGCTTTCAAAATTTTAACCATTTTTCTAAAATTTTGCCAATTATTGACCATTTTTGATAGTTTTTGACAATTTTTCCAAATTTTGGACAATTTTTGAAAATATTTGGCAGCTATTAACCATTTTTTCAAAATTTTGACATTTTTGACAATTTTGATAATTATTGACCATATTTCAAAATTTTTGACAATTTTTCAAAAATTTTAACATATTTGGCAATTATTAACCATTTTTTCAAAATTTTGATAATTTTTGACCATTTTTGATAGTTTTTGACAATTATTGACCATTTATGACAATTTTTAACACCTATAGCTGGGCCATACCAAGCACTTTAAAACACCTGCACTGCACACTTCTCCCCCTTGACCGTCTAAAACTAAGCCGTGATTATGCGTGATTTTCCCTCTTAAAATCGCTGCATTTAGTCCAGCGCATCGAGGCATACGGTACGGTTCGATTTAAGTCCGTAGTAGAGGTAAACTTTTTTTCAAAAATTGCAGAACACCTTAAAATTTTTACCACGAGCCGCCACTGGTAGATATTATTCATTGACCTGTGTTAAAGGTCGGGAAGAGGTTTAAACTCAAGTTTTACGTTGTCTATATTATTTATTTATAGTTTATTTATTAGTTTCAGTTATTCTAAAGTCGGAAAAATGATGCATTTCCGCAGAAAGTTTTTTGTGATTTTGTGTTTGGGGAGGCATCTACAGGGTGTTACTATATTCGACCGACAACGCTCTACCCCAGAGAGCTCTCGTTAATTGATGAATTTTGATATAGGAATATTAAACCTTAAAGGGCTTAGTTACCGAAATAAAGGGTGTTAAAAGTTTGAAATCAAAATTCAAAATTTGCCATAAATCAAAAACGCCTTGAAATTTTTTTTTTCAAATTTGCTCTTTAAGAATGTAATATTTTGACATAGAGTAACTTTTGAGAAATTTAACCAGTGGCGCGCTATCGGGATTAGTGGCAACTTTTATTCCCTTATTTTTTTAAATTCTTTGTTCATTTTTAGTTAAAAATGAAATAATCTTTTATGGAGCTATCGAATACTATCTACTTTATTAATCATTTTAATTGGCTTTATTAATTAATTAATCAAAGAAATTAAAAGGTGAATTTCAAAAGTCATTGTTATTGTTGATATCTTGGGAACGCCTCTACCTCGAGCGACGTTGAATCAAATGTCGACAGGGGAGGGGGGTCTAAGCGCTCTGCAGATTCTGACAAGTCAGTATATCTTTTTAACGCCATAAAGAGAAAGCATTCAAATACTTAAATTGAAATAGGTACTTAAATAGATAATAATCATTTGTGAATTTTATTATTATATTTCGAGCAAGAAAAATAAGACAATATTATTTTTAGGTTAATGATGATAAAGAGCGAATATGACGATTATTCCAGCACTTCCCTTGATATTTCTGAAGCAGCCCAATCCGCAACTTTCAATTTACTTCCAGAGAAGTCAGCAAGTATATATGAAAAACAATATTGTCTATTTAAAACTTGGTGCAATGAGAAAAATGTGACGGTACTTTCTGAAAATATCTTACTATCGTATTTGTCAGAAAAAGCGAAGGTAATGAAGCCACCTACACTTTGGTCTATTTACTCAATGCTAAAAACGACAATATACATCCATGATAATATCGATATCAAAGAATATAAGAAACTTTTTACATATTTAAAACGGCAGAATGATGGCTACAAAGCGAAAAAATCTAAAATTTTCACTCAAGAAAACATACAAAAAATTCTTAAATGAAGCGCCTGATGAGTATTATCTGCTGAAAAAGATTGTTCTAATTTTCGGAATTGCTGGAGGCTGTCGTCGAGACGAACTTGTTAAAATGACTGTAGACGATATTGAGGATAAAGACTCGATGCTTATTGTAAAAATTCCAAATTCGAAAACGAAAAGAAGCCGCATATTCACAATAACTAATACTGACTCTATGGATTATTTGTCGTACTACAGGAAATACTGCTACTTACGGCCACTAAATTCAACCTCACGTCGATTTTTTCTTAAATATCTAAAAGGACGTTGTCATAATCAAGTTGTTGGGATGAATACTATTGCAAAAATTCCCATGGATATCGCTATATATCTAAATTTAACAAACCCTGAATTATACACTGGTCACTGCTTCAGACGAACATCAGCTACTCTTTTAAGTAATTCAGGCGTCAATTTGATCCAATTAAAACGACATGGAGGCTGGAAGAGCTCAAGTGACGCAGAAGGATATTATTAGTAACTAAATTGACATAGCCCAGAAGATTTTGGGTTCATCGTGTCCATCTACATCGGTTGTTCAACCGAATCTTCAATCTTAAGTAATGGAAGAAATTTCTTCTGAATCAAAAATTTGAATAAATAATTGTAAGGTAAATGTACCTACATCAGACAGTATTAGCAGTTCTGCCGAAGTATTCGATCGTATTATATTTTTGTTGAATTAACTATTTTATTTCAGAGAGGTATAGTGTAATAAATCCTCATTAGGTATGCAAAGGGAGCACAGAGTGACCCAACGAATATTTAGGCCTCTTTCATAGTTTGCATTGATTTCATTGTAAAAGGTAGTACCACCCGGGTTGGGGTCAATATATGGGTTTAGCCTATTGTTATCCAGTCACAAACACTGAAAATAGTGTGCCAAAGGCGTGCCGGTAGGATACTCGTAAAAAGGAAAGAATTTTATTTTAACAGAATAAAAATTAGGCATTATGTACATAGTATTAGGTACACTTATTTTTTATTGAACATTATACAAAAAATACATTATACAGAAATTAAATTATAAAAAATCATAATATTCTTCGTCATCTAAGGAACTGTCATCTCCTCTTGACCTGTTAAACGCAAAACGTAACTGTATAATCTACTGCCTAAGTAATCCCTACATAATATTTCGATATTGACACTTCAGGCCAGAAAACATACTTTTCCTAATTCTCTTACGCAATTACTTGAAATTTTAATATTACAAACAATACTATTTCAAGACCTACGCCTATGGCCGACACCGAAATTGAGCCGAACTGGACGGAATTCCCCATTTTATTACTCTATGCCTTTCTGAAATAGACTATAACATTTACACGCTCTATAGTCTTTCAAAATCATGTATTTATTGCATATTTCCCCAAGTTTGAAGATAAAATGAAAAAAAAAGGTTAGCGGTCGTCGGACCGCCGACAGAAGCTTGCTTCTTATGCACAATGGAATGACCATTTTTCGTTAATTTTTCTCCACATTTCAAAAATTTTGACAGTTTTTGACAATTATTGACCATTTTTGACAATTTTTCAAAAATTTTAACATATTTGGCAATTATTGACCATTTTTTCAAAATTTTGACTATTTTTTCAAATTTTAACAATTATTGACCATTTTTGACAATTATTGACCAATTTTGACAGTTTTGACAATTATTAATCATTTTTGACAATTTTTCAAAAATTTAACATATTTGGCAATTATTGACCATTTTTTCAAAATTTTGACAATTTTTTCAAATTTTAATAATTATTGACCATTTTTGACAATTATTGACCAATTTTGACAGTTTTTTATAATTATTGAAAATTATTTGGCAATTATTAACCATTCTTTCAAACTTTTGGCAGCTTTTGACGATTTTTCCAAATTCTTGACAATTTTTGACCATATTTAAAAATTCTTGACAATTTTTCAAAAATTTTAGCATATTTGGCAATTATTGACCATTTTTTAAAAATTTTAACAATTTTTGAACATTTTTCAAGATTTAAACAATTATCGATACTTTTGGACCATTTTTGACGAATTTTGACTGGTTTGACAATTATTGACGGTCTTTGACAATTATTGACCATTTTTGACAATTTCTCAAAATGTTTAAACATTTTTCAAAAATTTTGACAATTATTGACAATATTTTCAAATCTCAATAATTATTGACAATTATTGACCAATTTTGACAATTATGGATCACTTTTGACAATTTTTCAAAAATGTTTACCATTTTAGACCATTTTTCCAAATTTTAACAATTATTGACCATTTTTGACAGGTTCAGACAATTATTGACCATTTTGACAGTTTTTTATAATTATTGAAAATATTTGGCAATTATTAACTATTTTTGCAAAATTTTGACAGTTTTTGACGATTTTTCAAAATTCTTGACAATTTTTGACCATATTTAAAAATTTTGACAATTTTTCAAAAATTTTAGCATTTTTGACAATTATTGACCAATTTTGACAGTTTTTTATAATTATTGAAAATATTTGGCAATTATTAACCATTTTTTCAAAATTTTGGCAGCATTTGTCGATTTTTCCAAATTCTTGACAATTTTTGACCATATTTAAAAATTCTTGACAATTTTTCAAAAATTTTAGCATATTTGGCAATTATTGACCATTTTTAAAAATTTTGACAATTTTTGACCATTTTTCAAAAATTAAACGATTATCGATACTTTTGGACCATTTTTGACGAATTTTGACTGGTTTTGACAATTATTGACGGTCTTTGACAATTATTGACCATTTTTGACAATTTCTCAAAATGTTTAAACATTTTTCAAAAATTTTGACAATTATTGACAATTTTTTCAAATTTTAATAATTATTGACCATTTTTGACAATTATTGACAATTTTTCAAAAATTTTGACCATTTTTCCAATTTTAACAATTATTGACCATTTTTGACCATTATTGACCATTTTTGACAGGTTCAGACAATTATTGACCATTTTTGACAGGTTCAGACAATTATTGACCATTTTTGACAGTTTTTTATAATTATTGAAAATATTTGGCAATTATTAACTATTTTTTCAAAATTTTGACAGTTTTTGACGATTTTTCAAAATTCTTGACAATTTTTGACCATATTTAAAAAATTTTGACAATTTTTCAAAAATTTTAACATATTTGGCAATTATTCACAATTTTTGACCATTTTTCAAAATTTTAACAATTATTGATACTTTTGGACCATTTTTGACGAATTTTTACTGGTTTTGACAATTATTGACGGTCTTTGACAATTATTGACGGTCTTTGACAATTATTGACCATTTTTGACAATTTCTCAAAATTTTTAAACATTTTTCAAAAATTTTGACAATTATTGACAATTTTTTCAAATTTTAATAATTATTGACCATTTTTGACAATTATTGACCATTTTTGACAATTTTTCAAAAATTTTGACCATTTTTCCAAATTTTAACAATTATTGACCATTTTTGACAGGTTCAGACAATTATTGACCATTTTTGACAGTTTTTTATAATTATTGAAAATATTTGGCAATTATTAACTATTTTTTCAAAATTTTCACAGTTTTTGACGATTTTTCAAAATTCTTGACAATTTTTGACCATATTTAAAAATTTTTGCCATTTTTTAAAAATTTTAACATATTTGGCAATTATTGACAATTTTTGACCATTTTTCAAAATTTTAACAATTATCGATACTTTTGGACCATTTTTGACGAATTTTGATTGGTTTTGACAATTTTTGACGGTCTTTGACAATTATTGACCATTTTTGACAATTTTTCAAAATTTTTATTTTTAAATATACCCGCCAAAGGTTTAGACCAATCATTAATCTTACAGAGACGGGTTTCTTATTTTGTAACATTTTATAAAAATATGTCGAATTTTGGGTCGGTGTCTGATTTACGTACGGTTACCTTAAAATTGTACTTTACTAAAATGTCAGAGTACTATCTTAAATCATAATCCTCTCCTATTATAATCTAAGATAGTATAAAAAATTAATTATTAAGAGTGCGACTGTATAAGAAATTATGTGTGTTTTTCGAGCGTAAAGTAAAATAGCCGCTTCCAAAAGCGGCAATCTGTTACTTTACGCTCTAAATACACAATAATATACCAGTGGGAGAAGTTCAACTTTTCTCACGAGTGTGGAAGTTCTTATACACGAGTGAGTAAAGTACTTTTCCCACATGTTGCCCACTATACTTTTTCTACAACTGCACAAATTTAAACAATACAAGTAAAGTAACTTAATATTTATTTTTTATGGTTAGGTAAGGTAGGAAAAATACGTCACTTTTCATAGCAGTTGTAGAAAAATAACTATTTTTTTAAATTATTCTTCAAGGAGCGTAACGGTCACTTTTTTCTGCACGTAGAAATACAACAATCCCTGGACAACTCTCAAAGATGTAGTGCATTTTTCAATATCTACATTATGTGTAATTTAAAATTTACTTTGATTTGATTATTTGAGTTTTTATGAATTTACATGTTTATTATAATTTTACCAGGAACTTACCAGATTGGATGTCCAGGAGGCGGTGACGACAATAAAGAGAATGGCTTAGTCATAACTCGTTCTAAATTTTTAATTGTTAAATAGTTTTTTTGGGTTAACAAACAATATTATTTAATCTAGGTAATATTAAACGATTTAAATAGTCATTACAACGTTTCATTTCTACCAGTGGCGTGGTAATAAGTTCCACTTAACCTCTTTCGGGATTTACAAGTTGATAAATCTCGAGCCCTCTTGTGTTGAGGAAAAGAGAAACTAATCTTTCTGCAACACCCCCTACTAAAAATAATGTTGAAAAGGAATTGAGATCGTTGAGAATTTTTGAATGTCGACAAGCAACTTACTTGTCAGTGTATATAAAAGGAACTTAGATATTTTGCAAATTCAGATACAACTGTATCGTCCATTTTGCTTTTCGTTTTGGCTTATTTAAAACGGTGTCACTGTAAATACACTAATGTATAAAAAGTTGCATAATTGCATGTATTAAAAATAATTTTCATAGAATGAATGATTTTTGAGTGAAACACCATATTAGTTAAGTTTTATTTTCCTTTTTTTATGTAAGAAATAACGTTTATCTTGCTTGTAATTTTTTTTATCAGTTGGTACAACTATATTGAACACCTGTTACACATTACTGGGGCACTTTCAGGGTGAGTACACAGGACCGTATTCAGGATCCAAAATCCAAATCAGATGTTAAAAACTTTATTGAAAATTTTATTCAAACAATATTGAATTTTTGCGCCCATAAAAAAAAGAACAGTAATTAGATTTCTTACACATTAAACCCACGAACCCAAACCCTGAGAAGCTGAGATTTCATAGAAAAGGTGAGTACATTGTGTAGTAAATTGAAATTGCAAAATTGGAAATTATTCCTGGTACAATAAAAATATAATATTGTGATGTATTTTGGGAATTACATAAAGAATTAAATTCATTGAAATTATCTATTATTAATTAATTCATTTAATGTATTTATGTTTATAAAAACAATCTATTTAGTTATTTGTTATATCACGCGAGGTCACGAACGTGACAGTGAAAGGCCAGAGAACTATCACGTAACTGGATAGTTGACCTAGGGCGGTACGTATATATGCTGATGAAGTAGATAAACGAACAATTCAGAATAAATCATAAGAAACAGTCAGAGACATTCCGATCTATATTAATATAATTATTATTATAATTATTTCGATATTGACATATCATCGTCAGAATGACAGAAGTTACATTTTATGTGATACCTACTTGATGTTTAATATTTTGGCTAGACCCAATATTAAGTGACCCATCTTGTGATTGACTTAATATATATGAATAGAAAATAGAAGAAGATATGATTTTACAAATATTAAAGCTTAGGTATTATTAGCCCTATGGGGATATCCTGGATATCTTTTTCCCATTCAAGATCAGTATAATTGTGCAATGATATAGGAAACCAAGGAAAACTATATCTGCTGATCTTTACAATTGTTACTTAAGAAGGCAGTTTAATAATGCAGAGCTCCCTAGATTTATCTGTTCATTGACAACTTCATATTGTAGGTCTCTTAAGCGTCTTCTTATTTCTAGTTCTTCAAGGAAATCTAGTTCTTGTTTCTTATCACAAATATGCAGTACTGCTAGTTCTGTGTTAGGTGTTAATGAATGTTTTGTGTCAAGAAGATGTTTTGCGTAATGTGATTTATCTGGCTGTTTTAATCTATATGCTCGTGAGTGTTTATTTAAGTTTATAAGCAAATAGATTCTATATGAGAAGATTTTTCGAAACAAATATTCAAGAATGTCCTTGGATCTGTAGGAAGAAGATTAGGAATAGCCAGGTTCCATATAACGAAAAGCTCTTTTAATGCAGAATGATGTTAAAAGACGTTGCTGCCCACATCTTAAGTTGTTCTTTTATTTTAATCTTCTTTTCAATTTCAGATAAAGAATGCATCAAATTTTCGTCGTCGGTATCAGTGTTTTCTTCATCAGCACTATTAATGTCGACGCTTTCTTTTGACATATCATGTTGATCTTCATTTCCTTTGGATTCTTCTTCAGTATTATCACTGCTGGCTGAAGTTAAAATTGTTGTTTCTTCTAGATTAGCCTCTTCGTTACATACCACTTCAAATAGAGGTTGATCAGCGAACTGCCAGTCTGATGTATTCTATGGTGTTTCTTTCTAACTTTTTCATTTGTTTCCACTCAGATATTGCCGAATTCATTTTTGTAAACGAAACCTGCTAAAAACCCCGCGTAATTTTTCTATTATTATTGGGTTATGTTTATGTTCGTAGGTATATGTAGTTAAATAGATTTTATACTTGAGATAAACTTGGGAACTACATTTTTATTCTATAAGCTATTCATAAGAGAGAATACTGTTGTGGTTATAAGATGATTATAAAATACTTTTATCGGCGCTATACGATAATTATGAAATAATTTCGTTCTTTTAGGGGTCTATTTTGCTAGTTGTGAGGCTATTATATGAACTATAACTTCAACTTTAGTTATATGACGTATTTGTTGTGATAGTTGCAAACATTTAGGAATTCTTAATTTCCAATTTCCATTCGGTTGAAAAAATTTTTTTTCAAAATATACCTTAATAAAATACCAAAAACCGGATATCGGTTTAACAACTCTCGTATAATCTTTCTTAACAGTTTTTTTCGTTGTCTTGAAATTACTAAATGTAAAGAAATATTGACTTTTGTTTTTAAAAAATTTCTGAGAAATGTTAATATTTACGAATGATTATTTTAGATACTAATAAATATATTTTTTAGGCTCAACCAAGTAAACCTGAACTTACCTCCGTTAACCCATAAAACGAAATTGTATAATCAAAATTTATCAAGAAACAATGCATCACCATTGGCTATTAAACCTTCACCAACGTATCGGTTGGTGATAACCCGAAAAATAACCAACGTTAAAAATGAAATAAAAACCTTTAAAACCCTTTCTAAAAAGTTAGAGAACTTTAAGGCTTTGGCAAAAGTTAGCATCGAACAACAACAAAAAAATTTTAAAAATTTACAATCCAAAAAAATCCAGAATCAGAACCCAGTTGTAAAATATTACAAGAACCCTTTCGATTACTCAGAAATTGTACAAAACGCAGCCTCAGGCAACACCATAATTGATCGAAGAGCAAAAAGATCTAAAATTTTAAATTGCCTGCTTTGTTCCGAAAAACGAACAAGCAAAGACGCTCTAATAGACCACTACGAAAATCACAAAAAAATTACCGATCACTTGATAGACGACATTGACGAAGATAAAAGCGAAGATTCTTTCACTTGTCCAGCGTGTGAATTTAAATTTGACGATACCGAAAAATTCAAAAGACACGTTATCTTGAAACACGGACCGAAAGAATTTTATTGCGATATTTGTAAATACGGTTTAGCGAATTACGTATTTTTGACAGTCCACAACGCCATCCAACACAGCGAAGATCGAGACACGATGATTTGCGCAGCCTGCAAAAAGTTTTCAACAACTTCGAACGAGGAATTAATAGAACACATCGAACTTGAGCACATCACGGATAAATTTTTTTGCGGCTACTGCGAACAAACTTTCACTTCTAAAGATTGGTACGATAACCATAAAATATTCCACCTCAAATCGCAAAATACGCGCAAAGACTGTGATAATTCATATTTAAGAAACTCCCTTTCCGTCAAATCTCACATAAACAAGGTTTTTAACAAAACACCTAATACGGAAAAATCAACAGAAACTAACTACACGAAATTTAAATGTTTCGATTGTAAACAAACTTTTCCTTTGAAAAAATGCTTGGAAAATCATTTACGCTTAATACACGGTGTAAACAAAGAAAGCTTTCTTTGTAACATTTGCGGAAAATGCTTCGATAAGCAAAACGGGCTGCTTACCCATTTAAGAAGGCATAAAGACAAAAAACACATTTGCAGTACGTGCGGTAAGCAGTTTTCGACCTGGCCAGGACTTAAGATACATATAAGAACACACACGGGGGAAAAACCTTATAAATGTCAATATTGTGACAAGTCTTTCGCGCAAAAACCACCGTTGAATTTACATCTAAGAACGCATACTGGAGAACGTCCTTATCCGTGTAAAAATTGTAATAAAGGATATATTTCTAAGACTGTTAGAGATACTCACCAAAGAAAGTGTAATAAATAGTTTGAAACCAAAATATTTTTTAATAATTTAAAAATAACCTAAAATTTACGAGAGATAAAATCGCCATTTTTCGTCCAAAATGTATAAAGGTGGATTTCCACAGATCCGTCATCTGAATTAGTGACAAAAATAATGACATATCAGTTTTAAGTTTGGTAACTTGAATGACAACTTGATGAATTTATTTTTTTCCTCCTATTTCTCAAGACAATTGCAATAACAGCAAACTGTCATTATAATAATTATTATTCAATCTGAAATAATATCCCCAAACAAAAAGGGGATCATGAAAAAGTTAGGTTAAATCAGATCCCATGACGGACGTCAGTTTAAACTTTCGGACAAATATTTGGAGGCTTGTCAATTTTGAATTTTTCCACCAATCAAAACTTTCGGATGATCGTATGACGGATCTGTGGAAATCCACCTTAAGCTGTGTTTCAAATGTTAATTTTATGTCAAAAGAGTTTGTTCATTTTATTTTTCGGTCCTACTTTTTGTTGGTTCCAGTCATGAAACTAGTGTTTTGTTCTGTGGTTTTCACACAAACAAACATATAAGGTTTGTTCGTAGAGCAATCACAAACGCTTGGAAACTGTACGACTCATGCGCAGTATTTCCAATCGTTTGTGATTGCTCTACGAACATGTTTCAGCCAAGGAATTATTGTTAAGTTTAGTTCTGTGGTTTTTACAAAAACAAACATATAATAAGCTTTGTTCGTAGAGCAATAACAACCGGTTGGAAACTGCACGACTCATGCGCAGTGGTTCCAATCGTTTGTGAAAAACTCTACGAACAACAGAGATAAGTAACCTAACAAGATGTGCACGTCTAATAGAAGATTTGGAAAAAATATAGTCACATGATTAACGAGGGCCCAGCTGCAGAAAGGCTCCCAACAATCAGAGTGAATATATTTTGTGCAATGTAATTATTCCCTTTCCCTTCTCGATAAAATATCAAAGAATTTGTATTCCCCATGAAGTTTTCCAAAAAGGGGAGGGGATAGTATTATTCCCTTCCCCTTCTCGAAAAAATATCAAAGAATTTGTATTCCACATGAATTTTTCCAAAAAGGGGAAGGGATAGTAAGATATTCCCTTCCCCTCCTCGAAAAAATATCAAAGAATTTGTATTCCCCATGAAGTTTTCCAAAAAGGGGAAGGGATAGTATTATTCCCTTCCCCTTCTCGAAAAAATATCAAAGAATTTGTATTCCACATGAATTTTTCCAAAAAGGGGAAGGGATAATAAGATATTCCCTTCCCCTCCTCGAAAAAATATCAAAGAATTTGTATTCCCCATGAAGTTTTCCAAAAAGGGGAAGGGATAGTATTATTCCCTTCCCCTTCTCGAAAAAATATCAAAGAATTTGTAGTCCACATGAAGTTTTCCCAAAAGGGGAAGGGATAGTAAGAGATTCCCTTCCCGTTCTCGAAAAAATATCAAAGAATTTGTATTCCCCATGAAGTTTTCCAAAAGGGGGAAGGGATAGTATTATTCGAATTTACTGTTTGGACCCTTACTTTGTGGAATCTACTCATATTAATGTTATAAATGAAACTAACTGTTTCTAATTAATTCCACTATTTAATTAAAAAATTTATGAAAATTATTAAAGGATATTGATAATTATTTCGATATTGACATATGATATGTCAATATCGAAATAATCCCTTACTATCCCTCCCCCTTTTTGGCGCGGCAATCTGTCGAGACTACCAAAGGACTTTCTGCTCGAAGTACACACAAGATTTTTTCTACGATCACACCAAAATAATAGCTATTTTTATTAAAAACGTGTTACTTTCATTACAATATTGGAAGTTTATTTGACATATTAAAGTGACTTTTTTGGCCGCCTCGACAATATTTGAAAAATCAGTATCACTTGTATCCATTTTTCTTGTTTTTTTAAGTACTTACTGACTTATAGTAAAATATTAATACAATTACACAGCACAGAACTATATCAAAAAATATTTCAGTGACAATGCACTAGGTTCTTTCTTTGACATAGACATACTTGATTCTTATAATCCGTAAGTTATTTGCAAGTATGTTGTGTTGCCTACCTATTGCCATTGTATGTACTTTGCAGTTTCGTGTACCTATGTACGTAGGCAACACTTATTACATTAATGTCAGATATTTTTTAGATTTCCCTATTTCTCATTAAATTATTACGGAAAATACTGTTGGATGCTTTAACATATTAGAAGATCAACTAAAATATTTATTTATTCTACAGTTTATATTAAAATAGCTCTCTTTTATCTAAAAATAAAATTAGGCGTGCGCCAAAGTTACTTTCTGCTTAAGAGCGCCAATAATGTCAAATTATGACAGCTCGCGGAAAACATCAACTTTGCGGTTAGATTTGAGTGTGCAAAAGACTACTTTGGGTAGTGATCGTAGGAAAACGTCTTTATTTGTTGGTGGGGTACTTTTTGTGTTGATATCTTTAGTATTTTCTTCATTATTTGGAGCTGGACGGTCAGAGACGGAAGAGCATAAATATTCATCGTCTTGAAATATATTTATGTCTAGAGGAAAAATTCCACTTTTGCCAAAACCTGACTTGATCGATTCAGGTGTAGCAGCTCGATCCCAGGCTTTGGAGCATAACTCAGGTAATGCATAAATAGAAAGAGTTTCATTAGGATGGGATAACATCCAAGTGCTCACTGCTTCGCTAAAATATTTTTTTAAAGGGCCGAACACAGACCTATCTAGTGGCTGCAATTTATTAGATGTATGTGGGGCCAGTGTAAGGATTGTTATTCCATTTTGTTTGCAAAAATCAATTCCCTCAATACTAAGGTGTGACTCGTGGTTGTCTAATATTAATAATATTGGGTTTTTCTTAGAGCATCCAACATTTTTTTAAGAACTCCAGAACTTTGAAAAAATTATCTGATGTCATACGATGTCATACTGTCTGGTTTTTTTGGGCGTGAGTCCATAAAACACACTGGAACTTTTCAGTAGATATTGTGCTAGTATTTTCTCCATAGTATCAGGAAATATCTGTCCATTTTTAAAGTTTGGCTTAAATGAAATATTTCGAATTTCATTTTCCTTTACTTTTTTTACGTAAATTGCTAACCGGGACTTTTTAACATTATGGAGTTCAGCCACTTTTCTGATACTGCCCACATTGTTTATCACATCTTCGACTGCCTTTCGAATATCGTCTTCAGGAAATTCCCTGTTGGTTTTTTTCTTGTAGACTCTGACCATCTGAAAAAAAATGATAATGCTCGGAGAGTTGTTTGTAGGATTTGTAGGACAGGGGGCACTGTCCAGTATTTGAAAAAACAAAAACTATTTTGATAATTATTGACCATTTTTGACCATATTTCAAAATTTTTTACAATTTTTCAAAAACTTTAACAATAATTTTTGACAATTATCAACTATTTTTCAAAATTTTGACAATTTTTAACAATAATTGTCCATTTTTGACAATTTTGACAATTTTTGATAGTTTTTGACAATTATTGGCCATTTTTGACAATTTTTCAAAATATTTGACGATTTTTCAAAATTATTGACCATTTTCAATAGTTTTTGACAATTATCGACCCTTTTCCAAAACTTTAACAATTTTTGACAATTATTGACCAATTATGGTAATAATTGCCCATTTTTGACAATTTTTGACCTTTTTTGACTATTTTTGACCATTTTTAACAATTTTTAACCATTTTTGATAGTTTTTGACCATTTTTGAAGATTTTTTAAAAATTTTAGAGCATTTTTCAAAATTATTGACCATTTTTGATAATTATTGACAATTATGGACCATTTTTCCAAATTTTTGACCATTTTTGACAATTATTGACCATTTTTGACCATATTTCAAAATTTTTTACAATTTTTCAAAAACTTTAACAATTTTTGACAATTATCAACTATTTTCCAAAATTTTGACAATTTTTAACAATAATTGTCCATTTTTGACAGTTTTTGACAATTTTTGACCAGTTTTGATAGTTTTTGACAATTATTAGCCATTTTTGACAATTTTTAAAAATTTTTGACGATTTTTCAAAATTATTGTCCATTTTTAATAGTTTTTGACAATTATCGGCCATTTTTCAAAATTTTAACAATTTTTCACAATTATTGACCAATTTTAACAATAATTGTCCATGTTTGACAATTTTTGACCAGTTTTGATAGTTTTTGACAATTATTAGCCATTTTTGACAATTTTTCAAAATTTTTGACGATTTTTCAAAATTATTGTCCATTTTTATTAGTTTTTGACAATTATCGGCCATTTTTCAAAATTTTAACAATTTTTGACAATTATTGACCAATTTTAACAATAATTGTCCATTTTTGACAGTTTTTGACAATTTTTGATAGTTTTTGACAATTATTAGCCATTTTTGACAATTTTTCAAAATTTTTGACGATTTTTCAAAATTTTTGACGATTTTTCAAAATTATTGTCTATTTTTAATAGTTTTTGACAATTATCGGCCATTTTTCAAAATTTTAACAATTTTTGACAATTATTGACCAATTTTAACAATAATTGTCCATTTTTGACAGTTTTTGACCATTTTTGATAGTTTTTGACAACTATTGACAATTTTTTAAAATTTTTGGCCATTTTTGAAATTTTTTCAAAAATTTTTGACAATTGACCATTTTTGACAATTTTTGAAAATTTTTGACCAATTTTGACCATTTTTCAAATTTTTTTTAAAGTTTTTGACAATTATCGACCATTTTAACAATTTTTCAAAAATTTTTTGCTATTTATTGACCATTTTTGACAGTTTTTGACAAAAATTGTCGATTTTTAACAGTTTTTGACAATAATTGACAATTTTTAACCATTATTGATAGTTTTTGACCGTTTTTGACAATTTTTCAAAATTCTAGACCATTTTCCAAAATTATTGACCATTTTTGATAATTATTGACAATTGTTGACAATTATGGACCATTTTTCCAAATTTTTGACAATATTTCAAAAACTTTAACAATAATTGTCCGTTTTCGACAATTATTGACAATTTTTGGCCATTTTTGAAATTTTTTTAAAAATTTTTGATAATTGACCATTTTTGACAATTTTTGACCATCTTTCAAATTTTTTTTAAAAGTTTTTGACAATTATCGACCATTTTAACAATTTTTCAAAAAATGTTCGCTATTTATTGACCATTTTTGACAGTTTTTAACAAAAATTGTCGATTTTTAATAGTTTTTGATAATAATTGACAATTTTTAACCATTTTTGATAGTTTTTGACAATTTTTCAAAATTTTAGACTATTTTCCAAAATTTTAGACTATTTTCCAAAATTATTGACCATTTTTGATAATTATTGACAATTGTTGACAATTATGGACCATTTTTCCAAATACTTGACCATTTTTCAAAGTTTTTGACAATTATCGACCATTTTTGACAATTATTGACCATTTTGGAAAAATTTTGACATTTATTGATCATTTTTGACAGTATTTGACAAAAATTGTCGATTTGTAACAGTTTTTGACAATTATTGACCATTTTTGACCAATTTTCATATAATTTTATTTGATTTTTAATCTGATAAATTGTTAATGAATGAAACATCTTTAATCAGAGAATTTAATGGCACCCATACCTAAATTTTAAATAAAAAGTGACATGTCTAGTTTTTTCCATGTACCCTTCAATTGCAGGAACTGTACTAGTATCCATTACGACAATCACCAATTTTAATAAACCGGAATCTGGACCATTGAAAAGATCTTCGATCCTGCGGAAACAGAATTTGCAAAACTTGTATTTAGCAGTTCGCATGTTCACCAGCAACATCAGTTGAGAAAAGCTTTCTTTGCTGGAACGAGTGAGAAATTGTCTTAAGATCTACCTCAAGCCTTAGCCTTAGCTTTGTTGTACAAAAAATTTACAAAATGGATTGTGAAACTTTCATACCTACAGTGATGGAATGTGACATTATCAGCCGGATTCTTACTAGATAATCTTACTATATTGCTTTTAAACATTAAGTAAGCATTGTAGAGGTCGGTAGGGGTATCAAAATTTGAATAGCCTACTGGTGGCAAATGTGTAAATCCGCCTCTGTCTGTTATTTTAATTTAAGTTTGGTTAAAAAGTCCTTGACGCAACAAACAGTTTTTGTTTATAATATATATTTTTCTATACTTAAAAAATGTGAAACAAACTGATAATTCCATGTTATATTGAAGTAGATCTTGTTAATAAAAGTTTGTTTACTGTGTGTATTTTTTTATCCAAAAAATTTTTTAAATACCACTGAAAAACTATCTATAATAATAATAAATAAATAAATTTTTTACATATTATGTTTTTTTAAGGAATGGTCCACTTATGAAAAGTATACTTGTTCCTTTCACAACTTCACCGACAGCTCCAAAATCGTGGCTACTTCTAAAAGTTCCAGTTCAACCCAACAATCAATCAGTGCTAAGACCTACGTCAAACGCGACATCAATACAGTTAAGAATGGCCAACAACCAACAACAATTACGACCACTGTTTTCGACAAATTTCAATCCAGCACCAAACAACCAACAACAATTACGACCACTATTTGCGTCAAATTTTAATCCAGCACCAATGATGTTACTGAATAATTTACAGCTAAGACCATCTACTCCTCCTGCTCCTCTATTTACTCTTCCAAATTTAATACAAACACAGTCTGGAATGTTAAACAATAGATTCTTATCTCCTATGGTTAATAACATTCAATTTAGACCAACGTTAACTAAAGTAGTTAACCCATCATCAAAAACTGCAGCTTCTAGTTTGCCGGTGAATACAAAATGTCCCACTAAAATTATTGTATCGAAACAAATACAATCCCATACATACATTAATCCCTTCGACTATTCAGCTGAATGTAATTTTAAGTATAAATATCTAGATATTCCAGAGGTTGAGTTAACAGACCAAAAGAAAACGGAAAATCATATAACTTGGAGGTGTTTACTCTGTTCCGAAAAAAAAGACGATAAAGAGGCCTTATTAGAACATTATGCTTTCCATAAACGACAAAGGGAAGGTTTAGAACAGCAGGAAAACGCACTGGAAACTCAGTTATACATAAAATGTCCAGTTTGTTCAAGAACTTCTACCGATATTAGGTCTTATAACATTCACGTTTATGCTTTTCATAAGCCACGGGAATTTTATTGTAATTTGTGTAAGAGGAGTTTTCTAAGTGCTGTTCATTTGAGTAAACACAACATTAGGCATTCTCCAGACAAACAAACTATCATTTGTGCGATGTGTAAGAAATTCAGCACGAAATCTATGCTACTGTTAATCGAGCATGTTCACAAACGACATCGGCAAAAAGTTTATAATTGCGAACATTGTAAAAAACAATTTTACTCAAAAACTTGGTTTAAAGACCACAAACAATTCCATTTAAAGACGAATGCTTTCAACTGCAAATATTGCGGACAACAATTCGATAATCAAAGAAGTATAATTGGACATATAAAAAAAAGCCATCCGATGGATTCGTCAAAATTGAAAAAATATAAATGCGACCAGTGCAATATGACATTTCCTCTTCCGGAAAATTTTCAAAAACACATGGAAAACATTCACATCAAATCGATCAAGATATTCAAGTGTAGTACTTGTGATAAGGAATTCACAAATTTTAACTCGATGAGACGTCATGAAATTCTGCATACTAAGAACAAGAAAACATGTAATATTTGTCAGAAAAACTTCGGTACCAATTATAGCCTTAATCAACATATGGTGACTCACACAGGTAAGATTCGTTAGTTACAAAATTAATAAAAAATACACTGACTTGGAAAACGTCCGCAACTATTAATTGTCTTCAATCATAATGTACGACCAGAAATCTAAAGAAGGTCGTAAATCAATATTAGCCCACGATCCTCATTATTACCTATTGTACGAAATATAGATAAGCAATAAAAGTGTGTGCCCCTAAAAGATTTGGCATTTTAATAATGCTACTGTAGCTGACTGTAGCAGATGCTTTTGTAACTAATGTTATTGCGAGACACGAAGTCCCTCTGGAATTGCATTCTGATCAAGGACGAAATTTTGAATCCGAATTATAGCAGGAGCTGATGAATACATTAGGCATTAAGAAAACACGTACTACGCCTCTCCATCCACAGTCCGATGGAATGGTAGAAAGACATCATAGAACTATTTGCCAATATCCTTCTGAAAACCAAAAAGACTGGGACACTTTAGTTCCTCTATTTCTGCTAGCCTATAGAAGTTCTTAACATGAATCAACCGGTTATAGTCCATCTATGCTAGTCACTGGCAGAGAAATGAAGCTTCCCTATGATCTTCTTTTCTGGGAAGACCCCCAGAGGTTAGCCCCTTACTGCGGGCCCGATTCACCCTGTTGGCTTCAACCAGACCTCAGAAGTCAGATTATTCGGGACGAATTACTAGAAAAGAGCATTAATCATCTAGAACTGTCATCCTTTTACTTTCTTAACTCTCTTTATTTCTACAATTTTAACAATTCAATACTAATAACGTCTCACTATCAGAACACAGAACTCAACTCTCTAATGCGTACTTCAAAACTAAACTAACTAATGTCAATTGTCCCGCCTTTTCTACTATTGCACCTGTTCCAGGGCTACGTTCATAAACTTACTCAGAGTAAGGATAGTTTACTCCGAAGCGTTCATAAATTTACTCTACCAGTATAGAGTATGCTTTTATAAACGTTCAGAAACCTACCCGGAGTAAACTCTGCATACTCCGCTTTTTAATGGAGTATTATATACTCTGACAGTTATGACAGTTTGGCTTATACAGTAGTTCAGTTCAGATTACTGCCAGGTTATTTTTAGTGATAAATTGATATTATTTGATTATTAATATTCAACTCATCCATGGTTAATTAATTTCTATTTTCGAAATGAAAAATATAACCCCAAATTCATACACAACACAATGACATTTGATTTGCCTCCGGCCGGTGTAGCCTCTGAACGGTTACTCCGAGTAACCATCAAACATACTTTTCTAATCACGTGATCATACTCTTCTCTACTCACTGGAGTAAGTTTATGAACGTAGCCCAGACAGTTCTCGACTTTTCGATGACAGTTCTAGATGTATGTCTTCTTCTTTTTCTACATGGACCTCTTCTACATATCCTCAGTGCAGATCCGACGTAACAATATTGAGGACTCTTTAGGGCGGGTATTATAAACATGTCTTGAAGTTATCTTTGAATTTAACAGTCAAGTTAACTTCAGGTTTTAAAACGTCAGTTTTATAAAAATTTAATTTTTAAAATAAAAAGAAGAAACGGGCAAAATTCAAAAAATACAAAGTAAAAACACAATCAAAATATTCACAATATAATTAATCGAGGTTATAAATGCCAAATCGTTGACAGCACCGACAGAACAGAACAACTATCAACTTTTCCACAAAGTTAACTCTAATCGGTATCCCTTCCTCCCGACAAAGTTAACTCCACCATTTTGTTAACTATAACATGTGACGTCATTCTTCAAGTTAACTTTTAGTTATATGTCAAAATAGTTTTATACTACCCACCCTTAGTCGATTAACATGGTGAAACTACATCCGAATTATTTGAAGACTGATTCCGAACTAAACTCATACCAAATATTCCACCAAACAGTATTATCATCATTGATAATACCACAGTCGAAGACTAGATAAAACACCATGTTCAAATGACACTCCACAAGAATATATGTTGAAGAAAAGTACACAAAATAACAGTTTCTAGAACAGATAAAAAAGAAAAAATATTGGCTAGGGCAGGTACAACTCTGCGTAGAATCGACCGCCTGCTGATAACTCAAGTGTTTGGTGATTTATGACCTTCTTAGATTTCTGGTCGTTCTATACTTTTCACCATAAATCCAATTTTTGTGGAGAAGTTTTGTTATAATATCTAAATATTTTATTATTTCGATTTTAGGAAAGAGGCCTTATAAATGTAGCGATTGTGAGAAATCTTTCACTCAATCAAGCACTCTTAAAATCCATATGAGAAGTCACACCGGTGAAAGACCGTACGTTTGTGCCCATTGTGAAAGAGGATTTACTTCGAAAAGTTCTAAAGATTGTCATGAAAAAAGTTGTAAAAGTAGGAAAAAATAAAAATTATTTTCAACACCAAAAACGATTTTAAATCTAACAAAGATATAACCACTAAAAATAGTGTATAACCCACCCCGTATGTCCGATTCAAGAGCTTTTTTTGCAAAACTTGGACCGCTAAACGTTGATCTTTATGTGTGGTGCATTTAATGTTGGTTACCCCTATAGACCATTCCGGAATGACGTCACTGACAGGTCGGCCATATTGTTCTGGAGGACCCATGTCATATTCTATTTAGTTTTCATTGTTTACTGGTAAACAACGGGTGATAGTTAGACTTTATTTAGTAATAAGCACCTGAATCTGTTGCCCTTGACTTTCGTTGGAATCACATAACTCCTCTGTTGAAAGCTTTTTTGGTCGTCTGACATTTTAATTATGATTTAATTAAATTCAGAGACAGTTTACTGACTGCGCCATGTGTTATTTGTAAAGTTTTTATTATCTAAATAAAATATATTATATTACATTGACAGTGTTCTACAAAGTCTGTTTGACAACCAACCGACTTAGTGCACATGTCAAAGTCAAAACACACAAGCTTCAACTCCAACTGGGGCCGTATTCTTGACTAAGGGAGTAGAGTTTTTCGAGAGAGCACATATTTTGTCTTTATTTTGCTTGGTTACTCTGTCGCTTCACTGACAAAGACAAAATATCTGTTCTCTTGGGAAGCTTCACTCCCTTAGTCAAGAATACGACCCCTGATCGGTTGTTCTCCAAAACAATATGGCCGACTTGTCAAAGTCAGGTGTTCTGGAATGGTCTATTTCCCTGTTTTTTGAAGTGAAAACTTCTTTAGGCGCATTGGGCACTTTTTTTGGTGAAGAAAAAACATGGATTTTTCGTCTTCTTCGCGCTTTTATGCAACACACAATACTTTTGGTTATGCAACACAATTAACAATGAAACGTATAGTGTTACATGAATCATCGTCACGGTTTCCAAGTGCTATATGTATACTGTGTATATATGTGTACTTTTTTTGTAAAAAAATCCGATAAAATTTTTAAAAGGGATTCATTTATTGGTGTTTTCACTTCTGTCGGCAGTCCCATGACTGGACTCTACGTTTTTTTTTAGGTTACAAGTTAATATTTATTTTCGACAAATTTTTTTCTGTCCTAATAATAAATAAAAAAATTTTAATTACTCAGTTTGAATCTACTTTTATAACTGCACTTTGCTAGTAATATCTTCTGGTAGGGTGCAGCCGGTGGAGAACATCCAGGACATTTTCTAGTATCGTCTGTGATTTCCTCCGCCGATGGGGAATTTATTCTATCGGTCCCTGAGCACTGTTTACACTACCACTACACCAACACTAACACTTTACACTATCTTACGCGCGTTTCGATAACCAAGTTATCTTCTTCAGAGACTGAGTTTACCTTCAGTCTCTGAAGAAGATAACTTGGTTATCGAAACGCGCGTAAGATAGTGTAAAGTGTTAGTGTTGGTGTAGTGGTAGTGTAAACAGTGCTCAGTGTCAAGTATCGCCAACGGTTCCAGAATTCCCAACTTACTTATTCTATCGGTGGTGGACATTTTCACCGGTTGCTTATATTTTCTACTGGTTGGAAAAACTTCCATCTACGAGGGCGTTTTGTCCGACTTCGCATCATTTTATTACAAATCGAAAATATACATTTTATTGCTCTACATGTATACTTTTCAAAAGCGTTTTAAAATTTGAAATCGGACTATCGATAACGCGTCCAGACTCGTTGAAAATTAATCGCATAAAAAAAAGAAAAAAGTAACCGTCGCCTGGCGTCTGCTCTTCGCACATATAAAAAGCATATGAAGAACTTCTTTTGTACAAAGTTTCAGCTCTTAAAATTGAAAAATGACAAAAATATGAATTTTCAAAAAAATTACGCATGTTCCTGTTTTTCCGAATTTCCTCGGTTCCTAATTATCCGATCAAGTCGCTCGACCTCTCAATTTGTTCGTATTACAATTACCTACGTTTTTTCTATACACACCATTGAGATTGCTCCAGTACTTTTTACGTTATAGGAAAAAAAACTAAAAGTACTTTTTTTCGTTTTGAATGTTTATAACAAATTACTGAAAACATTTGCGTGTCCAAAACATCAAAATTATACTATGTAATGTATTTTATATCATGCAGATGGACACCAATCGTTTTCTACTAGTATTTTTGTCAAAAATAGTGCCTAATAGTGTACTGGACGTGGTCACACACCTACAAATAAATTTGCATCGAGAAATTAACTTACGTGTGGCGCCATCCTTAGATGTAGGGTTAAAGTACTAAGAACTTGACAAGATCAAACACAGTCGAAAAAGAAGATTCCTGTAATTTTTTTGACGTGTTTGATTAACCTTGCATAAAACTAGAAAATGACGAAATATTCGATAAAGCTTTTTTGGCATGTATTTATTTGGTTTATTTTTAATAGAAATTGAACTACAATGTAATCTTGACTATTTTCATTTTCAACGTCCACTACTCTTTCTGTATTTGCAACGGAATCAATCATCGAACAGTTCGAACCACAAAGCACCTATACTAGGTATAGTGCTTTGTGGTTCGAACACATTTAGCTCCGGACCGGAGTGATTCTCACTTAGCTCGGGTCAAAAGGATAAACGTAGCTCCACGTTTTGACACAAAATACGTTGGCTATCTTCGTCTCACACATGGAATCGTCTATCCTTTTTTTGTTTCATCTCATTCTCTTGGTATTTTAAAACGAACGTAGGCTATACTTCCGTTTTCCGTTTAGCTTTCCTTCTTTCTGCCATCTTTTGGTAGTAGGATACACGTCAACTATAATTAGTTATTAAAATTGGATATTTTATACTACAAAACCTCTTTAAAGACAAAGTAAGACAATTTTTTTACTTATTAATTTCTCTTTCATTACTTGTAATTATTTTTTCATGTGTAATTGAATGACGAACAGACTAACGCAAATTAAATTATAGGTAATTGATTTTTGACTGACGCTAACTTGAAAGTCAATCAACAGAAAAATCTAGAATAACGACTAGTTTTGAGAGTGCATCGCATAATTATAAAATGTGAGTATATTTTTAGAATGCTTTGTCAATTTTATTCACCATATATTTTTATTCTGTGTTATATTTAATAATTATAACAAAATGGCTACCCAGAATATGCAATCATCATTAGAATTACGTACACTATCTATTTATTTTGGAGTTCGTAACCAAACCTTGATGCCTTAATACTAAATTTACAAATTTTTATTCCCGCAATTCAGATTTTTTTTTCACTGAACTCTGAGATACATGATTACTGGAATTTTGGGGAATTTTATTTGGCTCAGTGATTGAAAAAAAGATAATAATACTGAACTCGGTTTGGTGATCTGTGCTCTATTAAAGATCAATCAATATATACTTAAATGAGAAACGGGAAATTTCAAATTCATTAGTTGTTACGTTTTGTCTAGGTCTTTTGGAAGACAAGCTGGGGGTGGCGCTGGAAGTACTGGTACTTCTTTCAGAGGCCGTGATAACTTTTCAAACGGCGGAGGCAGTGAAAGAAATTTAAGTGGAGGCCGCAACAATACTGGAGGTGGCGGTGCTTTCCGTGGTAACGATGGAGGAAGCAACTTTCGATCAAATGATAGTGGAGGTGGAGGATTCCGAAGTGGTGGTTTTCGAAGCGGAGGTGGAGGAAGTGGTGGATTCAGAAGTGGCGGTGGGGGAGGAGGAGGTGGAGGTTTTCGTAATGGAGGAGGCGGAGGAGGTCGATTTGGTGGCGGCGGCGGCGGACGAGGAGGTGGCAGTAGAGGCCCTCAAGGCAACCGCCTCTATAGACCCCAATGGGACAATATACAACTTAGGCCTTTTAAGAAAGATTTTTATGTTCCTCATCCCTCAGTAGCCAATAGATCACCATTTGAAGTAGAACAATATCGAAGAGCAAAAGAAATAACCATTGACGGAGATGCCCCCAACCCTATACAACACTTTGACGAAGCAGTGTTCCCAGACTATGTTATGAAAGAAGTTGCAAATCAAGGATATGATCAACCGACACCTATTCAAGCTCAAGGCTGGCCGATAGCTTTAAGTGGAATGGATTTAGTTGGCATTGCACAAACAGGTTCCGGTAAAACTCTGGCTTACATACTTCCAGCGATAGTACATATTAATAATCAACCACCTATCAGCAGAGGAGATGGTCCGATTGCACTTGTCTTAGCTCCAACTAGAGAATTAGCCCAACAAATTCAACAAGTAGCCAGTGATTTTGGAAGTTCTTCCTATGTTAGAAACACTTGTATATTCGGTGGGGCACCAAAAGGTCCCCAAGCACGTGATTTAGAACGAGGAGTTGAAATATGTATAGCTACTCCAGGTCGTTTAATTGATTTTCTTGAAAAGGGAACGACTAATCTGGAAAGGTGTACTTACTTAGTCCTTGACGAAGCTGATAGAATGTTGGATATGGGATTCGAACCTCAGATTCGTAAAATTTTGGAACAAATTAGACCTGATAGGCAAACTTTAATGTGGTCAGCAACTTGGCCGAAGGAAGTGAGGAAACTAGCTATGGACTTTCTAAAAAGTTATGTTCAAGTTAATATTGGATCTCTACAGCTTTCTGCTAATCATAATATCCTCCAGATCGTTGATGTTTGTCAAGAATTTGAAAAAGAATATAAGTGAGTAAAGAATATTTTTATTATATACTTGTGAATTTTATTCATGTACATGTTTTTTCTTTTTCTTCCAATATGCTTACCATAACTCCGTCTCATGTTTGTCTTGGGTCTTGGTCTACATTATTTTGTATTTTTGATTGCTATACTTTTTTAACTGGTCTGGTGTCATTATTTCTTTACAAATGTCCTCACCAGCTTAATTGTCTCTTCTCAATAATTAAGTGTTGATTATATTTTAAGGTATTCTCTTATTTTTGTGTTTCTTTATTTATCTTCCTTGGTGACTCCTTTAACTCGTCTAAGATACTTCATCTCAATTGCTTGTATTTTGCTTTCTCTTTCCTCCTGGTTTCTTCCTTTACTCCTTGTACA
Source organism: Lochmaea crataegi (assembly GCA_947563755.1). Classification (NCBI taxonomy): domain Eukaryota; kingdom Metazoa; phylum Arthropoda; class Insecta; order Coleoptera; family Chrysomelidae; genus Lochmaea; species Lochmaea crataegi. The sequence goes on from OX387430.1 coordinate 7,414,016, forward strand.
ATTCATAATCTGTTGTTCTGTTATTTATATAGATTTTCCATGCTCCTTATTTTTACTTTACTCGTCTTTTTATTTCATCCATCCACCAAGCTTCCTGTTTCTCTTATTAGTTTTCTCACTACTACTACCACCGCATATTTCTTTAGTGGTCTCCAAAACTAGTTTCTTAAAATAATCCCACATTTCTTCTAAATATTAAGTTTTAACAAAACATTTCACTACAATTTATTTTATCGAAACTTGTATTTTTATAGACTAAACCAACTTTTACAAGAAATAGGCAATAATAGTGAACCCGATTCCAAAATTTTGATCTTTGTCGAAACCAAAAAGAAAGCGGAAGCAATAACAAGGGCAATAAAAAGGTTTGGCTGGCCGGCATGCTGCATGCATGGAGATAAAAGTCAGCAAGAACGTGACTTTGTCCTTAATGAATTCAGAAATGGCAAATCTACCATTTTAGTTGCTACAGATGTAGCAGCTAGAGGACTAGGTAAGCATTAAATTCAGTATAAACATGATTTTAAATGGTGATAAGAATCGAGCCATGTTTAGTTTTGAAATTTTGTATATATTAACATCAGTGCTAAAATTTGGGTACTGTTGTCTATAGTAGCATTTTTTCATGGGATTTCCAGACTGGTTTGGTGGGGTTTTTTCTCGAAACAAAAATTAGATGTTTATCTCCGTTATTAATATATTTAATATTTAAAATAGGAAACCTTGAAATGCTAATTAAATTGGGTGCTTCATGCTGCTTAAGGCAAAATAGGCTTAAGTGCTAGTGGGTTTTTTGTTATGGATAAATAATAAAACTTGAACATCATCAAAAACTTATGTATGTTACACAATATGTTCGTGATCTTAGATACTTTGCTATGGGTTTTGTTCTTGAATCATCAAGTCAAAACGAAATATCTTGTAATGGAGTATACAAAAATTATGTTTATTAAATGTATTATGTAAGATGATGGTAGTTTGAAAAATGAGGATTTTATAAAATTTTTATCCATTTATACCAATTCAGGTTCTTTGTTCTGCTTCTCTGTATTAATTTTAAATACACAGTTTTATTGGACAATAGAAAAGCCAACAATTGATGAAATTAGTTGTATTGATATACAGCAAAAGTGGTAAAATTAAAGTTGAATGAACTTTAAAAATATACAAGAGAAATTAATTATGCCCCTTGTTTCTATTAAATTAACCTAATCAAAAGTAAGGTACATAAATTCGGTTTGATTCAAATATAAAAGTTCTGCATGACATCTGTTCGTGTTTCTTGACAACTTTTTTCATGTCGTCATCCCATGTTTTCCTTGGTTCTGCTTTTTATGTCTATTACTGGTTGACCAAATTTATGATGTGTATTAAGATGAAGATTTGTTTTATTTGCTTTATTGAAGAAATCAGTTACCTTAACTTTTAGAATGTGAACATTATTCACGATAGGCATAATATATCTTTTAGGTCTGAGTTAATGTTACCCCAGTATACACGATGGTTCGCTCATTGTATAACACATTCCTTCGAAGTCCAACCATTTAAGTGGCTACACTGAATAAAAATGCCGATATCGGCTGTTGATAGACGGGTGGGAGAGGAGAGAAAAAAAGGGTTTCTGTGAATTATCAACGACTATAGACGCTTATAGAAGAGCAGGTTTTATGGGGGTTCAGTTGAGTGGCTGACTAACAGATCCTTTAGTTCTGTTGTGCCGGTCTTTACTCATTGTTCCGCTCTTCTATAAGCGTCTATATTCGTTGGTATTATAGACATAAGAACATCGAGGGAGACAAATACCCTAAAGTTTATTATAAATATCCATGTAGACTTACCTAATATACCTTTAGCTACTTTTATTCTTGCGCTTTATAAAAATTTATATTTATTTAATCTACTTTATTTTGACACTTGATTAATCAGTCTGGTTTATCCTTTGTTTCAGAGGCACATGCAGGATGAGCGTACATAGCAATTCGATATAAAATATATGAAACGTTTTGCTAATGATACGCCTTTGTTGTGTTCTTGCTTAAAGGATGCAATTCTGTTTCTTGCGGTGCCTCTGGCTGTCTGCACCCCACTTTGAAGTGGATCAGAAGACCGATGGGGATATGGCACTCACTACTGGGGCACTCGAGTCACTTTGAACTTCAAACATTCTGAACTAGTGGCGCACTTCTGGCTTTTCTCAGGGATATATTTGAATTCGGTTCAACTAAAATCTAGAAGGTTGGCTTTCACAGATGGTACCGAGAATGGAGATGAATTTACACATTTTTCGGGATTTCTAAATCGATTTTGGTCAATGTTAATTCAAATACATATAAACTTCATTAGTTCGGTTAGTTTAGTGACATTTGACTTAATATCTTCTCTCCGAATGAAATTTGTTAGATTAAACCCAGAATTCTATAGGAAATTTGTTTTAATTTGAAACTTTCTGATTTTTAAATTGACTGGCAACCTTTTGTACCAAAAAAATTGACAAAATTCGTGCTAAATCTTTGGGATCCTCAAACACCATTGATATAATTTAGAGCCAGAAGTGTAATGAAAGTGCCCCGTTGCAAGTAGCTCGGCTCAGTCGACATACCTGGAAGTTTAATGATATTGGCCGAGCTGCGTTTCAAATCAGAAAAAAAATGTCATCCTGTCGGTCCTGCAGTGAATAAAAAAGAAATTTGACGTCGACACGTACCTGAATGTTGATTATTTTCAATTGTAATAAAAAAAAAGTTAGCAAGAAATTGTACGCGTCACTTATCCCAACACTGCAGCAGCCAACTTACGATTGCTACTATAGCTGTTAACACATTGAATTGTTAAAAACTTCAGAGCGACATGGATTTAAATTCACTTTTATGGTTAGTATTCTTGTTATATTTTATTTATTACTTTTTTGTTTTCGATAGGTTAAATGTTTATTTTTAGGTCGGAAATATACCGGGTGTCCCATTATATTTTCCGGTAAGTATTACCAATGCTTATAAATGTTTAACGAATAAAAACAGATACAATAATACAAGTTCTTCCGGTTAACCGAAATGTGAAGTATTTCAATGAAAACCGCATGAATCTGTCGTTATTCATTTAAAAGTTATAAGCTCTTGAAATACCGGAAAATATAATGGGACATCCGGTACAATAGGATAGTTATTACAGAATATTCTTATAAATTTTATCTATTTAGTTATATTTCAAGTAAAATTTATTTATTTATTATTTAAAGGCTAGAACGGCTAATACGCTATAGCCTATTTAAAGATGATTTAAAGCAATTGAAAATGGTTTTTCTAAAGGATTATTTTACGTTCCTATTTCTTAGGTTAAAAAATTATTGTGGGAATTTCATTATATACACCCCTAACAGGAGGTTTCTTCTTGCATTCCGTCGAATTTCTACCAAATTTGGTTCCTGGCCCGTACATTCCTATTCTGTCCAATTCTGGTAATGGCTCCTTTTTGTTGCTGTATCCTGTATTGAATTCCTTTGAAAATCTTTATTTTTTTATCATCCTGTAGCATTTTTCAGGATTTTTGATTTCTAAAAAGTGTGGGAAGGGTTTTTTGTTCGATGATTCCCTCTACTCAGTCTGTTTCTTGTTATTTCTGCAACACTTTTCAACATTTTTTCTGCTTCACTATGACCACCTCAAAATCCTTGGGTTACAATTACAATTTTACCCACCGATACTGTTTTACGTAGTTCTATAAAAATTTATGCCATCAGTCATTTTCAAATAGACTATAGTATCGATATTTTCAGACCAGCGTGTAGCGATTCCACAGGAGTCATATCTAGATAATTTACTTCTTCAATCAGTTTATTTTCATAAAATATTTGAATTATTGATATGTATTTCCTCTTCGACAATGTTTCAAGATTTTTAAGTATTACTATCAAATTTATGCCATCAATCATTTTCAAATAGACTATAAATAGTAGCGATGTTTTCAGACCAACAAATCTAAAAATATATGTTTTTTATATTTAAAATCACTTTTTTGGTGCTTAATTTAAATTTTTTTAAAAATTATAACATAGTTTTTTTTACATTTTGCTTTGCACATAATTAGAGCCAAGATAATGGACCATTCATTACCTGGGTGTCGGAATTGTGCAACATTAAAGGGTGTTTTGGTTACAAAAATTTTATTTCTTAGAATATAATTTTAACCAAGATTTCCACAACTTATAAACATTTCGTCACAAATTTTTAGTAGAAATTAACCATTTTTTTAAGTAAATAAGTTTATTCAAATTGACTATAAGAATATTTGATCTGTAAAAATAATAGAAAACATTTTTCTCGTACCGTTTCTAATCCGTATTTGTATTAATTAGATGTGGATGGAATAAAATACGTTGTAAACTTTGACTATCCAAATTCTTCCGAGGACTACATTCATAGAATAGGTAGAACTGGAAGATCAGACACTACGGGTACCTCCTACGCTTTCTTTACCCCATCCAATTCAAGGCAAGCAAGAGATCTACTTTCAGTCTTGAAGGAAGCTAACCAGGTAAATATATTAAGCTGAAGACTTGAAATATTTTAATGACTTTTATGCTTTCAGGTTATAAACCCGAAACTTGCAGATATCGCGAATCGGCCTGCCAGCTTCGGTAAGAGTGGAGGTTTCGGCAAATTCGGCGGCAGAGATCGCATGGGAGGAGGTGGTCGTGGTGGTGGTGGCCGAGGAGGAGGAGGAGGTGGTCTTAGAAGTGGACCAGGTAGATCCGGTGGGGGCGCTGGTGGTCGTTCCCTTGGAGCTGGTGGAGGCGGTCGTTTAGGTGGATTAGGAGGAGGACTGGGAGGTGATAGTAGTGGAGGTGGTGGCTTTAGGTCTAGGTAAGTTAATTTCGCTACTTGTATATTTCAAAGTGTGAGCATATTGGTTGCCCTTGAGAAATAACAATATTACTTAGGGTTGGATTATGATGCCAAATTATATTGAAATTATTTGTGTACAAAAAGATTTCTACATAAAAATTTATGACTGATCATATTAAGTTTTTGTATTAATTGTGTATTATTATTTTAAGAGATACTAGTACTGGTAGACCTACTAGATTCAGTGGAGGTCCTGGTATGGGTGGTACCGGCGGAGGAGGTAGAATGGGGGGTAGTGGAATGGGAGGAGGTCCAGGAAATCGGATGGGAGGTGGACCTACTAATGACTTTGCAAATAGAGCAACGCGTAAGTTTTAAATTTATTGATTTGTTACATTTTTGTATATATAATTTTAGTTTGAATAGTTTAATAGTTTTTTTGCACGGTAGTGACACCCCGACAAAAGTCCACTATTTTGTCTGGGTAATTTGGTGCTGTGCAAGATTATATCGAAATTTGAAGAATAATATGTGTACCCCCTTTTCCATTGCACAAAGTAACTTCAAATTTCAACACCTCTTTATACAATGCAAGTATTTTATTTGTGTTACGTTTGTTGGTAGTTTTTGGTATTGATAGCTCAAATCGTAAACTATAATTTTTCATCGTGTCGTAAAAAGTTGATATATTTCTGAAATTCCTAGAGATAAGATAAGTATGTATAAAATAACTTTCTAAACTGATTCCGCGGGTAGTTTTACATTGTATACTGAATATTGATAAAATTTGAAATTCCTGGTTTTGTTTAAAGTCAGTTCCCTTGTAAAATCGTTACTGAACGTTTTTGTAAGATGGTAACTAAAATTCAATACAGAAAGAAAGCTATTTATTATATTGAATGTGCATGATGCGTTAGTGCATAATAGTATATTACACTACAAGGGCAGAAATCTCAACTTTCTGCCCACGTAGTGTATACTATTTTTCATACTACCTCGGTAAAAAGTACGAAAACAATTAACCAACATTAGCATTAGCTTGAGATTATATGAGCGAGAGTATAGCAGAGCTTGACATCCCTTATCGTTGTACTTCTTGGTGCGATGGGTAAGTGCATGCCTTCCACAGTGAGGGTCGTCGGACATTATTGTACATTTTATTCAACCAAAAGTTGAACAAAATCTATTCTATAGTAAAATTAATACCTATTTAGAGGTACCAGCCGTTTTAGTAACTTAACGTATGCGGCTTCTTGAACCATCTGAACCCGCATGAAAAAAATTAGGTTATGACCTTTGTCATGTCAAATGCTTGACATATTTCTTATTGCATTGGCGTAGTGACTTGAAATTTCATATTATCAGTGGCGGTTTGTAATAATACAAATTAATTTTATGAAATTCATAAAATTCTAAAGATGTTGACATAATAAAAGAATATAAAAGAAGCGCACTAATTTTAAAAACATTGTTTTATTAACTAGATACATAGTTTTCTTAAAAATATATGGCAATTCAGAGTTCGATTAAGTACAAATTCTAGATTTTAAAAAAATGACAACGTGATCTTCAAGGCAAAGTTTAATTAGTTTCTAAATCAGAATAACTTTCGGAAAGTGATAGTTCATCATCGGATTCATTGGATACAGAGATCACCATAGGTTCGATGTTTAGTAGGTCCAGTTTGTTTTCTACTTCCCATGCTTCAGAAATAATTTTCTCTGTATGATTTATGTAATTCTGCCAGTGTTGCTCCGGTACATTTTTTACAACGTCATTCCATACTTTTAAGACTTCAGTAGGTGACCTTGCAGTTTTCGTAATAGCTTGGTCATAATGCCTTTTAGTTTCTGACCATACCATTTCGATGGCATTAAAATGGCAATGATAGGGTGGTAGCCTGAGAACACAATGACCATGCTCGGCAGCGTATTTGTCTAAATGATAATTTTTTTCTGGCAAAACTTGCTTTTCAATTATATTCCAAACAGCATCCTTTAAAATGTGATCTGGAAAAGGAATATTCTTTTTTTTTTGAGCCATTCTAACATGCGTGTTTTACTCCAACTTTTTCTTGGGATTTCTTCATCCAGGCGAATGTGATACGTTGGTTGGTTACGATGGTTCTTCCTAGTTTACAATTAGTTGCTGTTTGAACCAATTTTCAAAATTTTCGTTGTTCATGTTTTCATGGTAATCGCCTGTTTTTTTATTGCATTTAAAAATAAGCGATGCATTTGCCACAAAACCTTTTTTATTACCGGCATGAACAATTACATATCGTTTCCCACTTCCAGTTATTTTTAAATCACTGTGTTTAGTACCATCTTGCCATATTCTTCTGTCCCCGCTTTTACTAAAAACCCATGTCTCATCCAGAAAAACAGGTGTAAGGAGCTTTTCGCTTTTAGCAGCATGGTATTTGTTCAAAAATAATATTCTTTTTAATCTGACTGCAGGCATTTCCAATAAATGTTTTCTTCCATCCTGTTTTTTGAAATGAAAACCCATTTTTTTAATTCCCAAATATAACGAACCTTTGGAAATCTTAGTTTCTGGAGACTCTTCGATAAATTGCCGTAAAATAGTTTCTACTGTGATTTTATCCTTTCGCGCATACATTTTATAAATTACTTCCCTCAAACAATGCAGGGTATTTTTTGTAATTCGGGTTTTGCTCCGGGAAACGCTTGCAGACATATTTCTTCTAAATTCGAAATCTGTAGCTCTGTTTGGTTTTTCAAGATTATATAATGTGCTTTCTGGAACTTTTAGTGCTTCGGACGCTTTTTGAATTGCCTTAAATCGAGATCCTAAATCGTTTTGAAAATAGTTTACTACATTAAGCATAAGTTTTTTGGATTCATCAGAATATCGCATTTTTATATCTTATTTTGCGTTATGACATTAACATGAAATCAAAATTTGACGTAACTTCAAAAACGTGACATCTAATAAATTAGTTACGACGTTCATTTTTGTTGGTAATTTTTTGTTTCAACCGATTTATTAATAATAAATAAGGATGGTCTTATTCTAAATGGGTATAAAATTTACTATATCTATTCATTTTTAAATAAAAATAAACAATATTCAGAACCTAATCATACTCAATGTAAACAATGGCAAATCTATAGAAAGACCCTTTCAGCCGTTTCTATTTCTATCTGCCGAATATTCACACGGAACTACACGAAAATTTCCGAATTATAGAAAGAAGAGCGGAGCGCGCATATAGGTTGGACAATGCATGAAAGTTAGACTTTCTGCCCATATAATCGGAGCCGAAACCACGTACTTTCGACCGGGGTAGTAAGAAAAACTACCGTTGCATAAAACTATTTGCAGTTTGATTCTGAAAATCGGAGCTACTTGTTCAAATATTGACCATTTTTTCGAAATTCTCTTATGCTACCGTGGAGGTCTATTGTATTCGCGGTACCTGAACCTAATAACAGAGTGAACTTGATGTAAAAACGCTTAGATTCTCGACCAACAATTCCAAATTAAGATGTGCTATCAATGCTAAAAAGACAAACTAACAAATTATCATATTGATTAAATATATCGTCACCCTAATTATCAAACCTCGTAACTCCAAAATCACAAAATTTACAGGAAACGCAAAAAACATTCCAAAAAATTCAGATAAGTTGCGAGGTATTCTATAGGGCACGCGGATGTATATGGAGTTAAGAGGTTTTCTCTTCTTTCCATATTATTAAAATAAAGTAATGTGGAGATAAATGGCTTTCTCCATCATAGGTAGTTTTTTTTCTCTCACAGATGGCTCCAAAATCTCATTTTTGACCAAAATTGGAGTTACGAGGTTTGATAATTAGGGTGACGATATACAGGTGTACTGTAAGAATATGAAAGTTTTTATTTTGTCCACCCATGCACTTTTATTTTATAGTGTACTAACTGTAAATTTTTTTTGTTAGCTTACTAGATTGAAGGAAGGTTGGGGAACTCTCAATGTTTCAGTATTCTTCAGATGCATTCCTGTGCGTCTCTAATAGATCATTTTATTGAATTATCTCTCTTCAACATGTCTTACATGTTTTTAGATTAATTAAAATACTTTTTAAAAATTTAAGTAATAAAAATGTAATAACTGTGATTAGGCTAAGAAAGTTTTAGTTTTGACTCGTAACTTATTGTACCTATGATAGATATTAGAATATATACATTTATTTATAAAATTATTTGCAATTATGTTTATTTATCCTGTAATTATTAAGGTTTCTAAATAAATAATTTTTTTTTCCACAAGTGAAAACTTCTTTAGTCTTTAGTGACGTATTGCGCCCTCGACAGTATCATGTGCGTAAGATACATTTTTTAAACAGGTCAATTTAATTGCTTGAATTATCATAAAGGATTTGTGTAAAATTTATACACCATAATAGGCGAGCGGTGCACCCCTAAAAAGATGCACAAAAAAGCGAGTTGACCGACCACTACAAAACGCAAGGAAAAAACCAATTGGGATCGATTAATTATATTATTAGCAACAAAAAACCTCAATAACATTTTTTTGTCCCGATGGTCAGTCATTTGTTATTAACCAAAAACTTGCAAAATTACGGAAAATGAAAAAATCGTTACGCTAATCATTTTTTAAGGTAAAATGGATAAAAATAAACACTTTTTGACTCTTGATATTTTTTCGAAAAATGCTTTGTTTTCAAGTTATCGACAATTCAAACTCAAAAATCGACCGAAAAATGGATTTTTCGAAAATTTTTTTCTCGGCTTCTACCACAGCTTTTTCAAATTTTCAAAATGCAAATTACTCGTGAAAACATATACTATTAGATGGTATTTTTTATTTTCCTGCTACATTCATTTACCTTGTCGAATTCGTCATACCAAATTCGCGAAATTTTTCATCATCGAGTTCACTTTTAATTTTTTCTTTTTGAGACGATAAGTTATAAATTTTTCTGACAAAGTAATGAGTGGGAATATTGTTTAAACAAACTAAATCAGGTAAGCCTTCTTCACTATAGAAGACAATATTGTAATCGTTGGCAAAATGTGAAATGATTGATTTTAGATAAGTTGAACGTACTGCTGATTCTTTCCCGCACTGTTCAAATAGAACTTTTTTGAAAATGGAGCAAATATCTGTAAGTGCTAATATTTCAAAATTATCAAATCTTTCCTTTAACGTATCAAGTGTGATAATCATTATATCACTATAAGAATAACGAGAATCATTTTCGACGGCCAAAACGGAAACGTCATTTTCTTCCAATTCAAAAATATCACTGATATTGCTGTGATCGTGTGAATTGCTATTATCATTAATTGTTTCATAGTTGTGAGAGTTTGATGTTGATGCTCGCGAATCTTCAATTTGTACATTTGAGTCTTCTTTTTTTTTGGTAGCCAAAAAACTATTATAACATGGATTTTTATGATAAACAGCTCCCACTGTCGCTAAATCAAACTCACCAAGAAGTGCCAAACGATTTTGTAATTCTACGTCATTTTTCCTTACTGCAACTTGTAGAATCGAATTTTTCACATTTTCAGTAGAAGATATGCAATGCAGAACGGAATTCCCTTTTTTTTTCTTGCAGCCGCAGGAAAAACACAACGATTGCCAGTCGAATTCCGCTAACGTCGATCGAAGTATCTTCTTCGGAATGTGATCTTTCGTCGAATTTCCAACATTTCTTTTTCTATCGAGTAAATCTCTTTTATCCATTATGAGATAACATTTTGTCCTTTGCTATCCATGAGAAAGAATAATTATTGTATAGCCAGCTCTGAATTAAATATTGAACAAATTATATACATTCGTTTTCTAACCTGCAAATTGTCAAGTAATCGATGTTTACATACTCGGTATAACGCATTTCACAAAAAATTAGTTACGACACTTTCGCAGAAGTAGAAATATATTTATTATACACTTTTGTTAAACAACAACTATAAACTTTCCACCGTAGACACTTGAAAACGCTATTATAAAGTAATACGTACGATTGACAAAATCTCGGGTTTTGCCATGTAAACAGCTATGCGTGTTTGTGCAAGTTTAAACAAGTGAAAATCACAAAACAAGACGAGCAAAGACGCGGTTAGTTTGAATGCAATCGGAATATTTGTTTATAAAGTAATGTTTATATTAGATTATGTAAATAGATGATGTAAATAGATTTCTGTCTAAATATTTTTTATTAATTAATCTTTGTATAAAATATTGCTAATTGATCGAAAATGTAGATGGAAGAATTTTTTATTTGAGAAAAGCTTTTTTTAAACAGTAGACAGTGTAAACAAAAATTAACGATAGCAAAAGAAAAAACGTATTATAATTAACATTATTAATCGAAAAATAGTTCCGCAAATCAGTACACGTTACGCACTCCGTCACGGCAAATCCGCCTTGGAATCCGTAAATTTCGCGAATTTGGTATGACGAATTCGACAAGGTAAATGAATGTAGCAAGAAAATAAAAAATACCATCTAATAGTATATGTTTTCACGAGTAATTTGCATTTTGAAAATTTGAAAAAGCTGAGGTAGAAGCCGAGAAAAAAATTTTCGAAAAATCCATTTTTCGGTCGATTTTTGAGTTTGAATTGCCGATAACTTGAAAACAAAGCATTTTTCGAAAAAATATCAAGAGTCAAAAAGTGTTTATTTTTATCCATTTTACCTTAAAAAATGATTAGCGTAACGATTTTTTCATTTTCCGTAATTTTGCAAGTTTTTGGTTAATAACAAATGACTGACCATCGGGACAAAAAAATTTTATTGAGGTTTTTTGTTGCTAATAATATAATTAATCGATCCCAATTGGTTTTTTCCTTGCGTTTTGTAGTGGTCGGTCAACTCGCTTTTTTGTGCATCTTTTTAGGGGTGCACCGCTCGCCTATAAGCGAATGATGACATTTTTTCACAGGATTAATCTATTTTGTGAAAATTTTTATTCCCCTATGGGCGTACGGTGAAACTTGAAAAGGGATTCATTCATTTATGGGCGTAGTATATAATATATTTCATTACGAGTCCAGAAAATAAGCAACTACGGGAAAAGCATTTATGGATGTGTAATGAACGATACCTTTCTGAAAACAAAAACTAGTAAGTATTTACTATACTATAATTCAAAACACTGACATCTGCTGTCATAATACAATTGTTGTTTAGTGTTGCTAAGGGAAATAAACAATAACGCATTTTAGCGCATGGTCATTTTCGGTACCCTAAATAGGGTTTTCAGTAAAGTATAATGAAAAAGTTTTTAAAAGGGGGTTGATTTATTTGTAGTATTTTTTTTAAATGAAACAAAAAACTGCTAAAAATATTCAATTTATTATACTGTACAACAAACAAAACATCAGAAATTCTTCATAAAGAATCCCAATGGAATAAATACAAATATATTAATCTTGTACAACAAGAAATAATGAGACCTCGATAATGTCTACATTTAAAAATATAATATATGGCTAAAATAAGGTAGAAACGAAACTTTGGACTTACAAAATGTTATTGCAAAGAAATCTCATTATTTTTGCTATAATTTACAAAATATCGCACGAGGAATCGAATTGCATCTCCACAGACGAGTTTTATTCAAGGCAAATGCTGCCAACATAACGAATCGGAAATGACAGATAAAATAAGGGCGCAAAAGTGTCTAATTTGTGGGTTTTTCGTATCTTATACATGCTGGGGGAATTTTAACAGTTAACAGCTGTCAATACATCCAGTTATGACAACGGAAGAAAAATAAAAGACTAATATTTGGGAAACAATAATACAGCTTAAGCCACTGCGCGAACTACGGGACTAAATGATCAGTTATGACCAGTGCGCATCGGTAGGCGTGGCTTAGCCAGGGTTCAAGCTAAATTTGACCGGCTGACACTTGTCAACAAGAAAGAAAAAACTTCACCAATCATTTTTGATTCGTTAGGATGGCTGCATTAACTTTGTGTAGAACTCGTCATTACATCTTTCACAGTAAATATTATTAAACCATTTTTGTTTTACAAATTTGTCTGTCGACATTATTGCAAAAGTATGATTGCGAAGTGCACTAAATGGTACGACGTAAGTTGATGGATATTTACAGGGTCACAAACTAGGAAACTTCAACCAAACAAAAAAAAGTAAGAATTAAGCATCAGGACTGGAAGCAGAGTTTCAGACAGGCAAAATTGATCATGATTGGTCTAATTCAAAGAATGTTACCAAAGGTTTGCCCTATAAGTCACTGTCGTCTGAGGCTACGGCTACGGGAAAATTGTAATATTTAGCTAGCTTTCCTTGAGTTTAGACAATAATACAACTCGAAACGAGCAACCATCACTTATTTGCACTTTGTGTGTTTGTCGACTAGTGTAGCCCGATACGAGTGTAAAATCTAGCTGCAAAAGTAAGTTCTAGCTTTTTGTAGCTGGTGCCGAGAGACTTTGTCAACGCAGTTCATGTCCGTAGCCATCATTTAACAAGACTCTGGAAAACCTACTTGCCATCTCTGCCTGGAAAATTATCAAACATTAGGGCAGGTACGATGTCTTGTAGAGACAAAATAGTCCCTCATGGGTAGCAGTTGAGGACTCGCTAACTTTATTATTAAAAACCCGAAAATAAGCTGAAAGAAGAGGAAAGTACCAAAGGTAACATATATTTTTGTTTAATCAGTACCATCAATTTTGCCAGTCTCTTCGCTAGATATTTCTGAAAAATTTTCTCGATCCTATTTGGAGGTGAATGTATGAAAGTTAATCTGTAGTTTTCCTCCTATTATCTATAGTAGGGATGATGACTATTTTTTGAAACGTGAATTAGTACCTCATATAGCCGCAAAAAGTTTTAATAGTTTTCGAAGATATTACTGTAAATATCATCCGAACAAAGTATTTTTGAAAGAAACTACCACTTTACGTTGAAATTATGTGTTTTGTCTAAATATAGTCAACATCCCAATTCCACAAAGTTAATTAACAACGTACAGATTCCTACATAGAAAATTTACCAAATATTTCTCAAACCAGATGTTTCGGCAGAGGCAGATGGATGTCACGAACAAATCCGACATTGCTTCATTATAAAAGTATAAACTGAAATTGACATCAGCCTCTGTTTCGGCATTCTCTTGCAACTTTAACCTAACTTTATTAGAAAAAATATTTCAAGGAGGTATTGTTTTGGATTCGATTCTGTCGCAGAATTTTAAAAAAATATTGGAAGTATATCCCAGCATCTCATCAGACAGATGTCAGATTTGTTCAAAGTTTTAAGAATTTTTTCCTAACTGAATTATGGTTTGAATCTTTTATATGGAGAGGGAGAGGTGAAAATTGTTTCCAAATATCAAAGGCAGTTTCTATTAGGAATTTAGGAAAAATTCGCAGTACCGGCAAATATTCTAAATAGAACCAGGGATGTGAATTAACTTTGCACTAGATTTATTAGCAAGCATTAGTGAAGACTTCTGATTGGTTGTATTCAAACTGCATGGCTGTGCGAGCGACATAAGAATCATGGTATTTTTCCTTCCTCTTTTCGAAAAATATCCAATACTTTGTAGTATTCTAAATATATTGTTTCGGTAAGAAGAAGCGCATGCATTTTAAATGTAGCAGTTTCTGGTGCGACCAATCAGAAGTCATCATTCCTGCTTTCTGTCCAGTACAAAGTCATATCGAACCGTGGTAGTTTTACAAAGTACTGGTCGAAAATTTGGGAAAATAACGGTAGGACGAGTACATCATCCAAATAGATGTGGAGACGCCTGAATAAAAACTAGAATCCTTGCAAAAAAGCTAAAGAATAAGGAATGGATAACTAATTTTAAATCCTAGGGATAATTACGAATAATTTATTGCGCGCAGAAAATTTTTTATGTAGGAATACGTTTGTTGTATGTATAAGCAAAAATAACACTTAATATAGTTTTTTTTCTGTACATACAAATCTTATTTATATAAGTATAAATATCAATTGCAAAGTTCACATAAATATAAAATAATGAAAAATTTTCTATTAAAAACCATGTTTTCAGTACTTCACCTTTTTAAAAAACATAACAGAATCAATTATTTTACTAAATATGACGAAGAACCGTTGTTTTTATTTTATAGAGTGAAGTACCGAATAAAAAAGATGCGAAAACCGTAGTTTTCATCGATGGCACTTAAGCCTAAATACTTGTTTCGATTAATCACAATAAGAAAAGGCTTTCATAAAACCGACAAATATTGAATTCTTCTGAAGTTGAGTTTGTTTGTATTGAAGGAATCGTGAAATAAGCAACCATGACTGGGTATGTACCTAGTTATTTAAAAAAAAAAAGTTTGTACAACCAATAAACACAAAATATCATCGACAAACAAGACCGGTTGATAATTTTTGAATGCTGCATTCATCGATGCCCTTTCGCTAGAGATGGCTACAATTTCAATATTGAAATTGCCTAAAATGGATGCATATGGAAAGAAAAAGTATTTCTTAACATTTAACACGTAGGTAAAGTAGAAACCTTCACAAGTGAGAAGAAGGTTAGAAAACGAATGTAAGTGATAAAGTATTGTAACTAATAGTATTAATAAAGGGATTGACATTTTAAAACTGTTTTCTCTAACTGCATGTAAGATTTGAGGACTAAAAACTTTGTTTGCATAGCAAAGTGAATTTAAAAACTCTGCTCGCTGCGTTTTCCAAGTTGCTGGTCTTTCCTAAATATTATTTTGCAGATATTTTTCCACTGGTTGCTATATCTCAGATTACTCCATACACTTATAATCAGTACCAACTGTATATATTATAATTCCAAAATAAAAACAATGTGAAGTATATTTTTTAGAAACTAAATTCTATTCTACGAATAAATAATCCAGTTCCTTTAGTAAAAATACCTATAACAATTTAAAAAACTACTGTTAGTAGCAATTTTTTTTAATGGAAACATGTCATCTTAATTTTTCCATCTAATCAAAAAGCACTTTAAATTAGGATAGGTACATCTACCAAGAGAGGTATTTATTTTTGAAAATAACATTCTTTTTTATAATTTTCCAACCACATGACCAAAAACTTGAACCAAAAGACATTTTTTCAATTAACCCTTCATTAGTCGCTATCGGTCTCCGAGACCGACGCGATACCTATTTCGCATTATAGTTTGTCCAAGGCCAAGTTTGGCGTTCAGACCCATCGTTAATCTGTCATATATTACAGGATGCACCCACCTTCTTCTTTGTCTTCTTCGCCTTGCCTTGTATTTACGGTAGCTCTTCTAACTCCATAGTCACACTGGTAGTAGACTGGTTCAACTGGTTCGGATCAGTTCCATTAGTCCAACCCGCCGGATCTGATGTAATGGATCAGTTCCTGTACAGGTTAGCCAACAAACGTTAGTGTGAATCGTGTTTTCAGTGAGTGCAATCGGTTTAACTAGTATTTTTTGTTTTTATAGTTTTGTGTGTGTTTTAAGTCTTCTAAGTACGGAAAGGCAGGCTCTTATTTATTAGTATTGAAGTAAGTTGTAGAGAGAAGGAGATAGTGAATCTGAGCAGGACATAAGCGAAAACGAAGAAGAGGAAGCTTTGAATAATAACCAACAGAAGGTATAAAATGGAATAAGATTGTTCGGACTAGACAGTAAAATTATGTAATTAGGGTACCAGCTTCAAGACTATCTTCAAGAAATCTCAAGACTCCTTTAGAAATATGGAAGCTTTCATTGGACTGCTCTTTTATGCCTGCATCCTAAAGTCCAATCATTTAAATGCAAATGACCTTTGCAAAATAGACGGCTCTGGTGTAGAAATATTTCGCTTGACAATGTCCTTATCTCGTTTCCGATTTCTTCTAAGATGTATTAGATTTGATGATTAAGCAACTAGTGCAAATTTGATAAAGTTGCACCGATAGGGGAGTTTTTTTGACCAGTTTGTGGAACATTGCAAAAGCGGGTATAGTCTATCCGAATATGTTACTGTTGATAGAAGCTTGAGGGGAGGTATACGTTGGTTTACAACCAGAAGGCCCCTTTAGGGTTGTCAACAGTGCAGACAGCGTAGTAAAAAGGTTATGTCAGCATATTTCTAGTGACTAATGAAGGGTTAAAAGAAAGCATTTTCAAATTCATAATACTTCTACAAATGAAGATCAAACTTCTATCGATATCTCGAGCTATTCCGAAGCTCTGAATGAATTAAGGTTTCTTTTCATTGGCCAAATTTACATCTGTACATGCACAAGTTACTGTCAGAGCTGTTGACGACTGATTAGCTGTACATGGTGCTATAAATAAAACACGTTGGCATACATTATAAAACTGTGTGAGCTTTCAGAGTTTTACATCTTATAGCCTCAATAAAGTCCAATGTTTCATTTCGGAAAGTGTCTGGAATGAATGGTTATGTAGTTCATTTCCTCAGCAAAGTTTTAAGGGAAACGAAAGAAGATCCTTCAAATCGTTCTTAATAAAAGTTGACTTTTATGGGTAAGGAACAGTGGAAGAAAATAGGTAAATGAATTGCAGAAGTTATTGCGCGTGTTTGCTTCCCTTGCAGACTTTCAAAAATACGACACTTCTCTTGGTAAATGTTACCAATAAAAGAAAAACCGTGTTATGTACAAAAAGCAAATATGTTAAAAATCCAAAAGAAATATCACAAACAATTAACATTACTACAATTTGTAAATCCTAACGAGATCAAAAATAAAAACAAAATAAAATAGACTAGGAATGTAGAGACTAGTAGGGTAGACTCTGAGAATGAGCAATAAGTGTTTTATTTATCCTGAAATTTAAATTTTCTTTAAAAAGAATACTGGCAGTTGTTAAACCGTTTTGAAGTAAAAGGTCGCCATTAAAATATAGTTTTCCTCCTTTACGATAGACACTTAAAGTAAAGTCAAAATTCCAAACGCATCCCTATCTGTATAGCTCTACGATGCGTGCTAAGTAACGGTTCTTTCCGTTTATACCCAGTGTTGTCAGACGTACGACAGGTGTGGAATTTGTACGACAGTTTTGAAATTAGTATATCTACTTTATCTCAATTCAATTGCAACTCATCCTTAAATTCATCTTTTTTTGCTCATCAGTAACTTGTGAAATTTAAAGATCCTTTCAATATATATCAAGAGAAGCGCACTGCTGATGACAATATTCCAGTTAATGAAGACGCCCTTGCTGACCTTTTGCACGTTTACGTTTACGAATGCCGCTAAAAATTTACAATTGGCTTTAAGTGTCTATTTTGAATTCGTAGAATGTCCACACTTGTTCAAGATACGGAATTTATAATAACATTTAGATTATTATTGTATCCGAAAACCAAAACTTCCTATTATAACCTATTTTTGATTTATATGGTAGAACCGCGACATTTATAGCCTCACATTCTCCAAAGTCTCACCTAACAGGAATGCTTATATTACAAAACCTTACCGATAACGGTAGGTTCTTCTTTTAAAAACGTCGTAGACCTCTGCATCGTCGGTGCTGGCGCAGGCTTCGCTGCCTGAGTTCCTTTCGTTACCCTTCGTGGCGAATTACCGGAATCCTTTAAAGGCGAAGGACTTCTTACGTTAGCTTTTATTGGTGACGTAACCCTGCTGTCCAGTTTTCTCGGCGAACTATTACGACTGTCACTTTTTAAAGGTGAACTCGATCTACTATCGGGTCTTTTGGCTGCTAAAGACGAAGGTGCGTCTCTCTTGCCCATGCTGGAGTTTCTGGAAACCGTTGTGGAAGATCTTTTGGACGTGGAAGGTTTGGGTACGGGTACTTGAAGGGGCGGTTTGATATTAGCTGCTAAAAAATAAAAAACTTTTAATTAAAACAATTAATGCAAACAATATCGCTCACGACAACCCTACTTGTGCGTTTAACAAAAAACCCAAGCCATTTTTTAATAAATAGACCGGTTCATCCTACAAATTAAGCCACATCACAAATAAATGTTCGTTCAACTCCCCAACCATGAATTGTACCGCTCAGTGCCTGGTGCGGAAATTCCTACGTTCAGCTGACCAACTGGATCTACTTTTCGCTAAGGAAGAATCGCAAACGGTTCAGCGAGACGGTTTCAAGTCCTGGACACCTCAGCCTTTAGTGTTGCTCTGTAAAGAAACTAGTTGCCCTTATCAGTATTTTCACAAGATAAATTTACAGTGGTTGGCCAAGGTTAAGAGTTTTTGTAGGCACTCTAGATCAGATCTGGGAACATGCTAAGGATTTCCGAAGCTGAGCTGCGGAAATACAATCAAAATCTAAACTTACCATTTCTATCTCTGCCTACAGTAGTTTTGGGTACAGCTTTAATAGGTCCTTTCGCAGATTTGGCAGCGCTCGCGGCAGTTGGTTGAGTTAAAGTACTTCTACGGTGTACGGAGGGACTCGGAGGGACTTGGGGTGCTTTCGCAGCCAAAAGAAGACTGCGACGCAAGGAAGGACTGCCGTTAGTTCCGTTTAATCGAACTTGTTGATTAACGCCAGGACTGGAGTTACGAGAAGAATCCGAGGAACTTAAGGCGGGGCTTTGGACGTTCGGTTTTAGGTTAGGAGGTTTTTTATTACGAAACATCGTGGAACGAGGTAAACGACTGGTCGGTTCCAAGTGAGGTGTTAGTTCTTTTATACGAGTTCTGTAAAAAAAAGTACAATAAGTATCTTAAGCAGCTATTTTACGATTAGACGTACCTTAAGGCAGTATCCAATCTAAGCCAGGCGTTGCTTCTTATTAATCTGTCCGCTTGGCTGACAAGACATTGCTCTAACTGCAGCTTTACTTTATTTAACATATCAGCAAACGGTCTACTCCATTTTTGGTCCAACATTTTACAACACCTAAATATATAAAAGTTATTACTCGGCTGCTAACAAATTTAATATTAAAAACATGTTATCACCTGGCATAGCTGCGACAAGCTTGTTCGACTCCCAGATTTTTAGCAGCTGCCACTATTTGGTCTTCTATTTGACATACACCGAAACCCAAACCTGTCTCTAATCCCAAAAGGTATTGCGAACCCAAAACTGCTGAGAAATGTTGACGATGATACAAGTGACAGGCGTCGGTTAATTGTAAAACTAGCTGACTGACGGGCTCGGCCCAACGCATTGCCGGAAGTGTTGCAAGAATCTACAGAAATCAATCAACAATTTAAAGCAGCACAAGTTACTATTTAGAGCCGGTGAATTCGGAAACCAGAATGTTACGCAAGTACTCGTTTCATTAGAAAATTTTACTGTTGCAAAGAATTGTAACTTAACAGATTAAAAATTTCTAACAACATATTTTTTAATCAGATGTTTTTTACACGCAAATTTTTGACATCTTACCTTATCGCAAGCCAAAATGGTTTCCAAGACTTTGTCCGCATTCATATGAACTACATGTTGTTGATAACACTTTTCTCTCAATTCTCTAGGTAGACTTGCAAATGCTCTGCTCGGCCATACTCGTACAAAATGTTGAGTTATCCATTGCAAACAACTATAGAACAAATTTGTATTTTTCAAAACCGTAAAGAGTAAATAATCATGGCGTAGAAAAACCCGTATGTTTGGTTGCCTATACTTGAATCGTTTTATACATTAGACGCAAAAATTAAAGCGCTAAATGTATAGGTATGTCAAAATAAGTGTTAAAAAATGAATAACAACCATGTAAATAATTAAAACCTGTACACTGCTGTACCGAGCGCTGTAATCTGAAATTGTTTCGCAAATAGAACAAATTTTTAAAAAAACGGAATTAGTTTTCTTTTAATAAAAATAGAGGATCCCGAGTGTGTTTAAAACGCTCAAGTAGTTTATATTAAATGTAAGTAATTTACCTTCGATACAAATCATCCAATCCGTAAGCTGCTGATAATGGTAGCACCTCCAAAACTCCCGTACAACATCCTGCACACGGTTTGTGGAAATTATGACAGTGCCTTTGTTTCAATGCGTGTTCTACAACTTCCTTAAGACCCTCTAATCCTAGCATGTCAGACAAAGAGGCTAGTTCAACTAAACTGATGGAGTCTGGGACGTGGGCGGCGCCACTATAGATGTGACATAGGGAGAAATAGACTGATTCGTATGAAAAACCCTGGAACAAAAAAAATTAGTTAAGTGACGTTTTTAGATTGATTCTCAGGGGAAAATGCTACAAAATGTACCACTAAATATTTCACCCTAAGAAAACCCACCTTATCAATTTTAACTATCCAATTCTCGATATGTTTCTAATGGACGATTTATCTGCCACACCCTATATACATTTCTTGTATTTATGGTGGTAATTTGTTATATAAACACTTTTCTTTATTTACCAATTTGTCTTAATGTATATAAACGATTTCAATCAATAAAAAAAAATAAGTAAAAGTATATTTATCATTAATCACTCGGCTTTCTCGCACATATATTATATATTATATATCTATATTCGTTAAACTTATCTCACTAAGCTGGGCCACTCGGTACTAGACTAACTACTTTTACAACTTAACCAATTTTAGAAGTTAACTTTCTTAATTATTATTAAAGCAATAATTTTTTATTTTTACTCACTTGAAGGTGCCGCCGACAAAATTATAATCTCAAATAAGGTTCTTGTAAACATAAATTATATTTTACGATAATATGTATTGCATTGTAGAAAGTTATGCATTGACTTTAATATGAATGAATCTACCC
The DNA here is from genome assembly GCA_947563755.1 of Lochmaea crataegi. Lineage (NCBI taxonomy): Eukaryota > Metazoa > Arthropoda > Insecta > Coleoptera > Chrysomelidae > Lochmaea > Lochmaea crataegi. The sequence continues at coordinate 7,435,536 of OX387430.1, forward strand.
ACGCGATAGAGAGGCGAGATAATTTGAAATTTTAATACATCTTAGAGGGAAAACTATTTCAGTATCCCTAACTCAAAAATGTTTCTCCCCAAAGCTTAAATCATAACATTTACATAGAAATACCCCTAAAAAAAATCATAAATAATACATTAATAATAATTATGAAACTGAAATCAGCAGACAACTGAAAATTTTTAGAATTCTTTCCAGCAAATTACTTCATGGTTATTAAGAAATTCTAAGAAATTGGCATCTATATTTTAGCGTTAACCCTCTAGGTCAACAAATAAATGTGATTGCCTAGATTAAATTACTCCAAGAAAGGCCCAAATGTTTGTACCTTTATTTTTCTTAATAAAAACAAAAATAAGAAAATAAAAAATGTAAGAAGTCAAGAAATCCCTAAAAATATATCTCCCCTAAAAAATCCCATCTCACTTATTTACTTTCTAAATTTGGGAAGAAACCCCTAAGTTGGGAACACTGATTAGCACCATCTAGTAACCATCAATAACAGTAGTATTGTAACCTTGGTTGGACGCCAATTTGTAACTGTAAACGCTCCAGCTTGAAGGGCTCCGGCTAGAGACTCCTCTCAAGGGTGATTCGACCCCAAGTTTATGTCGCACAAGGATAACAGAAAGGTTGTATAAATTGGAGGCGCCACTACCTTTTTGACGTCGATAAAAAGTACTAACAAACTAAGGCGGGAAAGGTAGAAACGCCTTGTAGAATTTAGATAAAAGTTTAAACAGAAATCAAATAATTAAAAAAACAGAACATTTAAAATTTTACCTCCGGGCGATATCTCCCTCAACTTATAGTTGAGGATTTAGAAAAAAATAAAAAATGGAATTAATAACAAATTTATATTAATTTTTCTGCCACAGGAAATGGAACAAATGTGAAAAGAATTGTACTTTTATAGGTACTTAGCGTATGAAGTTGTTGTTTCCGGAAAAGGTGATGGTGGAAGAAGGTAGGTAGGTCTTGCCTCTACGAAGTCTTGTGAAGATGGAGACTAGATCTCGAAGAAGATAGGAAGATAGAGATGTCTTGATTAGAACGGTATCCTTGCAGCTGTGCCCTGGTCTAGGGTGGTATTTTGGTCTAGGGCTTGTATCCTAGCCTAGGGCTTATATCCTATCCTAGGGCTTATATCCTATCCTAGGGCTCATATCCTAGCCTAGGGGCTGTGCTTACCACAGCAAAATTAATTAGATAGGAAAGGTATAAAAGCGATCAAAAAATTGAGGTCTTTTCTCGAAGAGAGTCGATAGCGGAAAGGGCTGTCCCTCGTGGTAATTAAAAGGATTTATTCTATAAAATCGAAACAGGAAGATAGACATGTTACAGTATCATTTGATCAATTCAAATTTTTTTATTGAATAAAAGTATGGAGTATGGAGAGTAGTGCAATTAAATTAAAAAAACACACAATTAAAATTTTATCCCTAAAAATACCCCAGAAAATTCTTCCCCCTAAAAAACTACCTGTATAGATTTTTTCTCCCTAAATTTAGGGAGAAAATCCCCAAGTTAGGTTGGGTTCTTCTTTTTTTGATTTATTGGGATATATTTTAGTCTTTAGTATAAAAATTTCCATCTACCAAGGGCGTACAATTAAATTTTCAAAATGAATCAATTTGTAAGAATTTCTATATCATGGTCTTCCGATAAAAGGGAGTTAAATCATTTGTTAAAGTACCATCTACCATGTGCGTACCATACAATTTTTGAAAAGTATTAATATAAGGTAAATGTACCAATGCCTGATGCTATAAGGGAATGGTCACTGTAATAATTAAGTTATTAATAGATAATTGAAAAATAAGGTCCCACTTGTGTTCGTTCATGCTGAATATGCGTTCTATATATATAGGGAAAATATTTTATTTTGTTTATAATACCAATTAAAATATTTTTTTAACATATTATTTGCTCATTTGCATTTGTACTAGAAGCTGACATGAGAAAATTGTAATTTCACCAATAGCTGACAGCTAAAAAATGAAAATAGTCTTACTTAAAGGCTCTTTAATAAAATATTAACATGGTATTTTACTGAAAAAAACTAGTAGATATTACATAAAAATTAACTTAAATAAGTTTTGAGATATTCTCTCACTTATCTCAGGGTGTCTTTTTAGAAAGAGTTGTAACATGTCTATCGACCTGTTTCGATTTTACAGAATAAATCCTTTTAATTAGCGCTCGTCGTCACTAGCCACATTCAATTATAGTTCTGTGATCCCAAACTCTTCTACCCTGACCGTAAGACAATTGACGTCTGCCAACGGACGCTTCCATTTTTTGCACAACGCCACGTAAAACACCCCTTTTTGTTATCGACCGCCTAAGAGGGCAGATCATCTTTCGTTATCTTTGATATTTTAAGTATCTTATGAATTTTGCCTATAATTAATAAGCTTCTTCTAAAGTACTGTCTGATATAATTTTCGTATGCATTCTTCATTTTTTTACAGAGATAGACGAAATTAAATTCAACACGTGGTCATAAACTGTTCTTTTATACTAATATGGTAGTTTTAAGCCAAATATTCTTTTATAATTCACTGTTTTACTTTTATACAAACATTTTCAAGCTTTTTCAGTTGTGAAATAACTCTTTTAATTATAAAATAACACTTTTATAAACCGTTAACCTATAAAATATTCTTTCGTAACGCCAGTGCCGGTTTCATATATTTCCTAAGCACGATATTTTTTCATATAACTAAATAAATAACTTTTTGCCATTATTAGTTTCTTTTGGATCATTAGTATATTTTTTTAATTTAGCCGATAATTGCTATTTTTACTGTTTTAACATGGAACATATAATGTTGGAAAGCTTTCAGTAAATTAAATAAATTTTTTGACTTTCAAATAACTGCCTTCCTTTTCTTTAACCTGAAAAGCTGACCAACATAATGTGCCATTACATTCAAGTTCCTACATATCTCTGATCCACTTGTACTTCTAGGTAAGCACAGCCCCTAGGCGAGAATATAAGCCAAGAATATAACCCTAGGCGAGAATATAACCCTAGGCTAGAATATAACGCCGAGGATATAAACCGAAGAATTTAACCGGAGAATATAACCCCAAGAATATAGCCAAGGATACAGCCCTAGCTCAAAATACCGTCCTAGAACAGAACTCATCAGTTCAGATCAAGACCTGACTTCTTCTTTAGGAAACAACTCCATATAAGCTAAGTACCTATAAAAGTACAAATTCCTGTTCATTTCCTGTGGCAGAATAAATTGTAAATTTGTGTTAATTCTATTTCTATTTTTTTCCAAATCCTCAACTATAAAAGTTGAGGGAGATATCGCCCGGGGTAATTTTTAGTAACTTTTTTATTTTTTAACTTTCATTTAAATTTTACAAGGCGTTTCTACCTTTTCCGCCTTAGTTTTCTTAGTCCTTTTTATCGTTAAAAAGGTAGTGGCGCCCTCAATTTTTACAACCCTTCTGTTATCCTTGTGTGACATAAACTTGGGGTCGAATCACCCTTGAGAGGAGTCTCTAGCCGGAGCCCTTCGAGCTGGTGCCCTGTGAGGTACAGCATTTACCGTTACAAATTGGCGCCTTTACCGTTACAAATTGGCGCCCAACTAAAAGCATTCTTTTACCGTTACAGAGTATACCAATGTCGACCAGGCCTATTATCGGTAAATGGGGTTTCCTTTCTTAAGTGCTGCACTATAAGCTGTACACTATCCAATAAATACTCCTTATTAATTGGGAAACCATTTTTTGCCATGTGCAAAAGCCAACGGACAAGGCCATTCTCTTCTTGGGTTGTAAGGTACCTTGGGGGAACCATTTTTCTTTTTTCAGGATATTTTTTTATTTTTTTGTAATAAAAGGTGGTACGGGGAACTTTGTATAGCTTGCTGGCCTCCAATATATATATATATTCATGCCGTTTTCCATAGCTTCTTCGGAATATTTAAGTATTTTTGACCATTTTTCTAAAATGAACAAATAAATGAATTTCAAAGTTTTAAAACCAATATATTGTCAGCTACTGGAACATCGTAATAGTAAATTTTATTGTACCAGTGCCTGACAATTTGTCAGCTTTTATAAACATCAATTTTAAGGGACCCAGTACCTGACAATTATTAAATTATATCTTTAAAATATCAAAAATGTCGGAAAAAATACAATAATTATATCAAAAATATTCCAATGTTTCAGTTAGAAAGAAATATTTACCTTTTAGATAAGTTTAGACGGAAATTTTCGCCTTTGATGAACACCACTTTTTTAACCAAACACCTAAGAATGGACAAGCTGTTGATACTAAACCCAAATGGCGCTGTTTTAATCAACTGTCAAAAATACAGTTTTCTGTTTTATAAAACAATGTGTATATGAAATACCCCAAAATATTCAAAAGTGGCTCTACAGTATCAACAGTATTCTTATTTTTTGGAAATTATTTGTAAGATCCCAGGAAGACTGTCAGCTTTTGGGACAGTGTCAGGCATTGGTACATTTACCTTATAATCAAAAATTTTCATCTACCATGGGCTCACGATACAAATTTGAATAAGTATGCCACGAAACCACTATTCAATTATTTAAATACAAGTACCCTCCATTTAAGTGTTTAAACGATATTCAATGTAAGTTTGAATTAAAAAAATAATTGAATATAATACTACAAATTATAGATGACAAGATATCACAAACTCAATCATTACTCATCGAACCCACGATAAGACAAAAAAATAAGGCGTAATAATTGTATGTAAACCAATCCAGCTTTTTTTTCGACCTCCTACATTGAAAAAAATGGTAATACGTTTATTAAAAAAAATTGATTTATATTCTATGAATCAAAAAAATTCATAAACCTCACCTTTAAAAATACACCCTAATTATATATTGTGATGTCAATTGTCTCGAGCGTTATAATTTTTTTACAACCGATCTGTCACAAAGGTTACCATCTTAGTTACAATAATTGATGTCAATAAACTCTTTAATTTATGCATTCTATAGAAACTACATTATAATTCGTTCTCTAAGGACCACTTCTATAAGTTATAGTTTGACTCCGTTCCACATAAGAAGAAGCCACGTGAAGTTTGCCAACTGTCTTGCGCAGAAACCAAAATCGGTCTTGTTTATCTATGTCGCTTGGTAACGACCGTTTCATGCCATTGGCGTTACAAACGATTTTTATGCCGACAGCCATTTTATTATTGACATTTGAGGTTATGTTTGAAGCAATCATTTTTTAACGATACCAAGTATTTTCATATACCATTGTCAATTGTATGTGAAAATATCTCGAAAAGCTTCAAAGAATTCCAAAATATGTTTTATCTAAACTATACATATACATATTTTAATTTTCTAATTTTGTGTTAACTTACAAAATGTGAAAATGTTACGCTACTGATTTGAAGTCTTGACAATAAGTTCGCGCATACGACTGCAACTTCACGAGGGTTCTTCTTACGTGAAATGCAGTCTACCATTAGATCGAATTGGTTAAGTCTAAAGTTCGCTAAGAAGGTATAACTTTCGTTTTTTTTTAGTTTTATATAGTTTTCCATTGCGATTGATTTTTTTGTTTTATTACAGTGTGGCGTCGATTGGCTTGAGCTGATAATGAGAAATCTTGTAGTGACACCTTCACAAGAAAACATTCACATCCAGATGGTAAAGAAGTAATAAAAAAAAATGTTTACGAATACTTGCTGTTAAGAAATTTTTATTCAAGCTCATAAAAAATTACTTGTACTTAATATCCATTATTTTGAATTCTCGTCACCAATTTCAAAATAAAATTAACGCCTATAATAACTCACGACCGTAAAAATAGTTTCTCTAGGAAATGGTACGAAAATATGTTGAGCACGCGTATCTGCAATAAATTAAATTAAAAATATAAGACTTATTTTTAATGCGATGTTTCTTCGTCCGATATAATAAATCGTCCAGAATAATAATATAGGAGGTTTTAAGCACGGTTAGGGTATAGATAAAAATGGTAGCAATTTCAAGGTTTTTATTAATTTATAAACTAATTTATACAGGGTGAGTTTTAACTATTGGGACATAGGCTAAGGGCAGATTGTTTGGACTAAAATATGAAGACAGGACCAAATATGCCTTAATAAAATGTTGCTGTGGAAAAAGATAAAGGGCGTTAAAGTGGAATTTTTTTTTCGATTTATGCTAATAATTTCACTGTATATTTAATCGGCACAGTGGCATAATTTTATACAGGGACTATTATTTTATGTACCATTTCACATTTTGTTACAGGGGGCGCCACGTGAAGGATTTCTGATGATGAAATCGACTGGTAACTTTTTTTGACGAAACTTTTTAGTTCAGAGTATCGAAAAGGAACTTCAATAACGTAAGGCTTCTATTTCGACAATTAAAAACAAGAACAAACTCAAATTAAATGTTCTAAGCTGCCTCCTCCGACTTCAATGCCTATTCTAATTCTTTTAATAAAGGTCTTTCGGACTTCAAAGAAAATATTATTCTGTTCCCTTAGTTAGCCATATTTTGGTCCAAACAATCTGCCCTTAGCCTATGTCCTAATAGTTATGACTCACCCTGTATAACCTTAGGTGAAGGAAGCACAGGATAACGAAGGAAAAAACAAAGAGAAATAGTGTGAAAAGTAGAGTAGAGAAGCAGAAGAGGTTAAGTATGTTCATACTTATAATGAAGTGACTAAAATGTGCTGTTCAAGGGAAGCTTCCTTGACAATGAAAAAAACAAAACAAATAGTGCTGATATTTTCTCCAAGATAGATTGAGATTGTCAATATTGTAGTGCGTCGTAAAATTTACAAGTTTTAATGGAGTCCAGTAGAATTCAAGATTTGAGACAGGAATATTTGAAAAAATTCAGGATTAGGCCAATAATTTATTTGGATGAAATCTGGTTCGAGACATACGATTCTCCAGAAAGGAGTTTGGTTGACTCAAGTGAAAATTGCAGTTTTGATCCAACCTGTATGTTTAAGTGTACGTTATTTTTTTTTATAAAAAATGTGTGAAAATATAAATTGCACCAGTGATATAAATAACATTATGATATTGAAACGAACGAAGATAAAAATTAATGCTCGTTTTTTAATATCAGTTTAATTTAGATAAAATAAAGACAGATGATTTAATAAAAAATATATCTTTAGTAAACACGAGAAAATTATTAAAATGAATAAAAATACATTTACCTTTTGTTAAATTTAGAAATACGTAAAGTATAATAAGAAATCACATTCTAGAAAGCTGCATAAAATATTCCTATTAGAGCCGTATGTTTACATTTTTTATGCCTTCTTAATTTGTTAATAAATGGTAATATTATTTAAATATTTTATTTTTAGCAATGACAAAAAATAAATTTGAAAAATGAAAGTGAAGATTTTATTTGTTATTTTAAATATATATACAGTGTATATAAAATGTGAAATGTAAGATTAACTTTTTCTCAATTTTGTATCAAATTTTTTAGGACTACTAATTAATTAATAATAAATTGTATTCATAAATCTTACAAGTCACGGCGCCACTGGCGGGAATAAGTAAGGTTGTAAATCGTTTTAACGACACAGCGGACCTCACAAATAACCTACCGACTTAGTTGGTGCCAATGCAAAATACTGTAATTGGATCATTTTACTTCTTCTTTTGTACTCTTCAATTTTTCGGCTAATTAGGTCGTGACAACTTCATATTTCACGAGCACAATAGATTTGATGATAGATCGTCTCAAGACCTATTGAATTATAGCCATATGTCAACGATAAACTAAGTCGTTGAGGTAGAGTGACCGTTGACGTTTACATATTTCAATCTTGAGACTGGTCACTGCCAAAATCGAGGTCAACCCTTGTTTTCATATTTTATGAACACCTTTACCCCTTTTCTTACACTTTTTTTCAATTTCTTCAACTTGTCTACTTTTTTCCCATTCCCCTTTTCCCATTTCCACCCTTTTTTTTACTTTTTCCTTCAATTTTTGCCGCTTTTTATACCATTTTCCTCTTTTGAAAATTTTTCTCACCCCTTTTCCATGCCCTTTCCCTTTTTTTACCACCTTTTACCACTTTTCCCATTTTGCCAATTTTTCTACCATTTTTCTCTTGTGACCATTTTCTCACCCCTTTTCCGTGCTTTTTCAATTTCTTTTCACCACCTTTTACCCCTTTTCGCATTTTTGCCACTTTTTTTAACATTTTCCTCTTTTGACCATTTTTCTCGCCCCTTTTCCATTCTTTCCTTTTATTTTCACCACCTTTTACCCCTTTTCCATGCTTTTTCCATTTCTTTTCACCAACTTTTACCCATTTTTGCCACTTTTTCTACCATTTTCCTCTTTTGACCATTTTTCTCACCCCTTTTCCATTCTTTCTCCCTTTCTTTTCACCACTTTTTACCCATTTTCGCATTTTTGCCACTTTTTACCTTTTTTCTCTCTTGGCCATTTTTCTCACCTCTTTCCCTTTCTTTTCACCACTTTTTACCCCTTTTGCCAATTTTTCTACCATTTTTCTCACCCCTTTTCCGTGCTTTTTCCCTTTCTTTTCACCACCTTTTACCCCTTTTCCTACGTTCGCCCCATTTATCTACCATTTTCCTCTTCTGTCCATTTTTCTCACCCTTTTTCATGATTTTCCCCTTTCTTTTCACCACCTTTTACCCCTTTTCCTATTTTTGCCACTTTTTCGATCATTTTCCTCTTTTGACCATTTTTCTCACCCATTTTCCATGCTTTCCCCTTTCTTTTCACTACCTTTTACCCCTTTTCCCATGTTCGCCACTTTTTCTACCATTTTCCTCTTTTGACTATTTTTCTCACCCTTTTTCCATTTCTCTTCACCACCATTTACCCCTTTTCGCATTTTTGCCACTTTTTTTTTCCATTTTTCTCACCCCTTTTCCATTTTTTCCCCTTAATTTTCACCATCTTTTACCCCTTTTCCATGCTTGTTCCCTTTCTTTTCACCAACTTTTACCCCTTTTCCCATTTTTGCCACTTTTTCTACCATTTTCCTCTTTTGACTATTTTTCTCACCCCTTTTCCATGCTTTTTCTCTTTCTTTTCACCACCGTTTACCCCTTTTCGCATTTTTGCCACTTTTTCTACCATTTTTCTCTTTTGACCATTTTTCTCACCCCTTTTCCATGATTTTTCACTTTCTTTTCACCACCTTTTACCCCTTTTTCCTCCTTCTTCATTACCACTTTTTTCTTTATAGGTACAAGATATCCCAGATACCAGAAAAAATTAGCCCTAACGATGGAGCATTAGCGTCGAAACCCCTCTGCAAAAATTTAGAAACACCTCCCAGTTTTCCTTCATACAAAAGCATATCAGTCTTCATAAAATTCGTTAATGATTACCAACATTGTAGTTTTAGGAATTTTAAAAATTAAAAAAAACTGAAAATTCTAACCCATTAATGTCTGACTGAATTTAAAATTATGTACATTCTAGGATGACTCAATCTATAGTTAAAGACAGTTAAAAATACATTCTGTAATAAGATAAAACCACTGAGTCACTGGAATGTCAGGTTATTTTTGGAGTATTTAAGAGAATATGATATTTTCTAGTTAATTTATTTACATACTGCAAACGTTTTAAATTTAATTTAATTTAATTTGCAACACTGTAAATAAGAAAGGCTAAATATCATACCGGAATAAGTTAATAATCTAGATGCACAAACTGCTTCTATTTCGTCATTAAATTAATTTTCAATCACAATGGAACAATTCGGGTGATCGAGGAGGCTCCTTAATATACACGGTGTTCCAAGAGTTCACATGAAGTTTGTTAACGAATTGCAGGCCTCTAAAGTTAGAGATTAAAAATTCTTTATAACTATAATGCACACGTGCTGGCGGTATAAACAGATCTTCACCACCCTTGTGAACAATTGTTTTTCATATTTTTTTTTGATAAATGAATTTATCGTTATTCAAAAACAATGTGCAATAATGGATGGTTATCGAAATTTTTATTATTTTTACAGATATTTTCGAAATAATATCGCCGCCGCCTTTCAAGATAAAATATAATATAAATCAAGTAACATAGATATCGATATTCATACATATTCAAAATAACTCAATGAGAACATACGCCAGTCAATTTAATGATTTTATTATATTCACTATCTTTATATAGTTGCCTTATATTTACTTGACGCCACCAAAAACGCCGATGAAAAGATGTATGCACATTATTTCATGAAATGCACGCTCAAAGGTTATACTAAACTATTCTTTTCAAAAATAGTAAATTAAAATCAAAATCGACCTGTTCGAAAACATAGGTAAGCTATGTCGTTCCTCATATTTTCTAAATGTTCAAACGTTTTATTAAAAAAACTGGTGCTGACATCATCACTGTATGATAAATTATTCTTCTATTCGTCTTTTTTTTTTTCGTTACTCCTAATGGAAGTCGAGAGATAAAATAAAAATATTAAAATTCTTTCTTAATTCCTTTCAACAGTTACTGTCGACAAATTGAACACTTAATTCATTAAAACCAACGACTCTCGTTTTCTCTCATTGACTAGTTGTATTGCTAATTAATCAATTAGGTGACGAATAAAAATAGAGAGAGAACTCAGAGGTTTTTTTTACATATATTTGTTCTATGTTGAAGTAGGTCAAGCACATAACAAGTTATTATTCTAGACTTATTGATGATAATTGTCAATAAATACTTTCCCAGTTTAAGATCTTGTCTATATTGATATATCGAGGAGAAATCGATATAAAAACTGATTAACTGTGAGGATTGGAAGTTGGAAGTAATTAAAAATTGCGCTTAGGGCAGTTCGATAGTTACGATTCTGTTTGATTAAATATACCTATGCATTCGAACTTTTTTTTTAAGGAGAAAACAGTACAATGAACTGTAGATAATATTAGTTACTTTCTCTGGATACCGAATTGAAAGAAAGAAAAAAGTTCGTTTTTCAATATTATACTTATATTCTAGGGGCCACGTACATTCTACACCTGGACTCGATTCCAATTTGAAGGATTGTTTGGGGATGGTAGAGGGTGTATTTGTGTGTAGTTTTCGAACACGCGGACACCGGGTTCCTTAAGGGAAGTACAAAAAAACGCGTAAACATAAGTAAGCTATATCATTCCTCATATTTTCTAAATATTACCCAGCTTTTCATTTACAAGTGAAAAGACATAGGCAAACTAAGTCATTCCTCATATTTTCTAAATATTATCCAGCTTTTCGTTTACAAGTGGATACTTTTCAAAAGACATAGGCAAACTATGTCATTCCTTATATTTTCTAAATTATATCCTCCCTTTCTATTAGAAGTAGGTACTTTTTTCAAAAAACATAGGTAAGCTATGTCATTCCTCATATTTTCTAAATATTACCCAGCTTTTCATTTACAAGTGAAAAGACATAGGCAAACTATGTCATTCCTCATATTTTCTAAATATTATCCAGCTTTCCTTCACAAGAGGGTACTTTTCAAAAGACATGCAAGCTATGTCATTCCTCATATTTTCTAAATATTATCCAGCCTTTCTATTAGAAGTAGGTATTTTTTCCAAAAGACTCGTAAGCTATCTCATTTCTCATATTTTCTAAATATGTTTCAGCTTTTCGTTTACAAGTGGGTACTAATTTTCTAGACAGGCAAACTATGTCATTCCTCATATTTTCTAAATATTACCAGCTTTTCCTTTACAAGTGGGTACTTTTCAAAAGACAGGCAAGCTATGTCATTCCTCATATTTTCTAAATATTATCCAGCCTTTCTATTAGAAGTAGGTATTTTTTCCAAAAGACTCGTAAGCTATCTCATTTCTCATATTTTCTAAATATGTTTCAGCTTTTCGTTTACAAGTGGGTACTTATTTTCTAGACAGGCAAACTAAGTCATTCCTCATAATTTCTAAATATTATCCAGCTTTTCATTTACAAGTGAAAAGACAGGCAAACTATGTCATTCCTCATATTTTCTAAATATTATCCCGTCTTTCTATTAGAAGTAGGTATTTTTTCAAAAAACATAGGTACGCTATGTCATTCCTCATATTTTCTAAATATTACCCAGTTTTTCATTTACAAGTGAAAAGACATAGGCAAACTATGTAATTCCTCATATTTTCTAAATATTATCCAGCCTTCCTTTACAAGAGGGTACTTTTCAAAAGACATGCAAGCTATGTCATTCCTCATATTTTCTAAATATTATCCTGCCTTTCTATTAGAAGTAGGTATTTTTTCAAAAAAGACTCATTTCTCATATTTTCTAAATATGTTTCAGCTTTTCGTTTACAAGTGGGTACTTATTTTCTAGACAGGCAAACTATGTCATTCCTCATATTTTCTAAATATTATCCAGCTTTTCCTTTACAAGTGGGTACTTTTCAGAAGACAGGCAAGCTATGTCATTCCTCATATTTTCTAAATATTGTTTCGTCCGTCATAGACTGAGGGTATGTAAAGGTTCATAAAGAAAAAGAAGAAGACAAACATCTGGAATCATCTAGAACTGCAATTGAAAAGTCTGGAAATATCAACGAAAAATTGAGCACTGGTTTATGTCGTTCCTCATATTTTCTAAATATTACCCAGCCTTTCGTTTACTACGCGATCTTTTCGGAATATTTTTGTTTTTTTTGCCAATATCTTTTAAACCATGTAGTTTATCGAAAATCCGAAAGACCCAAGAGAAAGAGCGTTAAATTTCCTTTAAAATTCATTGGTCAAAAGTATTTTTCACCCAATAATAATTAATATACAGGCGGACAAAAAAATGTCAAATTTCTCAAAATGTGAAAAACCCACCTGACAACAACTTTAGCGGCAGACGTTTTCTAATTGAATTCTTACAGTTTCCTGTAAAATTGTCGTATTTAGTAAAGCGTTTTAACAATAGATGTCGAAGAATAAAAATATATTATTCTAACGCTTTGACAAAGTTTTGAAAAATCATTTTTCCAAAAACAGTGACCGTTCAACGAAGAAGAAACAACTACTTCCCGGGCTATATGCCCCGACAGACATTGAATTACACTTCTAAGTCAAACGGGGTTGGTAAATCTACAAGATTTAAACCAACCATTCTGGTTTGCAACTAGAAGGGATAACATAACTTGTAGACCGGTTTCGGCGTATTGCGCCTCATCAGTACAAGGTATATGTTAACGTCCGAGAGTTAATCCCGGACTGAAATGTGACTATAATCAACAACGGTACATAATATTGTCCAGTTACGGAAATATTTTGGTTACGAAAATAGCGACATCTCACCTCTAAGTCACGAACCAAAATTCGAATGAGACAACAAACTACGTGGGTTTGAAACAAAAATGAATTATTACAGTTTCCTGTAAAATTGTCGTATTTAGTAAAGCGTTTTAACAATAGATGTCGAAGAATAAAAATATATTATTCTAACGCTTTGACAAAGTTTTGAAAAATAATTTTTCCAAAAACACTTAGAAGTGTAATTCAATGTCTGTCGGGGCATGTAGCCCGGGAAGTAGTTGTTTCTTCTTAGTTGAACGGTCACTGTTTTTGGAAACATTATTTTTCAAAACTTTGTCAAAGCGTTAGAATAATATATTTTTATTCTTCGACATCTATTGTTTTCTAATTGCATTGTTTGTAACAAATTACAAATGTATTTTTCATTCTTATCGATAGTTTGGATTTATTTTTAAAAGAAGGAAAATCAGCATATCTCATTATTTTCCAAAATCGGATTCATGTAAATGATTGCAAAAGTTAACTACGCAATCTAATATCGAAAATAAATACGATTTGTTTCTAAAAATACGAATAAAAACATAAACATTATATAAAAGCAGGTGAATTGTCTGTTATATATCAAAAGTAAAAGTACCGACTATTATTAATTATCTTCAACCTAAACGTATAAAAGTAAAATCTGGCCTATTTTATGTGAAATTTCAATGTTTATTTTCAGAGTGCGCCTGTAAAAACAGCCCACAGTTTTCCTTGAGAATTTATTAGTCTTTATTCCAGAACAAACACGATCCAATTTATTTAATAGTCGAAAATTTACAAAATAGTGAAAAAAAAAATACAAAGTTGAGAAAAACATTATTTTTATCTTGCCTACACACTCCCGCATCTATTGCATCGAATTCCTTGATACCCTGTAGATATTCGACATCATTCTACTTACATTAATTATTTCAATAATGCTCGGTTTCACCAAAGATAAAAAGTTATTTAAATATTAAATTTATCTATATAGAATGGAATTTATTTATTACTGTTTCACCGACGACTATTGACCTTAAACTTGACATTTATGTTAGTAAAAAAAGCAAAGATAGAAATTCTGATTAAGAGAGGTATCTCAGAAACTATTTATCGTACAGCTTAGAGAAAAAAAATCGGTAATACAATCTCGCATATGAGAAATTATTTCCAAGAGTCCTCCTACTCGACCGCTAGAGTGCGTTTCTAAGCGCTTTTTAAAGCGAAATTAAAGTGTCGCTTCTTGCTTGTATATATGTAAAAGTCGATTGTTTATGTGTCTCGCGTTCGCATTAAACTGGCTTTTGTAATAATATTTATTTTTTAGTGAAATATGTGCAAAAAAGAAGTAAACAATGTGATCTGATTAATTAATAATACATAATATTTATAACGATAAATTATTTATTTATTTATTCATTTTTCAGACTTTTTTCATGATAGTATAGTGACATGTTTCGCTCGTTTGACCTTAAAGTTGACTACACACTAATCGTGAGTCATTACTTAAAATTAACACCTATTAAATATCAGTAAAAAACCGTCCTTCAACTTGTCTGAATATTATTTTTTTTTTCAAAACTTTATTTTAATTTTATTCACACTGTTCAATCACGATCCTCGATTCTACTTAGAGATAATTAATGGTAATTACCAGAGGCGGCTCTAGGATATTTCTGTCCCGAAGCACAATATTTTTTTCGAAAATTGTCTTCCAATTTATATTTTCCACAGACGGACGCCATAAAAACCCATAAAAATAATTTTAAAAACATACAATAACTAATAATCCAGATATATGGTAAATTTTTTGAACTGCTTCTTATTGCAAGACATAGGACTTTTGGGAAGGCTAGTGAACTCGTGAAACGTGTGAAAAATGGTCAAAAATAGTCAATAATTGTCAAAATTTTTGAAAGTTGTCAAAAATGGTCAATAATTATCAGAAACTGTCAAAAATGGTCAATAATTATCAGAAACTGTCAAAAATGGTCAATAATTATCAGAAACTGTCAAAAATGGTCAATAATTATCAGAAACTGTCAAAAATGGTCAATAATTGTTAAAATTTTGAAAAATGGTCAAAAATTGTTAAACTTTTGAGAAATGGTCAAAAATTGTCAAAATATTGAAAAAATGGTCAAAAATTGTCCAAAAAGGTCAAGAATTGTCAGAATCTGTCAAAAATTGTTAAATATTTTAAAACATGGTCAAAAATAGTCAATAATTGTCAAAATTTTTGAAAGTTGTCAAAAATGGTCAATAATTGTTAAAATTTCGAAAAATGGTTATAAATTGTTAAAATTTTGAAAAATGGTCAAAAATTATTAAAATTTTGAAAAAATCGTCAATAATTATAAAAAAACTGTCAATAATTGTTGAAAATTGTCAAAATTTTTGAAAAATGGTCAAAATTGTTGAAAAAATTGTCAAAAATGGTCAATAATTGTCAGAAACTGTCAAAAATGGTCAATAATTGTTAAGATTTTGGAAAATGGTCAATAATTGTTAAAAATTGGAAAAATGGTCAAAATTTTTGAAAAATTGTCAAAACTGTCAGAATTGGTCAATACTTGTTAAAATTTGAAAAAATGGTCAAAAATTGTCAATAATTGTCAAAATTTTTGAAAAATGGTCAAAATTTTAGAAAAATTGTCAAAAATGGTCGAAATTTTGAAAAAATGATTAATAATTATAAAAAACTGTCAAAAATGGTTAATAATTGTTAAAAATTGTCAAAATTTTTGAAAAATTGTTAAAAATGGTCAATAGTTGTCAGAATCTGTCAAAAATGCTCAAAAACTGTCAAAAATGGTCAATAATTGTTAAAATTTCGAAAAATGGTTTAAAATGGTCAAAATTTTCGAAAAATTGTCAAAAATGATCAATAATTGTCAAAACTGTCAGAATTGGTCAATAATGGTCAATACTTGTTAAAATTTGAAAAAATGGTCAAAAATTGTCAAAATTTTTGAAAAATGGTCAAAATTTTCGAAAAATTGGCCGAAATTTTGAAAAAATGATCAATAATTATAAAAAAAAATGGTTAATAATTGTTAAAAATTGTCAAAATTTTTGAAAAATTGTTAAAAATGGTCAATAGTAGTCAGAATCTGTCAAAAATGCTCAAAAACTGTCAAAAATGATCAATAATTGTTAAAATTTGTAAAAATGGTCAAAATTTTCGAAAAATTGTCAAAAATGATCAATAATTGTCAAAAATTGTCCAAAAAGGTCAAGAATTGTCAGAATCTGTCAAAAATTGTTAAATATTTTAAAACATGGTCAAAAATAGTCAATAATTGTCAAAATTTTTGAAAGTTGTCAAAAATGGTCAATAATTGTTAAAATTTCGAAAAATGGTTATAAATTGTTAAAATTTTAAAAAATGGTCAAAAATTATTAAAATTTTTAAAAATGGTCAATAATTAAAAAAACTGTCAATAATTGTTGAAAATTGTCAAAATTTTTGAAAAATGGTCAAAATTGTTGAAAAATGTCAAAATTTTTGAAAAATGGACAAAATTGTTGAAAAAATTGTCAAAAATGGTCAATAATTGTCAGAAACTGTCAAAAATGGTCAATAATTGTTAAAAATTGTCAAAATTTTTGAAAAATTGTCAATAATTGTCAGAGCCTGTCAAAAATGCTCAAAAATGGTCAATAATTGTTAAAATTTGGAAAAATGGTCAAAATTTTTGAAAAATTGTCAAAAATTGTCAAAAATGATCAATAATTGTCAAAACTGTCAGAATTGGTCAATAATGGTCAATACTTGTTAAAATTTGAAAAAATGGTCAAAAATTGTCAATAATTATCAAAATTTTTGAAAAATTGTCAAAAATGGTCGAAATTTTGAAAAAATTATCAATAATTATAAAAACCTGTCAAAAATGGTTAATAATTGTTAAAAATGGTCAATAGTTGTCAGAATCTGTCAAAAATGCTCAAAAACTGTCAAAAATGGTCAATAATTGTTAAAATTTTGAAAAATGGTCTAAAATGGTCAACAATTTCGAAAAATTGTCAAAAATGATCAATAATTGTCAAAATTGGTCAATAATTGTCAAAAATGGTCAATTATTGTCAAAATTTTTGAAAAATGGTCAAAATTTTCGAAAAATGGTCATTCTATGGTGCATAAGAAACAAGCTTTTTTTATAATAATAATGCAGATAAATGGTAAGTTTTTTGATAATAATAATGCAGATATATGTTGAGTTTTTTTTATAATAATGATGCAGATATATGGTAAGTTTTTTTTATAATAATGCAGATAAATGGTAAGTTTTTCGATAATAATAATGCAGATATATGGTAATTTTTTTTATAATAATAATGCAGATAAATGGTAAGCTTTTAATAGTAATAATGCAGATATATGGTAAGTTTTTTTATAATAATAATTCAGATAAATGGTAAGTTTTTTTATAATAATAATGCAGATAAATGGTAAGCTTTTAATAATAATAATGCAGATATATGGTAAGTTTTTTTACAATAATAATTCAGATAAATGGTAAGTTTTTTGATAATAATAATGCAGATAAATGGTAAGTTTTTTGATAATAATAATGCAGATAAATGGTAAGTTTTTTTATAATAATAATGCAGATATATGTTGAGTTTTTTTTATAATAATGATGCAGATATATGGTAAGTTTTTTTAATAATAATGTAGATAAATGGTAAGTTTTTCGATAATAATAATGCAGATATATGGTAATTTTTTTTATAATAATAATGCAGATAAATGGTAAGTTTTTAATAATAATAATGCAGATATATGGTAAGTTTTTTTATAATAATAATTTAGATAAATGGTAAGTTTTTTCATAATAATAATTCAGATAAATGGTAAGTTTTTTTATGATAATAATGCAGATATATGGTAAGTTTTTTTAATAATAATAATGCATATACATGGTAAGTTTTTATATAATAATAAAGCATATACATGGTAAGTTTTTTATGATAATAATGCACATATATCGTAATTTTTTTATAATAATAATACAGATATATGGTAAGTTTTTTTATTATTTCTGTAGGGTTTTATGGCGTCCCCCGCTCTAATATTACATGGGTAATAATCTTTTAATGACGCAAAGGAATACGAAAAAATATGAACCAGTTCTGAGCTGCATCCCTTGCTCTAAGTAATTACCAACAAATAAATAGAAAACAAAAATCACTCACCTCCAAAGAAATCAGGTTCCCGTTCTTCTCCAACCAATTTCCACTTAATAAGGCAGCAAAATATTGACACCTCGATGCCAAAATACACTTGTGCGCCTTCAATTTATGTCCGTCGACTTCCACGACGACATCAGGACCGATTTCTTCCAGAAACATTCTTAGAAGATCCGTTCCCAATTTCCTGACGCTTTTTTTAGGTTGCGAATAAGACTTTTCTTTAATCGCTATATTTTCAGAATCTGAGTTATTGTCGCTATGTTCTGCTTCCAGAGGATGTGGGGCACTCCTGTATCCTACAGAATGTGACATCAGGAGGGGGCTTTCCACCCATGAGCTCTCCGGGATGGATCTGCAACAAAAAAAATAAGTCGTGTGTTGGAATATTAGGGAACTACAACAATTGGTAATAAAAAATAAAAATAAAAAAGTTGAAGGGTGTCCCCTGTTAAAACGAAACGTTGTACAAACAGTGTGTTGACGGTTTTTTTATAACCTATGTAAGATAGAACTGTTACGAAGTCACCAACTCGAAGCCGGCCCTGTCACTCGACTATAAATTTTGGCAAATGCGATTTCTAGAATATTCTGGTTATTGCAGTGTTTATGCATATGAAGAGCGTAGTAAATTAAAGAATATTCGAGAACTATATATTCGCGAGTTTTTGAGTGAGTTAACAGTTAGTACAAAATTAGTAAAGAGTTAGTTCACAGACAGTTTATAGAAGTTCTTAGTAATCGGACAGTGAAGGAAATGGTGAAGATAAATAGTGTAATATTAAGTGGTAAAAATAAATGAGAACTATTATACCGAGTGTAAATAAATTAGTAGACATTAAGTAACGTGTGTATATAAATTAAGTTTAATAAATAAATCAATAGTAATTAGCCATTGTAGTGTGTATAATTTTATCCCACCCGTTAAAACTATTTAAATAAATAAGAAAACAGAAACATTACAATAGTATTTTTTGATGATTTCAAAAATAAATCAATCATTTATTAAACTTACAAGCATATTTAAATTTAAAACAAATAAAATCAACTGCAAATTGAACTAGTCCCTGTAGATGCATCTATATTTTAGAAAATTAAAACATTTTGAACCTCCTTGAACTATGAAAAAATTATTTTCCTGTAATTACATACTGCGTTTTGATTTGTTCTAATCAATAAATTTTTGCGATAAGATTTGCTTTTGAAAAAATTCTGCAGTATACTCGTTTGTATACCGAGAAAACTTTTATTGATATTTGAAGTTCAATAAACAATATATCGGATCGATTAATTTCCTAATAATAAATTAAATATTTTCATTCATATACTAATCATAATTATTATTTATAAAATAATAATAATAATCAAACTAAATATTTATATTCCAAGAAGGATCAATCAAAAAAATATTTCAAACTATACTAGAAAAAATGAGTTTTTGACTGATTTTGGTACTCACTTATTTTAAGACTAAAATTTGCGATAAATTCAAAATTCCCAGAGAAAAATGAAGTGACATTAATAAATGTTTGTTTGTCAAATGTCAGAAACCTGTAACCATAAGTAGAGGTGGGATTATTCAGCTCCCTAAAGTATCAAGAACTAAACTGATAATAAATCACGAAGGTAAGTGCGTATCTCATACTAGTTGCTGTTGTCGTAGCGTCATATGCAACGTTCCCTTTTCCTTGTCCTCTACTCTCGACATTGGGGCGTGTTCGATTCTCTGTCCTTTTCTTGTCTCTCTCTCTCTCTTTCTCCTTGTTACTATTCCGTATTTCGGCCTCGCGTTTCTACAATTTACTTAAGCAAATTTTTAAAATAGGATCGAAAGAAGTTTTACTTCTAAAGCACACTAATTTTTTTTTCAAAACATACAGTTTGGCTCTTTTCATTCTATACTGTCTATAGCACAGTAATAAAACATTAGCCTGTATATACTGTTATGCAACCCATAAAAGAAGTAGTTAGTACGTTTGCCTGTCGTGCTGCTGCCTTTTTCAAGAAGGAAAAGGGAAAATGATCATTGCATTCACCCTTCCCCTTCATGAAAAAGTTTAAGGATGAAAATATTTTCCTTTTGCAAAAAAGTCTTGCGTCTGGTAACTTTCTCATAAGGCACATTTCTTATCCGATTTAATCTTTCTAACAAATAAATAAGCATATGCCCTTGCATTTCGGCATATTTTTATAAATAACATTTCGATGGGACACACTGTGTATTTGACCTTAAGTTTTAATAAAAACAATAAAAAATAAATTGGTATGGAATTTTTTAAATAAATAAATAAATAATCCTTCCAGACATGTCCTTACCTGCTCATCCTGGGCGTAAAATTCAAATCGACTTTCGGCTTCTGACATTCCAAATCGGAGAGCTTCACGAATTGCGGGCAAGTCTGTAACAAAACAGCCATATTTTAACCTTCAATTCATTTGAAAACTAAACAAATTAATGTGAAATCGTAAATCTGAAAGTTATATTTTGGTTTTTTCGATAACAGCATTCAACCGCATCACTTTTATTTATGTACATTTGATGGAATTATACTGGTAGTATCAAAAAAAAACTGGACGATATGCGCGAGGAACTGGTGGCAATTTCTTATCTATACTAGAAGGTTGTGGTTGTATGCATATAATTTACA
The DNA here is from genome assembly GCA_947563755.1 of Lochmaea crataegi. Classification (NCBI taxonomy): domain Eukaryota; kingdom Metazoa; phylum Arthropoda; class Insecta; order Coleoptera; family Chrysomelidae; genus Lochmaea; species Lochmaea crataegi. The sequence goes on from OX387430.1 coordinate 7,456,667, forward strand.
CTTCGACGTGTAATGTGTACATATTAGTTAGCTAAAAGTTGTTTTAATGTAATATTGATACTTTACTAGTTAGAAGAATTTTTTTAAAAATCAATTACGCCCTCTATCGGTGCACCTACAAATGTAAATAATTTCCAGGTTATTCTAGAGGCAGCTTTTGATACGTATATTGCGCTGCGGCGGCCATTCTGGAAGACACGTTTCGAACCCGGCTCATAATTTGTTCCTCCAGCTGTTACCAAGAAACGTGCTACGCGGTAACGGAGAGAGAAACCGATTCCGAACCTGGTGGTATATTTTGTTGCTTTCAAATTCTAAATGACAGAGATCCGTCGATCCCTGGAGATCCGTTGTTCTTAGGAGACACGTCGGTCTATTTGACAGAGATCCGTCAACCTCAGGAGACTCGTTGGTCTCAATATTACGGAGAACCGTCGATCCATGGAGATCCGTTAACCTCAGGACACACGTCGGTTTATATGACAGAGATCCGTCAATTACAGGAGACTCGTTGGTCTAAATATGACAGAGAAGCGTCGATCAATGGAAATCCGTTGATTTTAGGAGACACGTCGGTCTATATGACAGAAAACCGTCGATCGCTGGAGATTTGTTGATCTCAAGAGACCCGGCGGTCTATTTGACAGAGATCCGTCAATCTCAGGAGACCCGATGGTCTCAATATTACGGAGAACCGTCGATCCAAGGAAATCCGTTGATCTCAGGAGACACGTCGGTTTATATGACAGAAATCCGTCAATTACAGGAGACTCGTTGGTCTAAATATGACCGAGAAGCGTCGATCAATGGAAATCCGTTGATTTTAGGAGACACGTCGGTCTATATGACAGAAATCCGTCGATCGCTGGAGATTTGTTGATCTCAAGAGACCCGGCGGTCTATTTGACAGAGATCCGTCAATCTCAGGAGACCCGTTGGTCTAAATATTACGGAGAACCGTCAATCCAAGGAAATCCGTTGATCTCAGGAGACACGTCGGTTTATACGACAGAGATCCGTAAATCCCAGGAGACTCGTTGGTCTAAATATTACGGAGAACCGTAGATCCAAGGAGATTCGCTGAACTCAGGAGACACGTCGGTTTATATGACAGAGATCCGTCAATTACAGGAGACTCGTTGGTCTAAATATGACAGAGAAGCGCCAATCAATGGAAATCCGTTGATCTTGGGAGACACGTCGGTTTATATGACAGAAATCCGTCGATCGCTGGATATTTGTTGATCTCAAGAGACCCGGCGGTCTATTTGACAGAGATCCGTCAATTACAGGAGACTCGTTGGTCTAAATATGAGACAGAGAAGCGTCGATCAATGGAAATCCGTTGATCTTAGGAGACACGTCGGTCTATATGACAGAAAACCGCCGATCGCTGGATATTTGTTGATTTCAAGAGACCCGGCGGTCTATTTGACAGAGATCCGTCAATCTCAGGAGACCCGATGGTCTCAATATTACGGAGAACCGTCGATCCAAGGAAATCCGTTGATCTCAGGAGACACGTCGGTTTATACGGCAGAGATCCGTAAATCCCAGGAGACTCGTTGGTCTAAATATTACGGGGAACCGTAGATCCAAGGAAATCCGTTGATCTCAGGAGACACGTCGGTTTATATGAGAGATCCGTCAATTACAGGAGACTCGTTGGTCTAAATATGACAGAGAAGCGTCGATCAATGGAAATCCGTTGATCTTAGAAGACACGTCGGTCTATTTGACAGAGATCCGTCAATCTCAGGAGACCCGTTGGTCTCAATATTACGGAGAACCGTCGATCCTAGGAAATCCGTTGTTCTCAGGAGACACGTCGGTTGATATGGAAGAGATCCGTCAATTACAGGAGACTCGTTGGTCTAAATATGACAGAGAAGCGTCGATCAATGGAAATCCGTTGATCATAGGAGACAGGTTCTTCAGAGTTGATAAATGTTTTAAACAATATGAATCTACCTAATTTGACTTAGTTCAATTCTACATTAAGTAAAATATGAAAAAAACACACTGCAAATAATAAAATGACACGTTCATATGTTGGGATTAACTTGTATTAAACGATCACGTACAGAAACATAATAGAACAGTGTCTTTTTTATGATGGCCAATAACCTCTTTTCTTTCGGAAATACTAATTTTAAACCTTATTAAGTACGTGATGTCAAAACAACGATGCCAAATTAATTAAAAAAAAAACATTTTATTTTTAAATTGACCTTCTTTTTTTAAGACAATTTAACGAAATATTTGAATGTATAGACGTATTCGAGGATTTTTATAGCGTTGTAATTTCCAATTATTTATTACTTTTTTTATTGTATTTATTATTTGATTGTTCTCGGCTTATCTGTTGACGATGTAAATAAAAAAATGTTACAAAATTGTAATTTATAATTCGATTTATTGACTGTATTACGCAAATTTAGATTAAAACGCTTATTACAGAATGTTTTTAAACAAGATAGACCATCCGTTGTTTTGTTTATAGTCTGTTCCCAGATATTTCGAGATAAAAAGTAAACGATAAAATAAAAAAAGGTAACGTTTAATAAAAAACTGATACTCTGGAGCGCAAAAAATTGAGTTCCTAAAGATACCCATCTTTTGGGTTATTTGGGGGGATCGAAAGATCTCTGTCATTTAGACGGATCAACGGATCACTTTCTTTTGCTAGACTCCTAGGACTAGAGTATCCAAGGGAGGATTTCTCCAAGAAGGAGAAACTGTTGGGCCTGATAAGGGCTACGGGTCTCTTCACATAAACGGTATAACCAAGAGCACAAAATGCCTAAAGACTGAGGTGCTGAGGTCTCTAAGCCTCTGACTGGTGGTGTCGAATAGGGATGGCGATTCTTTCTAAAAAAGATCGATTTTTAAATCGATTCGAATCGTAACCTGATGAATCGATACATAAAAAAATCGAGGTCTAAAAGATCGATTTCAAAGTTTCAAGTATTTATTTTTTACAATGTAAATATAAATCGATCTTTTTTATTGAAAAACAACAAGAAAGGTACCCCTAAATAACAATCTCTCTCCGGGATCTCTTATCAGTAAAATTGGGGATTTTTTTTAAGTTCAGGGAATTCGATAATAATAACAATAATTTTTTTATTACCATATTATTATCACAAAGTATCGGATTAGGAATGTGTGAGATTAATGGAAAAGAATCATCGATAAAATAAAAATCGATTTTTCTTCATTCAAAATAATGGATTTGTCGAAAAAATCGATTTCTGCGAAAAGATCGTTGATTTTTTTTTGATTTTTTTTCAAAAAAGGGACATGCTTTTCGTATATATTCCGATAATAAACCTAAGAGATTTATTCGTTAACGATATTTATCGGATTGAAAAAAAATCAAATAAAATTATATGAAAATTGTCAAAAATTTTGAAATATGGTCAATTATTGTCAAAAACTGTTGAAAATAGACAATTTTTGTCAAAAACTGTCAATAATTGTTAAAAAATGGTCAATTATTGTCAAAAACTGCTGAAAATTGTCAATTGTCAAAAAAATTTTAAAAGTGGTCGATAATTATCGAAAATTTAAAAAAAAATTGAAAAATAGTCAATAATTGTTAAAATTTTGAAAAATGGTCAGTAATTGTTGAAAAACTGTCAAAATTGGTCAATAATTGTAAAAAATGGTCAATAATTTTTAAAAAATGGTCAATAATTGTTGAAAAACTGTCAAAATTGGCCAATAATTGTCAAAAATGGTCAATAATTTCAAAAAAATGGTCAAAAACTGTCAAAAAGTTTGGAAAAATGGTCAATAATTGTTGAAAAACTGTCAAAATTGGTCAATACTTGTTAAAAAATGATCAGTAATTGTTGCAAAACTGTCAAAATTGGTCAATTATTTTTAAAAAATGATCAGTAATTGTTGAAAAACTGTCAAAATTGGTCAATAATGGTCAAAAACTGCTAAAAATAGACAATTTTTGTCAAAAACTGTCAATAATTGTTAAAAAATGGTCAATTATTGTCAAAAACTGCTGAAAATTGTCAATAATTATCAAAAAAATTTTAAAAGTGGTCGATAATTATCGAAAATTTAAAAAAAAAATTTGAAAAATAGTCAATAATTGTCAAAAACTGTTGAAAAGTGTCAATAATTGTTAAAATTTTGAAAAATGGTCAGTAATTGTTGAAAAACTGTCAAAATTGGTCAATAATTGTAAAAAATGGTCAATAATTTTTAAAAAATGGTCAATAATTGTTGAAAAACTGTCAAAATTGGCCAATAATTGTGAAAAATGGTCAATAATTTCAAAAAAATGGTCAAAAATGGTCAAAAAGTTTGGAAAAATGGTCAATAGTTGTTGAAAAACTGTCAAAATTGGTCAATAATTGTTAAAAAATTATCAGTAATTGTTGCAAAACTGTCAAAATTGTCAATTATTTTTAAAAAATGATCAGTAATTGTTGAAAAACTGTCAAAATTGGTCAATAATGGTCAAAAACTGTTAAAAATAGACAATTTTTGTCAAAAACTGTCAATAATTGTTAAAAAATGGTCAATTATTGTCAAAAACTGCTGAAAATTGTCAATAATTGTCAAAAATTTTTAAAAGTGGTCGATAATTATCAAAAATTTAAAAAAAAATTTGAAAAATAGTCAATAATTGTCAAAAACTGTTGAAAAGTGTCAATAATTGTTAAAATTTTGAAAAATGGTAAGTAATTGTTGTATAACTGTCAAAATTGGTCAATAATTGTAAAAAATGGTCAATAATTTTTAAAAAATGGTCAATAATTTTTAAAAAATGGTCAATAATTGTTGAAAAACTGTCAAAATTGGCCAATAATTGTAAAAAATGGTCAATAATTTCAAAAAAATGGTCAAAAATTGTCAAAAAGTTTGGAAAAATGGTCAATAATTGTTGAAAAACTCTCAAAATTGGTCAATAATTGTTAAAAAATGATCAGTAATTGTTGAAAAACTGTCAATTATTTTTAAAAAATGATCAGTAATTGTTGAAAAACTGTCAAAATTGGTCAATAATGGTCAAAAACTGTTAAAAATAGACAATTTTTGTCAAAAACTGTCAATAATTGTTAAAAAATGGTCAATTATTGTCAAAAACTGCTGAAAATTGTCAATAATGGTCAAAATTTTTTAAAGTGGTCGATAATTATCGAAAATTAAAAAAAAATTTTAAAAAATAGTCAATAATTGTCAAAAACTGTTGAAAAGTGTCAATAATTGTTAAAATTTTGAAAAATGGTCAGTAATTGTTGAAAAACTGTCAAAATTGGTCAATAATTGTAAAAAATGGTCAATAATTTTTAAAAAATTGTCAATAATTGTTGAAAAACTGTCCAAATTGGCCAATAATTGTAAAAAATGGTCAATAATTTCAAAAAATGATCAGTAATTGTTGCAAAACTGTCAAAATTGTCAATTATTTTTAAAAAATGATCAGTAATTGTTGAAAAACTGTCAAAATTGGTCAATAATGGTCAAAAACTGTTAAAAATAGACAATTTTTGTCAAATACTGTCAATAATTTTTAAAAAATGGTCAATAATTGTTGAAAAACTGTCAAAATTGGCCAATAATTGTAAAAAATGGTCAATAATTTCAAAAAAATGGTCAAAAATTGTCAAAAAGTTTGGAAAAATGGTCAATAATTGTTGAAAAACTCTCAAAATTGGTCAATAATTGTTAAAAAATGATCAGTAATTGTTGAAAAACTGTCAATTATTTTTAAAAAATGATCAGTAATTGTTGAAAAACTGTCAAAATTGGTCAATAATGGTCAAAAACTGTTAAAAATAGACAATTTTTGTCAAAAACTGTCAATAATTGTTAAAAAATGGTCAATTATTGTCAAAAACTGCTGAAAATTGTCAATAATGGTCAAATTTTTTTAAAGTGGTCGATAATTATCGAAAATTAAAAAAAAATTTTAAAAAATAGTCAATAATTGTCAAAAACTGTTGAAAAGTGTCAATAATTGTTAAAATTTTGAAAAATGGTCAGTAATTGTTGAAAAACTGTCAAAATTGGTCAATAATTGTAAAAAATGGTCAATAATTTTTAAAAAATTGTCAATAATTGTTGAAAAACTGTCCAAATTGGCCAATAATTGTAAAAAATGGTCAATAATTTCAAAAAATGATCAGTAATTGTTGCAAAACTGTCAAAATTGTCAATTATTTTTAAAAAATGATCAGTAATTGTTGAAAAACTGTCAAAATTGGTCAATAATGGTCAAAAACTGTTAAAAATAGACAATTTTTGTCAAATACTGTCAATAATTGTTAAAAAATGGTCAATAATTATCAATTATTGTCAAATAATGCTGAAAATTGTCAATAATTGTCAAAAATTTTGAAAAGTGGTCGATAATTATCGAAAATTTAAAAAAAATAAAATAAAAAATGGTCAATAATTGTCAAAAACTGTTGAAAAGTGTCAATAATTGTTAAAAGTTTGAAAAATGGCCAGTAATTGTTGAAAAGCTGTCAAATTGGTCAATAATTGTAAAAAATGGTCAATAATTTCAAAAAAGTGGTCAAAAATTGTCAAAAAGTTTGGAAAAATGGTCAATAATTGTTGAAAAACTGTCAAAATTGGTCAATAATTGTTAAAAAATGATCAGTAATTGCTGCAAAACTGTCAATATTGGCCAATAATTTTAAAAAAATGATCAGTAATTGTTGAAAAACTGTCAAAATTGGTCAATAATTGTCAATTAATTGTTAAAAATGGACGATTTTTGTCAATAATTGTTAAAAAATGGTCAATAATTGTCAATTATTGTCAAAAAATGCTGAAAATTGTCAATAATTGTCAAAAATTTTGAAAAGTGGTCGATAATTATCGAAAATTTAAAAAAAAAATTTAAAAATGGTCAATAATTGTCAAAAACTGTTGAAAAGTGTCAATAATTGTTAAAATTTTAAAAAATGGTCAATAATTGTTGAAAAACTGTCAAAATTGGCCAATAATTGTAAAAAATGGTCAATAATTTCAAAAAAATGGTCAAAAATAACAATAATTTTTTTATTACCATATTATTATCACAAAGTATCGGATTAGGAATGTGTGAGATTAATGGAAAAGAATCATCGATAAAATAAAAATCGATTTTTCTTCATTCAAAATAATGGATTTGTCGAAAAAATCGATTTCTGCGAAAAGATCGTTGATTTTTTTTTTGATTATTTTTCAAAAAAGGGACATGCTTTTCGTATATATTCCGATAAAAAACCTAAGAGATTTATTCGTTAACGATATTTATCGGATTGAAAAAAAATCAAATAAAATTATATGAAAATTGTCAAAAATGTTGAAATATGGTCAATTATTGTCAAAAACTGTTGAAAATTGTCAATAATTTTTAAAAAATGATCAGTAATTGTTGAAAAACTGTCAAAATTGGTCAATAATGGTCAAAAACTGTTAAAAATAGACAATTTTTGTCAAAAACTGTCAATTATTGTTAAAAAATGGTCAATTATTGTCAAAAACTGCTGAAAATTGTCAATAATTGTCAAAAAAATTTTAAAAGTGGTCGATAATTATCGAAAATTTAAAAAAAAAATGAAAAATAGTCAATAATTGTCAAAAACTGTTGAAAAGTGTCAATAATTGTTAAAATTTTGAAAAATGGTCAGTAATTGTTGAAAAACTGTCAAAATTGGTCAATAATTGTAAAAAATGGTCAATAATTTTTAAAAAATGGTCAATAATTGTTGAAAAACTGTCAAAATTGGCCAATAATTGTCAAAAATGGTCAATAATTTCAAAAAAATGGTCAAAAACTGTCAAAAAGTTTGGAAAAATGGTCAATAATTGTTGAAAAACTGTCAAAATTGGTCAATAATTGTTAAAAAATGATCAGTAATTGTTGCAAAACTGTCAAAATTGGCCAATAATTTTAAAAAAATGATCAGTAATTGTTGAAAAACTGTCAAAATTGGTCAATAATTGTCAATTAATTGTTAAAAATGGACGATTTTTGTCAAAAACTGTCAATAATTGTTAAAAAATGGTCAATAATTGTCAATTATTGTCAAAAAATGCTCTCATCACTAATTGCGATGTTACCGGGGGAAATTGAAAAAAAAAGCCGCTCTACCAAAAACACAAAAAAAATCGAAAGTCGATTTTCAAGGGTGAAATATCGATTCAATACAACATATCGATCAATTCGGCCCGAGGAATCGATTATTCGATTAATCGATTTCAGATCGCCATCCCTAGTGTCGAACCAATCAATCAATCAATCGAAATTTTATTTGTTATTGTTTAGTGTGTCATATTTGATCCCACAGAAAATACACAAAGTCTATTATAATGAAACAGTTCGTATAACATTCCCTGATTGGCAGACTGTCTGAGTGTGTCAGAGTCATCATTAGACGCTGTCTGGTTACAACACCCATGACACACAGGTGTCCAACGGTATTACCAACGAATATAGACGCTTATTGAAGGGCAGGTCTTATGGGAGGTCAGTTGAGGAGCTGGCTAACAGATCCTTTAGATTCCGTTAACCAGCAACTTGATGGCGCCACCGTCGCTGACTAACAAACTCAAAATCCTAGTTGAGGGCCTGTTCGCTCGCTGTTCCCACTATTTTTCAGCCACACGCTTTCTCTTTTCACTCCCCCGTATACAAAACGTCTTTCTCGTCCATCTGGCGCCATCCCACGGTCAATTCGAAACTTCTCGGTCTTATACATTGTATAAAGGTCTATATTCTTTGGTGTTAGACATGACTAGATAGTTGGTCTTTTTCTGGCATTTGTAGATTTAATTACGATTCGTATTTGTACCGTCTGTTTATTTCGTATTGAATTCCCTTCACCTGTCTATGACCTTGCGTGTTTTCAAATTTCGTATTTTCAAGTGGTGGAAAGTGATTATTCTTATCGAGAAAATCAAGTTTCTGTTTTAACAATAGCAACCCGACGAACTATTATTAAACCTACCCACGAGCACAAGACCGCAAAACATACTCAAGGTTATGGGCGCGGTCACACCCTCAGGTACGGTTTATAAACAGTAATCTATGGGGACGTTGACCGACATTCAACCGAAGGGTTCATTCGTTTTCCAAACTCGGTATCAGGTTTTAAGGATTTAAATAATAAAAGCCCTCATTGTATACTTCGTTCCAATATTTTTCGTTTTGTCTTATGCCAACATGATGATTGATTTAAGGACAAAACCCACGGCAAGTAGTCGTTAATCCGATAACAATAGCACAGTATCGTACTAGTTTCTTCGAAAAGCGAAAAGATAATGCCTAATAGTATGATTATTTTACGACTGAAATGTTTGGCTGGTAAAATAATATTTGAGACTAAATAAAACGTTTCAGTTGAAATATAATCATACTATTAGGCATTATCTTTTCGCTTTTCAAAGAAACGAGTAAGATACGATACTGTGCTATTATTATCGGATTAACGCCTACTTGCTCAATCTTGTTGGTGTTAAGTTAAAACGAAATTTCTTGGAACGGACTCTACCTAGATTCTCTTATTACCATTGAATTGCTTTCATACTGTCGAGAGTTGCGGCTTTTTTTGCAAATCGAAACATTTCATTTCATCAGTCTTTCAGTATTTTAGGCAGATACTGCCCTTCTTCGAGTCATCCTCCATAGTGTTCATGTTAGGGATGGCGATCTGAAATCGATTAATCGAATAATCGATACCTCGGACCGAATAAATCGATTTTTTAAATCGATATGTTGTATTGAATCGATTCAGTGAATCGATATTTCACCCTTGAAAATCTTTTTTTTCAATTGCCCCGGCAACATCGCAAGTAGTGATGAGAGCGGAACCGCTCGGATCCCAGTAGACTCGAAAGACACTGTTGCTTTTTTTTCAAAAAAGCTTATAGGGAACTCTATAAGTAGGGATGTTTGAAAAATTAAACGATTTTTATATAAATCGATTATTATTTATCGATTTTTCGAGTAATATTAATCGATTTTGTATAAATTACGTGTGTTTGAAGAGTGGATTTTCAGAAACGGCTCTCGTAATATTTATTGACTATTTTTCAAAATTTTGACACCTTTTGACGATTATTGACCATTTCTCAAAATTATTGACCATTTTTTAACAATTATTGACAGTTTTTGACAAAAATCGTCCATTTTTAACAATTAATTGACAATTATTGACCAATTTTGACAGTTTTTCAACAATTACTGATCATTTTTTAAAAATTATCGACTATTTTTTACAATTATTGACCAATTTTGATAGTTTTTCAACAATTATTGACCATTTTTCCAAACTTTTTGACAATTTTTGACCATTTTTTTTAAATTATTGACCATTTTTTTTAAATTATTGACCATTTTTTACAATTATTGACCATTTTTGACAGTTTTTCAACAATTATTGACCATTTTTTACAATTATTGACCATTTTTGACAGTTTTTCAACAATTATTGACCATTTTTTAAAAAAATTATTGACCAACTTTGACAGTTTTGCAACAATTACTGACCATTTTTCAAAATTTTAACTATTATTGACAGTTTTTGACAAAAATCGTCCATTTTTAACAATTATTTGACAATTATTGACCAATTTTGACAGTTTTTCAACAATTACTGATCATTTTTTAAGAATTATTGACCAATTTTGACAGTTTTGCAACAATTACTGATCTTTTTTTTTAAATTATTGACCATTTTTTTAACAATTATTAACCAATTTTGACAGTTTTGCAACAATTACTGATCTTTTTTTTTTAATTATTGACCATCTTTTTAACAATTATTGACCAATTTTGACAGTTTTGCAACAATTATTGACCATTTTTCCAAATTTTTTAACAATTATTGATCATTTTTTTTAAATTATTGACCATTTTTTACAATTATTGACCAATATTGACAGTTTTTCAATAATTATTGAGCATTTTTTACAATTATTGTCAAATTTTAACAGTTTTGCAACAATTACTGACCATTTTTCCAAATTTTTCAACAATTATTGATCATTTTTTTTTAATTATTGACGATTTTTCAACAATTTTGACAGTTTTTCAACAATTATTGACCATTTTTCCAAATTTTTGACACCTTTTGACGATTATTGACCATTTCTCAAAATTATTGACCATTTTTTAACAATTATTGACAGTTTTTGACAAAAATCGTCCATTTTTAACAATTAATTGACAATTATTGACCAATTTTGACAGTTTTTCAACAATTACTGATCATTTTTTAAAAATTATTGACCATTTTTTAAAAATTATTGACCATTTTTTAACAATTATTGACCAATTTTGATAGTTTTTCAACAATTATTGACCATTTTTCCAAACTTTTTGACAATTTTTGACCATTTTTTTAAATTATTGACCATTTTTTTAAATTATTGACCATTTTTTACAATTATTGACCATTTTTGACAGTTTTTCAACAATTATTGACCATTTTGAAAAAAATTATTGACCATTTTTGACAGTTTTTCAACAATTATTGACCATTTTTAATAAAATTTTTGACCAACTTTGACAGTTTTGCAACAATTACTGATCTTTTTTTTTTAATTATTGACCATTTTTTCAACAATTATTGACCAATTTTGACAGTTTTGCAACAATTATTGATCATTTTTCCAAATTTTTTAACAATTATTGATCATTTTTTAAAAATTATTGACCATTTTTTTTTCAATTATTGACCAATTTTGACAGTTTTTCAATAATTATTGAGCATTTTTTACAATTATTGACAAATTTTAACAGTTTTGCAACAATTACTGACGATTTTCCAAATTTTTCAACAATTATTGATCATTTTTTTTTAATTATTGACCATTTTTCAACAATTTTGACAGTTTTTCAACAATTATTGACCATTTTTCCAAATTTTTTGATCATTTTTGAAAATTTTTGACCATTTTTCAAAATTTTAACAATTATTGACAATTTTCAACAGTTTTTGACAATTATTGACCATATTTCAAAATTTTAACAATTATTGACAATTTTCAACAGTTTTTGACAATTATTGACCATATTTCAAAATTTTTGACAATTTTCATATAATTTTATTTGATTTTTTTTTTCAATCCGATAAATATCGTTAACGAATAAATCTCTTAGGTTTATTATCGGAATATATACGAAAAGCATCTCCATTTTTAAAACAATCCAAAAAAAAATCAACGATCTTTTCGCAGAAATCGATTTATTTTTTATTAAAATCGATTTTTTCGACAAATCCATTCATTTTGAATAAAGAAAAATCGATTTTTATTTCATCGATGATTCTTTTCCATTAATCTCACACATTCCTAATCCGATACTTTGTGATAATAATATGGTAATAAAAAAATTATTGTTATTATTATCGAATTCCCTGAACTTAAAAAAAATCCCCAATTTTACTGATAAGAGATCCCGGAGAGAGATTGTTTATTTAGGGGTATCTTTCTTGTTGTTTTTCAATAAAAAAGATCGATTTATATTTATATTGTAAAAAATACAAACTTCAAAAAAATCGATTTTTTTGAAATCGATCTTTTAGACCTCGATTTTTTATGTATCGATTCATCAGGTTACGATTCGAATCGATTTAAAAATCGATCTTTTTTAGAAAGAATCGCCATCCCTAGTTCATGTTTTAATTACGCTAATCTTATAAGTTAATGATAGAAAATATTTTTTTTTACCAGGGAGTGCAAGATATAATTCCAACGGAGGAATAGTAGGGGAGAACAATGCGCGGGAAGAAGGAATGTAGGGGATGGATGGAGGGTGTTACAGATAAATTTAGGGAAATGCGGGATAGCGCATGATATATTGGATGAAGTGATTTTTAGGAGGGAAGTGGATGTGGTGTGTGGATCCGAGGTGAATGCTAGATATGTGGGAAAGCAGGGATGGATTATGGATGATACAGGAGAGACAGGAATAAGAGTGGTGGGGGATGGACTGAGGGTGGATGAAGTGAGGAAGGGAAATTGGTGGGTGGTAGTGCGAATGGGAGACATGTTGGTGTACAGTGTGTATATAAGCCCAAATGTCAGCCTTGAAGAATATGAGAGGAGCATGACAGGATTGGAGGACGATCTGAGGGTGTCACAAGGAAAAAGGAGGATCATAAGGAGAATGGTGACAGGATAAGAATACTGTATGAGGAGGGAAGAAAACGGACAGGAGAGGGGAGATCCTGGAGGAAGTGTTGACATCCAACGGGTTGGTGGTGCTGAATGATGGACTACTGCCCACCTTCGTGAGAGGTGACGGGGGTTCGTCATTCATTGATCTAACAGCATGTGATGAATGGCTGGGAGAAAGAGTGAGTAGTTGGAGGGTGCTGGAAAATGAGGAAAGCTTGAGCTTACATAGGTATGTAGAGATGGATATAAGGAAAGGAAGAAAGGAGATGGAAGTGGACAAAGGTAGAGTAAGAGAGTATGAGGAAGAAAGTAAGAGAAGAGATAGAAAGGGGACTTGGGCATGATACAGATGAATTGTACAATGTGTGATACAGAGCTGTAAAAGAGAGGGAAAAAGGAGCAATAGACGTGAGCGGAGGGCCAATTACTGGTGGAATGAGGAAATAGAGGAGCTGTGGAGGGAGTGTAAGAAAGAACGAAGACGGATGCTGAGGGGATGAGGAAGGATAGAGGGAAGAGGTGGATACAAAGAGAAGAAGAAGGAACTGGAAGGAAGGTGGGAAGAGTATGAGGGAAGGCTAAAATGAGCGATTGGGAATAGGAGAGATTGGATGGACCGGAAATTCGGAGAGGTGAACTACTTCTTGACACATGTGTTCACTGGACATGGTCGAGAGTAGGGTACCTCCACAAGATTGGGAAAAGAAAGACTGGAGTGTGCGAGAGGTGTGAAGTGAAGGATATTGTGGGGCATGTGTTTAGATGTTGGAGGAACGAGGAAGTGCTGAAGAAGTTGGAGAGGAAACTAGGTGAGGCGGTGCCTGGGAGAACATAGTGGAGATAATGTTGAGGGGGGAGGAGGAATGGATGGAGGTGAGTGGCGTAGTAGAGAACATGGTTAGGGGGAGAGAAGGACTCGATATGGCAGGAGAGGTAGGAGTGATAGTAGGGAGAAGACGACGGTGTGCGAGGGACCGCCGCCCGTCTCAAAAAAAGGGTGGAATAGTGACTTTACTATCGTGTAATATACAGGGTGTTTCTAAATTAATGCGATTAAATTGCTGGTATAAAATTATGATGGGTCTTCTATATGACAATATTTTCTCAGTTCACCCCCTTCCGATATATCACCTCTAAAGGGTGCGTAGTAAATCTGAGTGTTTATTAATTTTTTTTTATCAAATCTTTTATTCAACAATAAGCTTTTTTAAATAAAAGTATTATTTATTATATCTGTTGTTGTTGGCAGATTAAAGGTATTAAATGTTAATTAAAAAATTTGGAAAAATTATAGTGTATTCTGAACACGTTGGAAAAAATTCTTAAAAGATAATTTATCAACAAGTTAGGCAATTGTTAATTAACAAAATTTTCTCGAACTTTCATTTTTATTGTAAACTAAAAAATGTTTAAATAATTGTCGTAGAAATGATTCGCTTCGTGGAGCTCTTCCTATAGACATACTTAACAAATCACGTCATAAAATAAAAAAAAATCATTACTTTATTTATAATAAGTAATATATAAATTAACAAAAATTGGAATAATTTTTTTGTTGTAAAAAAATTATAAACAAAGTAATAACATTTTTCAAACTTCTCCGGAAGTTCCGTAAATTGTAATTGCAAATTTTGATAATGTACCGAATCAAAATTAATTTTTCTTTTGTTCATGAAGTGATGAGTAGAATTTTGCTTATGAGATTCAGGACAAATTGAAAAATTAAAAGTGTCCTAAAAACTCAACGTACAGTCTGACCTATTTGATACCGTGCCAGGATAAAGCAATATGAACATTTTAAGATTATTGAACTTTGTTTTCAGAATTGCCGTAAAAGTCATTAAAAACATTTGTCACTTGCAATAATGAAAGTAATGATATCCGATATTGATGTTATGGGAACATTAACTTTCATATTTATAATCATTAATGTTATTTTTACTACTAATTCTCATATCAGCTAATAAATAATTTAAAATAATTTTTCTGAGAACGTGAATAATAATAAGTTGTTGGTAAATTGTAAAAATTCATTATAAACAACTTCCTGTTCTGATTGGAGAGTTTTTCTTTTCGCTATAACCAATCTTACACCCTCCTAGCTAAAGGGGGACAATCGTGCTTTGACTCACAGAAGGTTTCGTGATTTTTCGGCCCAAGTAAATGGAAAGTACGTATGTTTGCGAAAGCAGATTTTCCAACATGGAATTTATAGTAAAAATATGTTCCAGACTTGGCACGCCTGGCAGGCATAAATTTGTGAAGTTTGGTGTATAATATTTAAAAATTTCAAGGATACTTATTGTAAATTCAAAATAATCTACGGAACTGTACACAAGCTGGCAACGTAGCTCGACCGAGCTAAGTGAAGGCAGGTCAGGTTAGAACGACGCGACCTCGACGGGACGTTTGTAGAAAAGAGAAGACGCGAGCAGGTGATTCTCGGCTTTTCGAACGCCCGGTGAGCGGCATTGCCACGTTTATACGGAAAACTTCTAAGAGGCGGATTTACCACTATTTAAGCGTGTATTTAGTATTTAGTACGAGCTATTGTAAAGGTAAGTTCCGAATTCAAAGTTTAGTGGTAAAAGTTGTACCAGAAGTTATTATTGGACGGACCAGGATAGTTGATCGTTTGTTAAAAAGTTGCCGACCTCTGCATTAGTTAGTGAAAAACCAACTTCTTCAAATTTCCCACTAGTTTTTTTTTGTAATTAAATTTTTTGGAATAAATTATATAAGTACCTAATACAAACGAGTGACTAATGTTTAATATGGACACTTATCACTAGGATCCACTGCGAAAAACAACAACCAAATACAGGGTGTATAGTTTATAAGATTTCAGTTGGACAACCAAAAATAAAAATCGGTGCTTTTGGTAGCCAACAAGCGGTACCTTTCAATTTCTTTTGGTGAAACCAACTGAAATTCTATATTGAACAGAATAATTGGTAATTTGTTCCTGGGAATTTCGATCGAAAATACATATATACTAACCTCGACACAACAAGTGGATTCCATTTAGAATATATATAAGCACACGAACAAAAACACAGAACAACAAAAATGCAACTGTTAACACGTTCCAAGCATGTCTATCTTTAATAGGCCACTAGGTGCGATAGTATGCATTGTTAATATTCTGACCATATTTAAAAACAAAAATTATTGTAAATACATTCCTTACGATAAGTAACTCTAAATAGAGTGTTCGACAACGCTATGATAATTTTAATGTTTCGGAAGTGATGGTTGTACCAGTACTAATGTATTAATAATAATGATGAAGTCAAATCTTCGAATAGAACGAGAAAATGCATTAAAAATGACTAACAATTTATCGAAAATAAAAAAAAATCGAATTTTTAGTGTGGACGCTTGACCCATAAATTCATGGTAGATTACTTTTTGAAGAGCCGGCTAATACAAAAGAACAACTAAAGGGATCCAATTACAGTATTTCGCATTTGCACCAACCAAGTCGATTAGTTATTTGAATGTCGTTAAAATGATTTACAACATTAGTTGTTCTCGCCAGTTGTGTTTACATCTCTCTTCGCATTGACGTTAGAAAGAGTATATCTGAGGATGTGGAAATATTTTTTTCCATCATTTATACATACTTTTAAGCGCTTGTTCCCATCATCAACAAACAAAAAGCTTGGAAGAGTGTTTTAAATTTTCTTTTATATATTTTTTAAATTATCATAGTAGGGTCTTGGCCTCTTCTGACTTTGATACATTCGATATGAACTAAAAAGAAATTTACATAATCTTCATTGTTTGTTTGCAAATGAGTCATTTTACACTGGCACGACTCGCTTTGCATTAATTTTTATTTTATAAGAAGTAGAAATCAATTTCTACAGTGTGTTCACGGATGGGGTGACCAAGAGAAACGAAAAATATTATTCTTGACTTGATAGAAAGTTTGGCTTTTGTACTAAAATTACAGAGAATGTTGTAAAGGTCAAGTTTTTCAAGTCCTACCTGCTTCATTTTATAGTCAGTTTTATGTAAAAATAACAATAAAGAATAATTTAGAAAAATCAATCAATCAATAAAAAAAAGCAACTATTCGATATTCCTCCACTACGTTCAAAATATTTTTCCCCTCTATTTCTAAATTATGAATAAACGGTTCTTACCATAGCATAGTTTTTTTTAATGTTTTTATTTTCGACTAGTTTTAAACTAGTTAATGTAAATATTTATTGTTCGATACCTAAACTAAAGATAACAATCGTCTGTACTATAAAAGTCGCGGTCCACTAGTCTAGAAGTAAGAACCGCAAGTAAAACTCAAAAAATTGTGACAATACTTCCAAGTACTAATTTTTTGAAGACGACGACTTTAGCCAAAACTCGGTGAGTCACGTACGGTTTTCATTGAAAATACTGTTAGTGCTAAAAAATAGGTGTAGCGGAAACTAACTGTGAATTTTTAATTTTTGCTTTATTCCTATTCTAAATATTCTTTATTTAAAAAATAAATAAAAATAAATAGGTCAGTTTCGTGGATTTAATTACCGTTAATGACCGATGTCGGCTTTTAAAAATTTCCATAGTGTTTGAAGATAAAAATAGGGATCTTTAAAAAAGTAAAATTACGTAATCTTCATTGTCTTTTCTGTCACTTTGTAATAAAGAATTTTAACATTTGTTAAATTTTTGACGAACCCTGTATACAATAAAGCAGTTTTTGACATGTCACCAATAACCTTGACCTTCCTACTAATTTTCCCGATAAGCAATTTTTTTTTGTAAAGACTTTTTAATAAAATGAACAGCACCTGTCAATTTTTCATTAAAAAAATTAACATTTTGCCATAATTTGCGACCCATAATAAAAAACGTTTCACTATATTTCGTTGACTCGACAACAGGATTTAATAATAAAAGTTAATAAATCTTATTTTATGAAAAAAATTACAGGATTTTTAAAAACAAATTCAACTTTTATTCATTAATTGGAATTGAACTGTTGAAACATACAGGGTGGCCCACCGTATACGCTTTAATTTATTTCATCTAATCGGCGGAGGTTATCAAAAAATGTTTCAAATAAAAAATATGTAGTTTAATAATGGCCACATTTTCTACTATACAGTGTATCTGCATATATATCGTTCTTCGGATTACATCCTTTTGAATTTGGTCAACACAAGTGGTTTTATTAGCGGCACTTCGTATTTTTCGTTTATGTGGATATTGGGGTTTTGGTCAATTCACATGTTTCTTTTGCTGCATCGGTTATACTGTAACCCCACTCTCTATTTTATATATTAATATTTTAATCCCATTATATGTAAATATAAAAAGGGCATTGGAAATAAGGTACATTTATTATCGAATATTAATTTATCGATACTCGAAGTATCGATACGTTGACGATCCCAGATTTTCCTAATTGTGACGTTTTTTCGGTAAAAATCACCTTTTTGGGGGGGGGGGGGGGCGGAAAAAGACATTATTGCGATTTCCGGCCAAAGTTGAGGTTCTAGAGAAATAAGTTGATGATAGTTGAGAAAATCTACAACTTTTTAATTGGTGACTTTTTCACATAACTTCAAAATTAGCTCGAAAACGCAAAAAACTGCATTTTTCGTTTTATATTTTTGGCTTCGTTAAAAAATGTTCGATTTTGATGAAACCTTAGTAGATGGTAGCTTTGATAGTCACAAACCATGAAAAAAAATTTCAAATTAAAATATTGGAAATTTTTCGAGTTATGACGTTTTTTTCGGTAAAAAACACTTTTTTGGGGGGGTGGAAAAAGACATTATTGCGATTTACGGCCAAAGTTGAGTTTCTAGAATAAAAAGTAGATTATAAAAGTTGTAGATCTTGGGAAAATCTACAACTTTTTTATCAGTGACTTTTCCACACAACTTCAAAATTAGCTCGAAAACGCAAAAAACTGCATTTTTCGTTTTTTATTTTTGGTTTCGTTAAAAAATGTTCGATTTTGATGAAACTTTAGTAGATGGTAGCTTTGATAGCCACAAACCATGTAATTTCAAATAGAAATATTGGAAATTTTCCTAGTTATGACGTTTTTTCGGTAAAAAACACTTTTTGGGGGGGGGTGGAAAAAGACTAATATTATTGCGATTTACGGCCAAAGTTGAGTTTCTAGAATAAAAAGTAGATTATAAAAGTTGTAGATCTTGGGAAAATCTACAACTTTTTTATCAGTGACTTTTCCACACAACTTCAAAATTAGCTCGAAAACGCAAAAAACTGCATTTTTCGTTTTTTATTTTTGGTTTCGTTAAAAAATGTTCGATTTTGATGAAACTTTAGTAGATGGTAGCTTTGATAGCCACAAACCATGTAATTTCAAATAGAAATATTGGAAATTTTTCGAGTTATGACGTTTTTTTCGGTAAAAAACACTTTCTTGGGGGGGTGGAAAAAGACTAATATTATTGCGATTTTCGGCCAAAGTTGAGTTTCTAGAATAAAAAGTTGATTATAAAAGTTGTAGATCTTGGGAAAATCTACAACTTTTCCATTAGTGACTTTTCCACACAACTTGAAAATTAGCTCGAAAAACGCAAAAAACTGCATTTTTCGTTTTTTATTTTTGGTTTCGTTAAAAAATGTTCGATTTTGATGAAACTTTAGTAGATGGTAGCTTTGATAGCCACAAACCATGTAATTTCAAATAGAAATATTGGAAATTTTTCGAGTTATGACGTTTTTTTCGGTAAAAAACACTTTCTTGGGGGGTGGAAAAAGACTAATATTATTGCGATTTTCGGCCAAAGTTGAGTTTCTAGAATAAAAAGTTGATTATAAAAGTTGTAGATCTTGGGAAAATCTATAACTTTTTCATTAGTGACTTTTCCACACAACTTGAAAATTAGCTCGAAAAACGCAAAAAACTGCATTTTTCGTTTTTTATTTTTGGTTTCGTTAAAAAATGTTCGATTTTGACGAGGGGGTGACCACTCTCGGCAATACATGTACATTTTGTTGGAAATCATTGGCAATCATTGAGAAATCGCTAGAAATCCTATTGATACCGTGGAAATCGCGGCAATCATTGTGGCAATTCCGAAAATCACCAGGCAGTCGTGGAAATCTTTTGGCAATCCCGGCAGTCAATGTGGGAATCATACAGATAGGCAGCCTGGCAGTCGCGCAATTTATTGCGCAGAACTTCAAATTTCATGCGGTTTCGTGCGCAGTGTATCGTCTCCGTCTGCAGCTGGTTTCCGGTGTAGCACGTGGCTTATTAACATGTTTTCGTAATTAGCGCTGTGTAAATAGTTGCAAAAGTGCGTAGACTTGTTGGTGATTACATTTTTTCAGCAGAAATCATTGGTTTTCAATAATTTAGAGTGTTTGAATATCAGCAACTTGAGAATATCAGCAACTGAGAATAGGATTGTCCAGTTTTTCGAAAGTAAAGATTTATCCTCGGATTTATCTTAATATTGACATAATAAAATCTATCGTGATATGAAATACTAAAAATAGTGATTACAGAGCCTTAAAACCTTTCAATATTATTTCATAACTTTACTAGTTATTTTTGGTCACACTAGGAAACATTTCAATATTTCTATACAGTGTCATAAAAATAACTGAAAATGATTTTCCTTGCCCTTCTCGATAAATTAATCAATGATCTGTTTCAACCAAGACAGAAATTCTAAATAGTGGGGGACATCGAAATAATTATTTTATTTACCATAGATTAATAATATTTGGGTATAGTACAAAATTCTATTACGGTCTTGTTTGTAGATGTAAATATCACTACAAAAAAAATTCTCGGTCTTCGATACTACAAAAATCAAAATCTTCATCGGAAAAAAATTCAATGCTTTTGTTTTTGAAAACAGGAAATATGAGTACCGATGATTCGAATAACAAAAGTCTCGACCAAAGCCAAAGTTCATCTGAAACTGCTGCGGAAAATCTTATAGAAATGACACATCTTGAAGATTCTGATTTAAATCAACCTACAACGAGCGCATATTCCGAAACTATTCATTGGTAATCAACATTCACAAGAAATCGGTAAAGTATTTCTTTTGCAATATAGGTACCATGTGGTCCACTAAGTATGTAACATATGGACCTTTTTTTATTACAAGTCTATCCAAATGGGAATACTGTCAAAAATTAGTACATGTCTGATAACCATATCAGCGGTACTTGGAATGACTGCAGGTCATACAGCCTACAGGGCCAAAAATACGAAAATCGTTCACTCGGTTCAAGAGTAAAGTACCTTTATTTAAAAAATATGAAAAATGGCATTGAGGAAATTGGTTTTGAAAATTTGAATGGTATTACTGTGGCAAGTACGTCTGCAAATAGTAATAACATATCTAATTGCCAAAAAAAAATCTCTGTAGATTATAAGGGCCTACCACAGTCAATAGCAAAATAATCAAGACTTGTTTGGTTTTAGTTAATTTCAACATGAGTATATGCGGAACATAAAAAAAATGCACTATGCGAAGACGCTTCAAAATTTTCTGATAAATTTTCATTTTCCGAAAAGGAGGCTATGACTTCGTGTTTAAAATTATCTGTTAATTCCAAACAACTTTTCTTTATGCCATTTTTCAAAATTCTTTCGAATCAAGGTACCTGCACCGTACCGTGCAATCCTTTGCAATCATCACGATTTCTAAGGCAGTCTTTGACAATCGCTGAAAATCTGAGTGATTGCCAGGAAATCGCATCATTTTGGCAATACATGTACATTTTCTGACCGAGTGGTCACCCCCTCGGATTTTGATGAAACTTCAGTAGATGGTAGCTTTGATAGTCACAAACCATGAAAAAAAATTTCAAATTAAAATATTGGAAATTTTTTCGAGTTATGACGTTTTTTCGGTAAAAAACACTTTTTTAGGTGGGTGGAGAAAGACTAGTATTATTGCGATTTCCGGCTAAAGTTGAAGTCCTAGAAAAAAAAAGTTGATCATAAAAGTTGTAGATCTTGTGAAAATCTACAAGTTTTTCATTAGTGACTTTTTCACATAACCTCAAAATTAGCTCGAAAAACGCAAAAAACTGCATTTTTCGTTTTTTATCATTAGTTTCGTTAAAAAATGTTCGATTTTGATGAAAATTTAGTAGAAGGTAGCTTTCATAGTCACAAACCATGAAAATAATTTTCAAATGAAAATATTGGAAATTTTCCTAGTTATGACGTTTTTTCGGTAAAAAACACTTTTTTGGGGGGGTGGAAAAAGACTAATATTATTGCGATTTTCGGCCAAAGTTGAGTTTCTAGAATAAAAAGTTGATTATAAAAGTTGTATATCTTGGGAAAATCTACAACTTTTTCATTAGTGACTTTTCCACACAACTTGAAAATTAGCTCGAAAAACGCAAAAAACTGCATTTTTCGTTTTTTATTTTTGGTTTCGTTAAAAAATGTTCGATTTTGATGAAACTTTAGTAGATGGTAGCTTTGATAGTCACAAACCATGAAAAAAAATTTCAAATTAAAATATTGGAAATTTTTCGAGTTATGACGTTTTTTCGGTAAAAAACACTTTTTTTGGGTGGGTGGAAAAAGACTAATATTATTGCGATTTTCGGCCAAAGTTGAGTTTCTAGAATAAAAAGTTGATTATAAAAGTTGTAGATCTTGGGAAAATCTATAACTTTTTCATTAGTGACTTTTCCACACAACTTGAAAATTAGCTCGAAAAACGCAAAAAACTGCATTTTTCGTTTTTTATTTTTGGTTTCGTTAAAAAATGTTCGATTTTGATGAAACTTCAGTAGATGGTAGCTTTGATAGTCACAAACCATGAAAAAAAATTTCAAATTAAAATATTGGAAATTTTTTCGAGTTATGACGTTTTTTCGGTAAAAAACACTTTTTTAGGTGGGTGGAGAAAGACTAGTATTATTGCGATTTCCGGCTAAAGTTGAAGTCCTAGAAAAAAAAAGTTGATCATAAAAGTTGTAGATCTTGTGAAAATCTACAAGTTTTTCATTAGTGACTTTTTCACATAACCTCAAAATTAGCTCGAAAAACGCAAAAAACTGCATTTTTCGTTTTTTATCATTAGTTTCGTTAAAAAATGTTCGATTTTGATGAAAATTTAGTAGAAGGTAGCTTTCATAGTCACAAACCATGAAAATAATTTTCAAATGAAAATATTGGAAATTTTCCTAGTTATGACGTTTTTTCGGTAAAAAACACTTTTTTGGGGGGGTGGAAAAAGACTAATATTATTGCGATTTTCGGCCAAAGTTGAGTTTCTAGAATAAAAAGTTGATTATAAAAGTTGTATATCTTGGGAAAATCTACAACTTTTTCATTAGTGACTTTTCCACACAACTTGAAAATTAGCTCGAAAAACGCAAAAAACTGCATTTTTCGTTTTTTATTTTTGGTTTCGTTAAAAAATGTTCGATTTTGATGAAACTTTAGTAGATGGTAGCTTTGATAGTCACAAACCATGAAAAAAAATTTCAAATTAAAATATTGGAAATTTTTCGAGTTATGACGTTTTTTCGGTAAAAAACACTTTTTTTGGGTGGGTGGAAAAAGACTAATATTATTGCGATTTTCGGCCAAAGTTGAGTTTCTAGAATAAAAAGTTGATTATAAAAGTTGTAGATCTTGGGAAAATCTATAACTTTTTCATTAGTGACTTTTCCACACAACTTGAAAATTAGCTCGAAAAACGCAAAAAACTGCATTTTTCGTTTTTTATTTTTGGTTTCGTTAAAAAATGTTCGATTTTGATGAAACTTCAGTAGATGGTAGCTTTGATAGTCACAAACCATGAAAAAAAATTTCAAATTAAAATATTGGAAATTTTTTCGAGTTATGACGTTTTTTCGGTAAAAAACACTTTTTTAGGTGGGTGGAGAAAGACTAGTATTATTGCGATTTCCGGCTAAAGTTGAAGTCCTAGAAAAAAAAAGTTGATCATAAAAGTTGTAGATCTTGTGAAAATCTACAAGTTTTTCATTAGTGACTTTTTCACATAACCTCAAAATTAGCTCGAAAAACGCAAAAAACTACATTTTTCGTTTTTTATCATTAGTTTCGTTAAAAAATGTTCGATTTTGATGAAAATTTAGTAGAAGGTAGCTTTCATAGTCACAAACCATGAAAATAATTTTCAAATGAAAATATTGGAAATTTTCCTAGTTATGACGTTTTTTCGGTAAAAAACACTTTTTAGGGGGGGTGGAAAAAGACTAATATTATTGCGATTTTCGGCCAAAGTTGAGTTTCTAGAATAAAAAGTTGATTATAAAAGTTGTATATCTTGGGAAAATCTACAACTTTTTCATTAGTGACTTTTCCACACAACTTGAAAATTAGCTCGAAAAACGCAAAAAACTGCATTTTTCGTTTTTTATTTTTGGTTTCGTTAAAAAATGTTCGATTTTGATGAAACTTTAGTAGATGGTAGCTTTGATAGTCACAAACCATGAAAAAAAATTTCAAATTAAAATATTGGAAATTTTTCGAGTTATGACGTTTTTTCGGTAAAAAACACTTTTTTTGGGTGGGTGGAGAAAGACTAGTATTATTGCAATTTCCGGCTAAAGTTGAAGTCCTAGAAAAAAAAAGTTGATCATAAAAGTTGTAGATCTTGGGAAAATCTACAAGTTTTTCATTAGTGACTTTTTCACATAACCTCAAAATTAGCTCGAAAAACGCAAAAAACTGCATTTTTCGTTTTTTATTTTTGGTTTCGTTAAAAAATGTTCGATTTTGATGAAACTTTAGTAGAAGGTATCTTTCATAGTCACAAACCATGAAAATAATTTTCAAATGAAAATATTGGAAATTTTCCTAGTTATGACGTTTTTTCGGTAAAAAACACTTTTTTGGGTGGGTGGAAAAAGACTAATATTATTGCGATTTCCGGCTAAAGTTGAAGTCCTAGAAAAAAAGTTGATCATAAAAGTTGTAGATCTTGGGAAAATCTACAACTTTTTCATTAGTGACTTTTCCACATAACTTTAGCTCGAAAAACGCAAAAAACTGCATTTTTCGTTTTTTATTTTTGGTTTCGATAAAAAATGTTCGATTTTGATGAAAATTTAGTAGAAGATAGCTTTGTTAGTCACAAACCAAGAAAAAAAATTTCAAATTAAAATATTGGACATTTTTCGAGTTATGACGTTTTTTCGGTAAAAAACACTTTTTTTGGGGGGTGGAAAAAGACATTATTGCGATTTCCGGCCAAAGTTGAGGTTCTAGAATAAAAATTTGATTATAAAAGTTGTAGATCTTGAGAAAATCTACACCTTTTTCATTAGCGACTTTTCCACATAACTTCAAAATTAGCTCGAAAAACGCAAAAAACTGCATTTTTCGTGTTTTATTTTTAGTTTCGTTAAAAAAAGCATGATATCATTTCACAACGTGATTAAAAACTCACGATATCGCTCATCACTATAGATAACGCCACTTGCCGCTACCACTAAAAATCCCGTATCGCAAGGTATCGATACACTACAAATTTATCGATACTTGGAATGCATCGAAAAGCATAGTATCGATACAAAATATCGAGTATCGGAAGTAAAAGTAACGATACACTAGAATATCGGATAGTATCACGCATCCCTATCCTGTATTTGCCAAACTGTAGGTAGGTGCAGTACAGGTCAGACAAAGGAAAACAAGCAATGAAAGATCTTTTTATATTTACACAATCAGATTAAAATATTGATAGATAAGGTGGTCAACCATTTATCGTGAAAAATAAATAAATAATAGAATAAATAAATTAGTATCAAATATTATTTTACCAACCAAACATTTCAGTCGTAAAATAATCATACTATTAGGCATTATCTTTTCGCTTTTAGAAGAAACGAGTACGATACTGTGCTATTGTTATCGGATTAAATATAGGAAATATCTTGAAACGAAGTTTACAAATTTACATAAAAATCCTGCAGGTAGTTTAGTGTAAGCCTGTATAGATGAGTTTTTTGCCTCGACAATAATTATAATCGTTAACAATTATTTTTCAACTTGTATTCGCTCTTCAATTTGCCACGGTAGAATACCTTCTAATAGTGTGCTTTGTAATATTCCCAAAAAAAAGTCTAACGCCTGTCAGTTTAAGAATATTACGCTGTTGTATTATTTATTACTATCGATTAATTCTTATGAGTACTTCTCGTAAGATGTCGGTCAATAACTTTTCACCGGCAAGTTCATAGAACTTTGTTTTCGTTCTTCTAGTTCTAGCCACTCCCTCGTAATTATTGTAATAGTGATAAATGAAAATTTTCAAAACCACATCAAAACTGCCAGATTAGGTAGCTCTCGTTAATGTATCCGGCAGACACAGCGATAACAAGTTTACCGAAAACCATAAAAGATGGTTATTTCTTTTCATACTGCTTCTAGGATGAAATATATTAACCTAATTTCAGATTACATTGAAGATAATCAGAATATTAAGACTTTCAAAAAAAGCATATCCTCGAGCGTATCATAATGTACAGGTTCGTATTTAAAAATAAAAGTTGATGATGGTTTTGAAGAAATGAAACGCTACACTGAAAATCTAAGTATGGCACTTTCAGCAGCATTCAAATTAAAAGTTTGTGTCACTTGCAGTGTAATATTATTTTGCAATACTGTGGAGAATTTGCTCCACTTACGGTTTTTCCATTCCTGCTACAGGGTGACTACTCACGTCACCCATATCTCCTTGCATCCCCTTGTATTGGGGAGAGTTTGCACCACTTACAGTGTAACCTTATTTTTGCTGTACTGTGGAGAATTTGTGCAACTTGCAGTATAACCTTACTTTTCTTGTACTGTGGAGAGTTTGCGCTACTTACAGTTTAACTCATAAACCTATACTGTATTGTGCGCCACTTACTATTTGTCCATTCCTGCTACAGGGTGACTACTCACGTCACCCATATCTCCTTACACCCCCCTGGATTGTGGAGAGTTTGCACCACTTACAGTGTAACCTTATTTTTGCTGTACTGTGGAGAGTTTGTGCAACTTGCAGTATAACCTTACTTTTCTTGTACTGTGGAGAGTTTGCGCTACTTACAGTTTAACTCATAAACCTATACTGTATTGTGCGCCACTTACTATTTGTCCATTCCTGCTACAGGGTGACTACTCACGTCACCCATATCTCCTTACACCCCCCTGGATTGTGGAGAGTTTGCACCACTTACAGTGTAACCTTATTTTTGCTGTACTGTGGAGAGTTTGTGCAACTTGCAGTATAACCTTACTTTTCCTGTACTGTGGAGAGTTTGCGCTACTTACAGTTTAACTCATAAACCTATACTGTATTGTGCGCCACTTACGGTTTGTCCATTCCTGCTACAGGGTGACTACTCACGTCACCCATATTTCCTTGCACCCACGTGTATTGTGGAGAGTTTGAGCTACTTACAGTATAACCTCATTTTTGCTGTACTGTGGAGAGTTTGTGCCACTTGCAGTGTAATATTATTTTGCAGTACTGTGGAAAATTTGCGCCACTTACAGTTTGTCCTTTCCTGCTACAGGGTGACTACTCACCTCACCCATATCTCCTTACACCCCCCTGGATTGTGGAGAGTTTGAGCCACTTGCCGTGTAACCTTATTTTTGCTGTGGGTATTGTGGAGAGTTTGTGCAACTTGCAGTGTAATATTATTTTGCTGTACTGTGGAGAGTTTGCGTTGTTATAATATTGTTTGTGGAGAGTTTGTGCCACATATTCCTTACATGAACTGGGGAGTGTTTGCGCCCCTTGTACCTTTCCTAATAACCTTAAATATTTACAATTAGGCATTTATTTTTGATCAACCAAACTTAAAGTACTTATATATGCATAATCACAATTCAAACACAAGAGGCACCTTGTATATTAATAATACTTTCATTAATTTTGGGAATTTTAACTATACTGATCGTTAGTTAAATAATTAATCATTATTTATGGCAAATTGAATACTCGGATTGTTTTTCTATCTGATTCCAGGTTTTTCAACCTACTTGGACCGTGTCCATCTTGACTGTAAATCCAGTCATCACGTCTAGTGTAAATAGTAATTTTTATCATTTAGATTTGTTTTATTATCAATATTATAAACAATATAATGTAAGTACACAAAACTAGTATTACTCATTTCCCTTCTACATAAATGCAAAAATTAACTTAAGTCCTCTTCTAACATCGCGATAAAATTAACGGTTTCGGAGATACGGGCAAATTTGTGTCGCACTGCACAACAATTGGCGCATATCGAACATTATTTGTTGTAATTTTTTTAAGCCGGTTTAACTGTTTTATTATAGATAATTATTTGGTTACTCATTTTTTCAATCTGTCAATGGAATGTTATTGTTATTCATTTTTCAGGTTTTTTTGTTATTTTTACTTTTGTTAAATTAATGTTCGTTTTAATTAAAGTTTTTTAAACATAAACATTGTGAAAGGTTATTTTTATAAATGTGGACTGCACCGATTTATTAATAAATTACTATGCGACAATATAGGTGAGCAGTTAATTTTATCGAGTTGTCACAAGACAACTTTTTTTCTTTAAAAATATTAAAATAGTTGATTTTTGCTTTTATAACTGGAAAAAATTTTATTTATAAAAAAATTGCCGCATCAACCATTGAACTTAGTCCGTACCTGATTTCACTCGTATCCAAAGGCTTGATAAATATTCATTTTTTATCCAATTTCGCATTTCCCTCGTCCTGTATTATAACAAAAGGGCTAATTGATGTCCTTGAAATATTCTAGCAATTAAAACTTATTTTAGTAAACCTCGTAAATTTAGTTGAAAAAAAAATTCTATTCAAATTCATTTTAGATCGTAATCTCATTTTCAGTGTGAAAAATACGAATTACCATTAAAAAATGGCAAAGGCTCCAATTTGAGTGAATTACTGGCAGTTAAGATCGAAGGCCGTGCATTCATGTGAGTTTGTGATGACATAATTCGTATCATTGTGTTTGAAAAAAAAATTCTGTTTAATGATTCTCCATATTTGTAGATATATCCGTTCGTGGTCTATTCGGCCATGGCTGAATTTCAATAACGCATGATTTGTTTAATTGTATTAATGTTTTTGTGCGCTTATCGGTAGCATCTCGAGGAAGTAACCAAAGAAATACCTTGGTATTAAAGATACTTCCTTTTACTTTCTAAACAATTATTCACAATAATTACCAACGTAAATGATTTTCTACTTTAATCTAAACCAATGGTACCCAAAGTGGTCTATATCGACCCCCGGGGGGTCGACAACGATCTGCAAGAGGTCCATGTCTTTGGACAAAAAATGGTGGTCAACGAGTTTTTCACTTTTAAAACACATTTAAAGTTGATAAATTTGCAAAAATTTAATATTAGGTAATGTTGGAGTCTACCCTGTTGGCAACATAAAAAAGTTTGGGGGCCTCTGAATCAAACTTATAGATGGGGAGCTGGAGGTCGCAGAAGTACCTATGATAGTACCTCCGGCTGGAATTTTGAGCAGTGGTTGGTGGACCAATAGACTGTGTCAGAAAAAAAAGCTCGATATCACAACAATTGAGCTGGCACATGGGGGGTGTCCCCTTTCCCATTTAATTTTTTTTTATTTTACTTGAATATAAGTAAGAACTTTTTTTGGAATTTTCGTTTGAATGCAGGAAATTGATTTCTCTACAAAAAATTTCTTTTTAAGTTTTTTCCTAAACTTGATGGGAAAAAAGTTACAGTGCGTATAAAAAGAGAAAAATATTTATAATAAAAAAATAAATAATAAATAAATACTTTTTTTCAATGTATTTTAAATGGGGAAGGGGATCCCCCATGCGCCAGCTTAATTTTTGGGAAGTAGAGCTGAAATTATGGGAGAGAGAAGTTTTTTGTGAGTTTTTTTATACATTTTTCTGACACAGTCTAGAGACCAACTACTTAGGTCGTTGCCAAAAGGGTGTCGTACGCCCTCAAATTTTTTTTACGTTTTAACAATTTGCAGCAAAGACCATTTTATGAAAAAAATTAACAAATTTTACATTCGCAGGACTTAACAATAAGAGTAGCGTTCGTGTTCCGTGATTCGCATCTACATGAACTAAACTTTAATGTATCAAATATTTAAATTTTTTTCATTAGAATTCATAAATCTTATCGATATATCTCCGAACATATTTGTTCAATTTGTTTGCTACTTATTAATATTACATACCCGTATATAACTAGCTATACATTTACATAGTAGATAAATCTTTTGTTTTCTTAACGTCTTCTATAGAATACAAATTAATTATCTAAGAATTACTGATAATTTTTGTATGATTTGACGTGTCTTGTATGTACCGGGTGTCTGATTAAGAGAGGTAGACCGCTGTATCTCAGAAACTATTTATCGTACAGCTTAGAAAAAAAATCTCTACAAATTCTCATACGAGAAACTGCTGGAAATTATTTTCAATTTTCCTACTCCACCGCTAGAGGGCGAAGTTCACAATAATAACACAAAAACATAATTTTTCTATAATAAATAATAATAATTTATTCAATTATTTTAAAAAAAGTGTATACACTATGATAATAGTACCTAAATCACAAAATATAAGAGAGCATCGTATGACATGTAGCATAGTACCCCGAAGGTTTCCGAGAGGTGTAATAACATAGTACTAAAACATATTAATAGAACGTTGTATATTATAAGACTAAATTAAAATTAACTTGACACACAAAGCTTAGAATAATTCTGTTACCATGGACCAATAGACCAATAGTAAAACTTTCAAATGTTATCCGATTGATTTTTTGTTCATATAAACTCTAAGAATGTATATTTGGACATTTTTAGTACTTGGTAAGGATAATATTATAGAAATCTCTTGCTCTTTCTAAGAGAAAAATTTAACTTTATTTTTGAATAAGTGACTATTAGGAATAGATTGTAATTCTAGCAATTGTATATTCTCGGTGCTAAAAACATAGAGGATCTTTAACATAAAGAACAGGAACAGTAAAATGATGTCTCCGTCTAGTTTCATATCTATGTTCAGGTAAGTCAATTTTATTTTTTGTGGTGTGATATTTTGTGCTTACACATAAGAAATATAGTTGATGCAGATCTAATATCTTGGCTTCTTTAAATAAAAAGGTCGGATGAATAGGTGTAATGTTTATGTAGCATTATTTTAAGAAATTTCTTTTGAAGAACTTCTAAGGGATGCATGTGAGTTTTTAAGGCACTACCCCAAACAAGTATGCCATACCGAAGGTGACTTTCCACTAAACCGTAGTATAAAGTCTTAAACGGTACACATTTTTTTTAAATACTTAAATTTATAAAGAATAAATTGTAATTTTTTTACAATATATTTAATGGGTAGTCCCATTTTAAGTTTTTGTCTATAATTGCCCCTAAGTATTTAATGTTTGTTACAGGATTTATGATGACGTTTTGGTTGTCTTGCCAGAGGAATAGGAATATTGGAAAGAACATTTTTCGTTTGGCTTTTGAAATGGCCGAAGAATGCTGTTTTTTATAGTGTTTAAAAGCAAGAAGATCTTTGGGATCTTTAGAGGCTATACTATTTGTACGAAGAATTTCCAATGTGTTTCTCATGTATCGTAAGTTGTCATCAAAAAAATTGACTGGTCTTTTAATCTCATTATTCAACCTTCTTAGAGGAAAAAGATGTTGCACAAGTGAACTGTATGTAGATGAGATGATGTTAGAATTTGTGCAGATCTTGTGCCAATCTAAATGACTAAGTGAAATTTGTAATGATTTAATTCCGAGTTTAAATCCCTTTTCAGTAATAGCCCAACCTAGAATATAATGTGAAATCCTATAATAATTATCAATTGAAATAAATTGACCATTATGATCGGAAATATTTGGTTCAAAAGTACCAGAAATACATACATCATTTTTAAAATCAGAAAAAATATTATCAATACAAGTAGCTGAAATGAGAGATCCTAGTTGGTTTAGTTATTTTTGGTTCTAGTCCAAAAGAGTCCATCAAATTGATCCAATATTCTGAATTGTAAGAATTGTCTTTAATATCTATATTGAAGTCCCCAGCAAGTACAATGTTTGAATACTTCTCAGCAAAGCTTACCAACAATTCTTCAACTTTACTAAAAAACAGTACAATATCTCTAGATGCTGAAATAAATATAGTCTTAATGTTCATAACAATAATGGAGCAGAATTCCGCATGCTGTTCTATACAAAACTGATTAAGAGACAACAATCTACAATCTATGTCATTGCGAGCAAATATAGCAACACCACCATGCTTCATATTATCTCTGCAAAAATACGAAATTAGCAAATAGTTACCAAGGCTAACCGATTTTAATTCCTCCTCTTTAAGCCAGTGTTCACTTATACATAAAATATCACACTGATTCTTTTCAAAATAAAGTTGAATGTGTTCCAACTTATTCGATAGACATTGAACATTTAGATGAACAATTTTTAGATCATTTTTCTTTATGGTTCCTGAGCAACTCTCGTTACTATAGGAAAATTTCCCGGTTGATTGTTTCCATGTACTTCTCTCGTAAACTCAAACCTACTAACCATTTAATACATCAAATACTTTAGATGTTAAATTTATCAAGGCATCTTTTGTGGAGTTATTTTGATTGAAACCATAGTGATTAGGTGAGATTAGATTGTATTTGTATATGTAAGATGTCAATCTATTTTTTAGTAGCTTTTCAAAAACTTTGGATACAGTTGAGATTAATGATATATTTCTATAATTGGTAGTATCGGTTTTGTCTCCATTTTTATATATTGGTGTTACTAATGATTGTTTAAAAGCCTTAGGCCAAATACCCTTTTCAATACACATATTTATAGTATGTTTAAAAGGTTCCAAGATGCAAGGTGACATAGCCTTTAGACATTCCGTATTGACACCATCAATTCTCGCTGCCTTTTTTAATTTTAGGTATTTCATTATATCTTGGATTTCCAAATTATTAGTTGGCAGTAAAACCATTGAGTTAGGTAGTCGAATAGAAGTATTACTAACAATAGGAGTTTCAACACAGTCCATAATAATTTTTGTGGCCAAAGTTTTTCCTATTTCTGAAAATGTTTTATTAAATGCATTTACGATTTGAAATGGATGAGTTGTTATACGTCCTTTATGGTTTTAATAGTTTCTATGGTAGTTCTTAATTTTTTCTTTCCACACAGATCTTGAACAATGTTTGTTGCTATTTGAATTTTGTGTAATTTGTTCTTCATAATATTTTTGTTTAGGTAATAACTTTGTTTAGTCTATTTTTTTTTCATTAATTGATTGTATAAGAGCAAGAGCATGTACCGTTATAGTACCACTAAATTTAAATATTCGTAAACATTAGATCATTTTAGGTAAGTTTGCTCCAGTACTTTTTCCTCTATTTTGTAAAATTACTGGTAGGGGTGAGTGGGAAAGCTGACTCAGTAAAACTGTTATAACTTTTGTTCCGCTTTATGGATTTTGACAAATTTAGTATCATTCCAAAGATAATTAAATGCCTAATATAATATTATATCATCGATTCATTCCAGTGGTTTTAACGGTCGATAGGTGGGGGTGATTGGAAAATTGTTTTGTTTTAATCGGGACAGAAATTATAAATAGTGGGAGGTGCCAGTTGGGAAAATAAGCTGTCGTGGCAAATAGTTCGTGAGACAGATCTGACATTTGACGTACCGTTGTGTCATTTGTCACTATTCAGTGTTGCCGAATGATAATTTGAGCATTTTGCGTCCAATATTCTCAGCTTTTAGCATACCTATCCCATTTTTTCATGAAACGGTATACATCTACTGCCCCCGTATTGGCTTTCTATTTAAATAATATAATCATTTATACTTTTACTTTCTACATTACGACAATAATAAAATAGTTACAACCGTAATTAACCGCGGTCATATATTGTGTTTCTGTTAAAATACATGAGAACTTTTTTTTTTACAAAAACATAAAGATTATTTTATCCGTCGTAAAATTCTCAGCTCCCGACCGTATATATATATATATATATATAGCTCCAAGACTTGCAAGTTGTTAAAAACAATTTTATGGGACTTTAAAACGCGCTTAATGAAAAATTTAATTTGCGAATATTTTTAGGTTTAAAAAACGTAATGTTTTTTCATAAATTGTTACGAAACTCAGAAAACCGAACATGACATTAAAACTAGATGTAATTTTTAAGGCCGTGTCTATTCATCAGGGCGCCCCGACATATAGAGGTATCTTTTCTATTCATCGGGAAGTGATGTACGCATGATGCTCATATTCCGCCCCAACGAATAGAATCTTTGTCTAACATTGGGGCTCCTATTTTTTCAAGAAGGGGAAAGAAAAATAACAATTCCATACACCCTTCACCTTCAAGAAGGGGAATGGAAAAGCAAGTTGAGAAGATGGCATTGCTCCAAGAAAAGAAAAAATGCCTGGGAAAGAAAGGAAAACAATGGATTTGGGAAGTATGCAAAGAGGCAGGGAAAGAAAAAAGAATACCTAGAGACTGGGAAAATAACTTGATAATACCAATATAAAAAGGGGCATCAGATACAATGTGATAATTATAGAGCCATATGCCTAGCACAAACGGGCTATAAGCTATATGCCAGAATTCTGGAAAAGAGACTAAGAGAATGTGTATAGAACATAAATTATTGGAAGAAGAACAGGCAGCATTCAGACCAGACAGACAAACCAATGATAATATATACCTACATAATAAGAAACCTAATAGAAAGAAAACTAGAAATGATTCTAACATTTATTGACCGAAGAGCAGCCTTCGACACAAAGGGCACAGAAATCTGTATAATAAGAATCCTAATAGAAAGGAAATTAGAAGAAAGAGAAGAAATGTTTCTAACATTTATTGACCCAAGAACTCAGTAGAACGGACAGAAATCTGGAGATGCTTGGATGGGATAGGGAACTAAAAGGGGCTATCAGAAATGATGCTAATAAATTGTAAGCAACAGGATCAAATAACTAATGAAATAAAATGTAAAGACGAGACAATGGTATCTGGGAACTATATTGACAGAAGATGGTGAGATAGAGGCAGAAATAACAAATAGGGAGAATAAATCAACGAGACTGTACTACACACTAAATAAGACAATACTGGGACATAGAGATGTTGATATGGAAGTGAAAATGAAGATCCACAATACAATAACGATACCAATAATAACATATGCAAGTGAAAATCTGTCACTGAGAAAGAAGGATGAAGCCAAGATGAACACAATTGAGATGAATAGCAGGGAAAACAAAGTGGGACAAATGTAGAAACGAAGAGATAAGACAAATAACAAAACAAGAAACAATAATAATAAAAAAAGAGAAAACAATTAAATTGGTATGGACATTGTCAGGATGAAATCAGATAGAATTACAAGAAAGGTGATGGAAGCTGGAAGTACTATTCGCAGAAGAGCCAGAAGAAGGGGTAGACCGAGAAGAAAGTGGATAGACCAAATAAAAGAGATAGAGGATAAGAAAGGAAAAACTCTAGATGAAATGAAAAGATTAGCAAGAGACAGGAAAGAGTGGAAGCATTGGGTACAAGAGGAACCGGAATCCTCGTCCGACTCCTGAAAAGGTACCTAGAAGGAGAAGAAGAAGGATAGCATGTTATTGGATATAACAAATAAATGCTACTAAAATACCTGTTGTTTTATTTATTTCTTCTATAATTTTTTATAGGGAAGGGGGAGATTTGTATAAAAATCGGTTTATTTTACTTGTTTTTATATTTGTTTTATTAATAATATTATTAATTATTTCTCCAAATTTAATTTCTATTTTATTAGGATGAGATAGATTAGGTTTAGTTTCTTATTGTTTAGTAATTTATTATCAAAATTTGAAAAGATTTAATGCAGGTATATTAACAGCATAAGAAATCGAATTGGAGATGTAGCATTATTAATAGCAATTGCTTGAACATTAAATTTTGGTAGGTGAAATTTTATTTTCTATTTAGATTTAATAAAAGAAGAATTTACAATAGTTTTCTTTTATGTTCATCGCCATGTGATGTTTTTTTTCAAATTTGAATAAAAAGTTATTGAAAAATCTTGGATGCCAAACCTAAAGGTCAACTTAAATTTCCTTTTATCTTTTTATATGTTGAATAAAAATAAATATTTATTGTTTGCTTGCTTGCAGACAAAATATTCTTAATGATTTTATAATTATCTATTGTAAAAATAATTGTTAAAAATGAAAAAATAAATAAAACGAATGTAAGTATATACAAAAAGATGACATAATGATGATCTAACTGTGAGATATTCATGTATATACCGCTAGTACCAAAGGTGAAGGTATTAGAATATTAATTTGAGTGCAACGTGTTATTATTCTACAAGGTGTACCACGTAAGTACTACGTATAGGATATTCTAAATTCACTTGAAAACATGTATTGTATCTTTGATGATGTAAAATTGTGAAAGATTCAGAAAAAAATGTTCAATAAAGATTGACAGTCCGTTATGCTTATATCGGTGACGACATAGTTGGACGGATTCCGGCGATTTTTTCAACTCTAACGCCTCTTTCACATTACACGGTTTTAATCGTGCGGTTAAAAACCGTACCGATGCAGAAATGGAAAAAGGCATGGGGTCTTTCACATTATGCGGCTACGGTTAAATGCCGGTGCCTAGCCGTGCCTAGTTAAAAGCCGCACGGGCATATTCGCCGAACTGGTCTACGTGACTAAATGCATCCTTTCACATTGGACGTTTTTTTTGTCGAACGGCATCAATAGCGAATTTGCAGTTCAGTTTGTGTTTTATTGTTTTAAGTGGAATTAAAATGGATGATATTGATGATAGATTTAATAACCTTGGTCGAATCAAGACCTTCCTCTCTCCTCTGATTAATGAGGTGCACCCAAAAAAGGCGTTCTTGTGCTATTCTTTTTCGGCGACGATGAAGCACCTCAAAGCACAAAGTTTTTTTCGATTCATATTGTACTAAACAAATGAAATAAAAATATTGCAGAAAAAATCCGTGCCAATGTGAAAACAATAATGTTCGCCGCAAAAACTCGGACGATTTTTAACCGCACGATTAAAACCGTTTAATGTGAAAGAGGCGTTAAGTACTATTCTGGTAAATTCTAATCAGATTGGACTAATTTATTTTGCTCTAAAATATAGAATTATTACTAAATTACCTAATTAGAAACAACTACCCCCAATCATTCGAATAGCACAGGTTTTTTTCCATAAAATTCCTATACTTAATCTAGTTCAAATATTTGTAAAAAACATCGTATGTTATCAAAACATTATGTTCTTGTTCAAATAGGAAAGTAACAAATACATTTTAAAAATAATATTATTATCTTGTTTCCAAGAGTAATTAAATTATTATATTGAAATCTGGTACAGTCAGAAAGATGCAATTGTCGAGATAAGATAAGATTAAAAATCTTATCAACTGAATTTTTTTTGAAGAGGCTTACAAATAGGCACAATATCATAAATAAATATATTGATTATAGACATTTATGATCAGTCTTAATTTGAAAAAGAAGATCAAAATTATAAATGAATGTTTAACGAATAAACTAATCAAGTGCATTAATAAGTATCTCTGATTTTTTAGTATGTTGTTTGGGCCCATTAAGGCTATGTATACCCAAGTTTGCAACTCTCAAAAAGTTGTGGAAAATTTTTAACACACCAAAAACTGCGAAATTTTTGGCCTTGTTTCGAATTCTGTTCCATATCTCCTAATACATGCATTTTTCGTTAAAAGCTACTGTATACGTTTTTAAGAACATTAAATTTGTGACAAATTAAGACCAACCGGAGCTCTGTAGGTCAATTGGTTACCAAATTACAGCACTTTGAAAAAGTGATCAAACCTTGCACTGGCTCATCTGGTTTTCAACGAGATGAAAAGGCTGAGACAGAGAGACTCCTGCTTGGCAGTGAAAAGTCACTCATACTGTTTGCCGAAGACAATGAAAATGTACAAAGTGTAACTGCCAAATTCAAAAGTACCCTTGAAAAACTTGAAGAAGAAGGCCGACCGCAAAACTTTGGGTACTCTACTATTGAATGACCTTTACTCATGAAGCAGTTCATTCAAGCCGAAAGGATGGGAGATTGGAACCTTCACCTTCAAATAATCAGCCAAATGCTTCCATTCTTTCACTCGTCTGGACACTTATTTTATGCGAAAAGTGCTCGTTTATATTTACAAGATATGAGCACTCTGCAAGACCAGATGGACCCAACAAATTTTAGTCAGGTTAATAATTGAACAGGTATTGATGCGTTCAATGAAGAGCCTAGCCTATGAACGAGGTATATCTACAAGTGTGCTCTCTCGTTGGACGGACTGGATGGTATATATGCTGTATATCTGTGAAGAGGTAGAAGGGTATTGGGATATTTTCTCCACAACAAGTGAACAGCTTGTCGATATGCGACCTATGCAAATTGCTAGAGATACCTCTGACTAAAACTGAAAGCATGGTTCAATAACCATCCATCGTTCCCATCGATAGATAAACTCGTATCCATCAGCAGTGGCACTGTAGATGGCCCCCATATAAATTGCCACAAAGCCCGAGAAGAAGGACTGAAAGGGGTGGACCGAATTGTTGGAAAAACTTTTGGGAATGTTAGATTCTCTACGAAAGAAAAAGTGCTCTCTTTGGCACCTCTTATCACCTTTATCAAGATCCACAAGAAGAGAGTCGATGTTGATCCAGTCACCATCTTTCAGCGCATATGTTTCATGAAACAGTCAGACCTACAGTTGAAGGTCCACTTCACATACGAGCTCGCTCCATATTTTCCGACGAAATCCCAAAATCAGCTTTTTACACTGCCTTCACTGATTGATTAAGTTACTTCACTTTTGATTACTTACTGTTTATATTAAAATACATTTCACCGTTTTTTTAAATGTTTCATTACCAAACCAAAAATCAAAAGATAGGAAAGGTTATGGAACATTTCTGGAAAAATGCGATTTTACTTTATATGTTATTTTTGGAAATTTTGAGAGAACTACGAGGCTTACAGACCCCGTTTTGCGCTTAATTTAAAGCTAATTAAATTGCCTACAAACTATATTTGTCACTATACTTTGTCACAAATTTAATGTTCTTAAAAACGTATAAAGTAACTTTCAACGAAAAATGCAGAGATTAGGAAATATAGAGCAGAATTTGAAACGAGGTAAAAAATTTCGCGGTTTTTGGTGTGTTAAACATTTTCCACAAGTTTTTGAGGGTTGCAAACTAATGCAACCCTAATGGGTCCGAACAATATACTAAAAAATCAGAGATACAGATATTGTTTAAATTTATAACAGAATTATCATGTACCTATATCTGATTCCATGCACCTATAAATAGTTTATTATTTAGGATTTTCTACATATTAAAGTGCCTATTTAACCAATAAAAACATGTTTTACACATACAAAAGTAACAAGCTCTTTCATTGTAATATGTATCTAAAGGATCCTATCCTTGAAAAAAATTGACCAAAATACATCCAAAAAATGAATAAGTACCTAATATTTATATAGTTTTTATTTATTTCATTCAAGACAACCTTGGCTTTAATTCTAATTGTTCATAAATATAATTATTGTGAGTTTAGCACTAATGCATTCAAGAAATTTAGCAAAAATATTTGTGTTATTAGATAATCTCCACATTCAGAGTGTAAAATGACAAATTTGACATTTGTTCAGATCTTCAACAGGCAAATATTTTATATTAATAAATATAAGAACAATAAACACTCACCTGTATATCATTATTTTGAATTACAAGTTTGGTATTGTCTGGCTTTTGATTTCCTTCTTCATTTCTTGAACCATACCCGTTCAAAAGATCCAACCCATTTTTATAATTTTCAGGTATTCTATCACATTCAAGGTGGTCCTCATCAATAAATTCTTTAGCAGAATCTTTATCATTATCATCGCTAATTTTTTCTGGAACATTCTCACTACTACTAGAAGATTTTGAGGAAACAGATAGATTTTTAATAAGCGAAGCACTCAGTACTTCGATACTAACTCCCTTGCCATTAGATCTGATTTCAAGTTCTTCTGATTGTCGGCTGGTTCCAGCTACAGAGTTAGAATCTCTATTTGAGTTTATCGAACTAACACTAGAAGATAAACTACCACTGCTTTTACCAAGGAGATTAGACTTATTTGTAGGTTTGGGTTTTCGAAAAGAAATTAAAGACGAGCTTAGTTTAACTGGTTTTTCTTTTTTGGGACCTTCAAAATCTATAACCATCGAGAATATATTTTTTTTAACAGATGGATTTGGCAAAGATGCTGGGGTTTCAGTGACATCGTTTAGATCAACATAAAAACCCAAGGGAGTCTTTCTAGCTGCTTCATCAGAATCTAGTTGCACAATAGAATTAAAAGGGGTACTAGTTTCTGGAAATTGGGGAATATTTAAGTTATTTGATGAAAAGGAAAAATTCTCATCGTGAGGGATTTGTACCATGGAAAAATGGGGTACTGAAGTCTGAAACAGTAAAGCACCTTGTCTGCGTTCATCGTTCCTTCTTTGGTCAACAACCTCCGAGTCATCTGACAAACTGGCAGCATCAATAAAACAACCACTGAGGAGTTGTTGATTGTGAAGTTGTTTTTGTTCTTTAGTCCGACTTCGCCGGTCTTCATCGCTACCCAGACCTGAATCCATGTCACCTTTCACATGCTTTTTATTCATCGGGGGTGGCACATACACTGTTAATGACCTACTAATACTATTATCTATATTTCGATTTAATTTTCGAGAAATACATGAAAACTTTGTCCTTCGACAGCTACACAACGATTTTAGTTAAACCGAACGAAGAGTTTAATTCATCTTTCGTGTAAAATTCGTTTTGTTTCTGATCAACAGTCACCGCTCGGTACCTTTTCCGCGATTCAATCATTGATAAATAAATACGACTACGAGAACATACAAATTAAAAACTGAACAGGTTTCCTGTCAAATTATAACGGTCGTAATGCGATTGCGTCGAGAGTTTGAATGGTCAGCATGAGGGAAGTGGAAATACTCAGCTATGTTGTCAGATTGTTTTAAAATTTTTACCCAAGATCCCGACGACTTCGCCAAAAATTAAAAATAGTTCATTTCCGTGAATTTTTGTCATAAATAATATAACTTACGTAATCCGTAATCTAATAATTTTTATAATCAAATGAGTAAGAAAATTATATGGGTTAATTACGATAAAAAGATGATGACGTCATTCTTAGTTACTTTCCTCAAATAATATACCACAGCGAAGCTTCCGATCATTTTTTGTATGCGCATGTCTGAAAATTGCCATTTTTATAATAAGATACTTGTCATACTCCACTTTGTCGACCAATTATATCGCCGATATTTGAAAATCATTTTCTCAGTGTATTTACTAAGTTATCTGTCAACGTCGGTCTCTCAAGGTCATAAATTTTGGTTACCAAAACATCAAAGAAAATGCGTCGGGCTTCGTTTCTTGTTAGCTGGTGTATTCTTTGCTTTCCTGCTTAACAGAATAAATATAACTTTACCAACCATGAATGCAATATATACTTAATGGTTAGGGAATTTACAGTTTACGGGTTGGCGAAACTTCAAGACGTTGTCAGATCAATAGAGGAGTCTAAGGTCAGTGTGACCAACAAAAAGTGGTTTTTATGACAAGAATGACAGTTAATGTCTACCATTCAAAACATAAGATTTTTGCAGGTTTTTTATCATCACGAACATCTATATTGCTTTATTAAAACAATGAATACACCCCCGAAGCGTAAATCCTAAAATTTAAAATGACGTTTTAGCTGAATTCTTAATACATCGGTGGCCAGTAATTCTAGGAACTTTCGGCAAATCACCAATTTTCTTCTGTGATTATGTCACTAGTTATGTCAGTTGTCAGCGGAAAAAGCAATCAGAAGAATAAAGTGATACAACTAACTAGAACTACTACGAAAGTATGGAAAATAAACATAAACGATTAAACGAATATCAACAAAAAGAAATAACACTGACATCTGACATAATTAGTGACAAAATGATAGAAATGAAATGGTGACTTGTCAAAAGTTCCTAGAATTATTGGCCCCCGATGCGTTGAGAATTCAGCTAAGATGTAATTTTTCTTCTTTTTCGGGGGTGTATTCATTGTTTTAATGAAGCAATATAGATGTTCGTGATGATAAAAAACCTGCAAAAATATTATGTTTTGAATGGTAGACATTAACTGTCATTAAACTGAACTCCTCTATTGGTAAAATTATTCAGTTTAGTTTGACATTTATTGACATACAAGTTTTTTTGGAGCTTTTGAAATAATAGTTTCTTTCGGATTTAAAGAAGAAACAGTTATCTTCATACCTAATTATTCAGACAAATCTGCAGTGTGTAGTTTAACGCATTAAAATGCCGAAGGCCCAATCAGTTAAACAGTAAATGTCTTTGTTAAGTTATTTTCAACGAAAATGCCAAAGTGGAAGCCTATTTATATACATTCATTATTATTAATATTGTTATATATTTAAACGTAAAAAGATTGAAAGTTTTTAATGTTAGGTTAGGTTGATGAAACTTGATATAGGTACTGTTTCTTGTATCTTATCCACACTTTTTACATAAATAAATACTTATATTGAATAATATAGACTACTATACAAGTCTTTTATTTGCAAATACACACCTTCGATTCATGCATTACGAGGAAAATGCCAATAAAAAAGAAGAAATACCAGATTAGGGATGGGAAGGTCACGAACGACCCGTTCTCAAAGACCGAATCAGTTCCAAGACCCGTGATTGATCCAATCACGTTCTGTGACCCTGTCGTTCGAATGAACTGAACGAAGCCACCGCTGTTGTAGTACATTTATGTTTTAATTTGACAAAAAATACAAACTATTTCAATTTTTGGATTGTAATTTACAAATTCAGTCATTTATCATTCATCCACTCTAACACCGAATAATTATTCGGTGACTCTAATGAAGGTTCATAAGCAGGCGTGAAGTTTAATAAATAAATGAATATGAAAATCTGCATAATAATTTATGCCGTTCATTTCATTCACATCATGAAACGATGGAACAAATAAAAAAGGTCATATGAACGAATCTTCAAGAACGGGTAATTTTAATGATTGATCTGGAAGACCCGGGTCACCAAAATGAGCCGGGTCTTACCATCACTATACCAGATTGACATTTCTAGTTTTCTTAAAGTAAAGAGAAAAAAGCTATAGTTTAGCAACGTCACCGTCTTTTTATCGTAAATAAACCATGTTTCCTTGTTATTTCTTATTGAATTTATAGCTATTGCTGTTTTGATATAAATATATTATAAAGACTGCACTTAATTTGCTGTAGAAAGAAGAGAAAATTTGTCCAAGAAATTATCCCCCAGCTGCGCGATATTTTGTACAATCTGGCAACGTGTATTTACAAATGTCTAGCATTTAATGATTTCTCGTGGATGGAGTCGAGAGAAACAGAGATGAACCTAGCGCATGCTTACATAAATGGCGCACAATATACGGTTTCATAAAACCGTATTATCTAAATTGAAATTTAATTAACTGTGAATACGTCACATTTTATACAAGGAATAAAATAAATTTCAATTCAATCTTCTAATTATTATTATTATTGATAAGTACATGAACTTTTTTAGTATCTGGAAAGATTAATAAATTAGATAACGCAAAATAACTACGCACATTTTGTAAAAATATTTTTATGAGACGAGGAAATCAAAATAGACAATTGTTTATAACTATCCAGTATTTTTTTTTAAATTTTATTACAGCTTTTAAAATATATATTTAAACTATTATTTTGATAATTTTATCAATTAAGTGTATTCCAAATTTTCTATTTTATTTATTTTATCACTTAGATTTTGATGTGTGATAATATCAGAATTTTCAACTTAACTATTCAGTTCCTGAGTGGAACTAACAATATATATATTTTTTGAATATATTTGGAGGAGAAAAAAAACCCAAAATATAAAAAATAATTTATTATTTATAAAACACAAAACAATAAATTAATATGTACAAAAATCAGTCTTTACAAAATAAATACAACTTTATAAAATATTTAACAATTAAATTTGTTTATATTTAATCAACTTCTTCAATTGTTGGGCCGCCTTGTCTTCCTCCAAATCCACCTGCTTGTTGACCACATCCACTGGGCATCCCACCTGAAGACTGGTTACCATTTTGTTGTCCTTGATACAATTTGGCCATAATGGGACTACATACTTTGGTTAATTCTTTTTGTTTCTCCTCATACTCTTCTTTTTCAGCTAAAGAGTTGATGTCTAACCATTTTAAACAACTCTCACAATGATTTTCAATTGTTGATTTATCTTCGGACGTTAACTTGTCTTCAGAGTCTTGA
Source organism: Lochmaea crataegi (assembly GCA_947563755.1). NCBI lineage: Eukaryota > Metazoa > Arthropoda > Insecta > Coleoptera > Chrysomelidae > Lochmaea > Lochmaea crataegi. The sequence goes on from OX387430.1 coordinate 7,501,260, forward strand.
ATAGCTTGTTTTAGTTGGAAAATGTATCCTTCCAATTGATTTCTAGCTGTGATTTTCTGTCTCTGTCGTTCGTCTTCTTCTTTATATTTTTCAGCTTCTGAAACCATTCTGTCAATGTCTTTTTGTGAGAGACGTCCTTTATCATTTTTGATTGTGATATTACGGGAATTTCCAGAGCTTGTATCTTTAGCAGAAACATTTAATATGCCGTTTGCGTCTAAATCAAAAGTAACTTCAATTTTTGGAACTCCACGAGGTGCAGGAGGGATGCCGGTTAAATCAAATATTCCTAGCTTATTATTATCTTTGGTCATGGCTCTTTCTCCTTCGAATACCTGAATAGTTACTGCTGGTTGGTTATCTGCGTACGTTGTAAATGTCTGCGTTTGTTTACATGGAATTCTTGCATTTCTTTCAATTATCTTCGTCATAACACCACCTGCTGTCTCAATGCCCAGGGATAGAGGAGTTACATCGACCAAGAGGACATCTTGAATTTTAGAATCTGATTCTCCACTCAAAACGGCAGCTTGAACAGCCGCACCATATGCTACAGCTTCATCTGGATTGATCGATAAGTTCAAAGATTTTCCATTAAAGTAATTTTGAAGAAGTTGTTGAACTTTGGGAATTCTTGTAGATCCTCCAACAAGTACTATATCATGAATTTGTCCTTTATCCATTTTAGCGTCGTTTAAAGCTTTTTTAACTGGTTGTAATGTTCCTCTGAATAAATCAGAACAGAGTTCTTCAAATCTTGCTCTGCTTATTTTTGTATAAAAATCAATACCTTCAAAGAGGGCGTCGATTTCAATGGTGGCTTCAGAACTAGATGATAATGTACGTTTAGCTCTTTCAGCAGCAGTTCTTAGCCTTCGAAGAGCTCTTGGATTGCTTTTCAGATCTTTTTTGAATTTCCTTTTAAATTCTTCAGCAAAATGACTGACTAACCTGTTATCGAAGTCTTCTCCACCAAGATGGGTATCACCAGCTGTAGCTCTCACTTCAAACAAGGAACCTTCATCTATTGTTAAAATAGATACATCAAAAGTACCTCCTCCCAAATCGAATATAAGGACATTCCTTTCGCCTTTTAAATTTTTATCTAATCCATATGCCAATGCTGCAGCTGTTGGTTCATTGATGATTCGTAAAACATTCAAACCAGCAATGGCACCTGCATCTTTTGTGGCTTGTCTTTGTGAATCGTTGAAATAAGCTGGTACGGTAATTACAGCATCTTTAACAGTGGTTCCCAAATAAGCATCCGCAGATTCTTTCATTTTTGTAAGTACCATGGAACTTACTTCTTCAGGAGCAAATGTTTTTCTTTCACCTTTGTGTTCTACTTGAATTTTTGGTTTTCCACAATCATTAATTACTTTGAATGGCCAGTGTTTCATGTCTTCTTGAATTTTTGGATCATCGTATTTTCTTCCAATGAGACGTTTTGCATCAAAAACTGTGTTGCTGGGATTCATAGCGACTTGATTTTTCGCCGCGTCTCCCAAAAGGCGTTCTGTATCGGTGAAAGCCACATAACTTGGAGTTGTCCTATTTCCTTGGTCGTTGGCAATTATTTCGACTTTTCCGTGCTGCCACACACCAACACAGGAGTATGTGGTACCCAAATCAATACCGATAGCTGGTGCTTTAACCATTTTCTTGATTTTAATTCACTCACAAATACTTTTACTTCACAGAATTGACAATAAATTGACTGACAGTCGAGCAAATAATGCACTTTTATCACTGTAACTTGCTTGTTTACTATTCGCTTTATTTGAATATACTGAACTACCGCCAAGCCCAATCGCTTTTATATAAACCGTAAAATCGACTCGAATGTTCCCGAATATTCATCGAAGCATCTCGAATAATGAAACCAGTGAAGCCATCTCTCAGAAACATCTAGAACCGACGGAAATGGGTTCGTACTAATTGCACACATAACTTTTTGGATTAAATATAGACAATTTATTTCGTAGATGAAAATATTGTAATAAAAATAATAATCGTATTTGAATACGTTTAAAACCAGTTATAAAAAATATAAATTTTTAAATTTACTCTGCCATTCACTTTTATGATACTGATCTTTGGCGAACAACTAATAGTATAATATAATTTTATTACATCTATTTTCATATTTAAAAAAAATTTTTGTCGACAGTTACAAAAAATAACATTTTACGTACTAAAAATTTCCGGATGAAAAATCGTCCATTTTTGACGTCTAGTACTTTTCGTTCTCTAAAACGTTAACATATCCAAATTTCCGAAACTTATTGTATTTTTGAAAAAACAAAGGCGAAAATATCTAGAGTATTTAGTCGAGATAAAAATAAACATATTTCTTCGTGATGCCCCTGATGAAACTTATCTTTTGCACAAAGGACAAAAACAGTATGCGGACGAAAAATATTTGCCTTAAAAAATTCATTTTTCATTCGGAAATTATTAATTTTTTGTAAAGATCGACGAAAAAAATTTAATATACACCTCGGCGAATAACTGTCTATTGTCTCCACTATAATAGACAGTTTTTTTGTGCTTGAGTCCTTGGTACATAAATAACTATTTTAAAGAATTATTACAGTTTCCTGTAAAATTGTCGTATTTAGTAAAGCGCGTTACCAACAGATATCGAAGAATAATAGTATATTATGCACCAAGCGACTAAAGTGACCCATTTAATCCCGCGGGGAAGCAATCCACCTAAGGGATTAATGTCACTTTAGTCGAGAGGTGTATACGCTATTTTTTGCAATTCCGGTAATTCTACATACATTTTTAATAAAAATAAATACTACTTACACAATAAACATATAGTATGCTGTTTGTATCTGTGGCAATGATAAACAAAGTCCCTGTCAAAACGGCGCCATTGTAAACATAGAGAAAATCAGTGAAAATGATTAAAAGTGAAGAATTCATCATCTTCCTTGAATCGAAATCCTGACCCAATATTCACTTCTGTCTGTTCAAGTTAAACTAGTTCATCTATTTCTGATATTAATAATCGTGTCTTAGTTTGGTTAACTGCAATAATGTGAACATTACTTGTCATTTTAATTCAACAAATAAAGATTAATATTACTATGGTACGTTTTTATTTGTACTTTAAATCCCTTGGGATTTTAACTGTCACTTTATATCCCTTGGGTCTAAAAGTAACACTTTAGTCTCTAACATGTGAGACTAAAGTGACTACTTCAGTCTCGGAATTGCAAAAATATATATTATTCAACGCTTTACAACAGTGACCGTTCAACTTAGAAGAAACAACTACTTCCCGGGCTATATGCCCCGAGAGACATTGGATTACACTCCTAAGTCAAACGGGGTTGGTATATCTACAAGATTTAACCAAGATATTTTTCAAAACTTAGTTGTAAAGCGTTGAATAATATATATATTTTAAATTTATTTACAATGCATGATACAGAGAATAAATATAATTAGTTTATTTAATTCAAGTTTATTATTTTCTTTCAATTTATAAAAATTAAATGGCAGAGTAAATTTCAAAATTTATATTTTTATAACTTCAATTAAAATAGATCGTAATGTCAAAGGTTATATCAATAAAATTGTAGAATTTATAAACTCATCGTGGTTTTAAATGTATTCAAACACGATTATTATTTTTATTATATTATTAATTTCATCTACGAAATAAATTGTCTATATTTAATCCAAAAAGTTATGTGTGCAATTAGTACGAACCCAGCTCCGTCGGTTCTAGAAGTTTCTAAATTGATTTCGCCGTTGTTTTATTGTTCGAGATGCTTCGAAGAATATTCGGGAACATTCGAGTCGATTTTACGGTTTATATAAAAGCGATTGGGCTTGGCGGTAGTTCAGTATATTCAAATAAAGCGAATAGTAAACAAGCAAGTTACAGTGATAAAAGTGCATTATTTGCTCGACTGTCAGTAGTGTCAGAAAATTTATTGTAAATTCCGTGAAGTAAAAGTATTTGTGAGTGAATTAAAATCAAGAAAATGGTTAAAGCACCAGCAATCGGCATTGATTTGGGTACCACATACTCTTGTGTTGGTGTGTGGCAGCACGGAAAAGTCGAAATAATTGCCAACGACCAAGGAAATAGAACAACTCCAAGTTATGTGGCTTTCACCGATACAGAGCGCCTTTTGGGAGACGCGGCGAAAAATCAAGTCGCTATGAATCCCAGCAACACAGTTTTTGATGCAAAACGTCTCATTGGAAGAAAATACGATGATCCAAAAATTCAAGAAGACATGAAACACTGGCCATTCAAAGTAATTAATGATTGTGGAAAACCAAAAATTCAAGTAGAACACAAAGGTGAAAGAAAAACATTTGCTCCTGAAGAAGTAAGTTCTATGGTACTTACAAAAATGAAAGAATCTGCGGATGCTTATTTGGGAACCACAGTTAAAGATGCTGTAATTACCGTACCAGCTTATTTCAACGATTCACAAAGACAAGCCACAAAAGATGCAGGTGCCATTGCAGGATTGAATGTTTTACGAATTATCAATGAACCTACAGCTGCAGCATTGGCATATGGATTAGATAAAAATTTAAAAGGTGAAAGGAATGTCCTTATATTCGATTTGGGAGGAGGTACTTTTGATGTATCTATTTTAACAATAGATGAAGGTTCCTTGTTTGAAGTGAGAGCTACAGCTGGTGATACCCATCTTGGTGGAGAAGACTTCGATAACAGGTTAGTCAGTCATTTTGCTGAAGAATTTAAAAGAAAATTCAAAAAAGATCTGAAAAGCAATCCAAGAGCTCTTCGAAGGCTAAGAACTGCTGCTGAAAGAGCTAAACGTACATTATCATCTAGTTCCGAAGCCACCATTGAAATCGACGCCCTCTTTGAAGGTATTGATTTTTATACAAAAATAAGCAGAGCAAGATTTGAAGAACTCTGTTCTGATTTATTCAGAGGAACATTACAACCAGTTGAAAAAGCTTTAAACGATGCTAAAATGGATAAAGGACAAATTCATGATATAGTACTTGTTGGAGGATCTACAAGAATTCCCAAAGTTCAACAACTTCTTCAAAATTACTTTAATGGAAAATCTTTGAACTTATCGATCAATCCAGATGAAGCTGTAGCATATGGTGCGGCTGTTCAAGCTGCCGTTTTGAGTGGAGAATCAGATTCAAAAATTCAAGATGTCCTATTGGTCGATGTAACTCCTCTATCCCTGGGCATTGAGACAGCAGGTGGTGTTATGACGAAGATAATCGAAAGAAATGCAAGAATTCCATGTAAACAAACGCAGACATTTACAACGTACGCAGATAACCAACCAGCAGTAACCATTCAGGTATTCGAAGGAGAAAGAGCTATGACCAAAGATAATAATAAGCTAGGAATATTTGATTTAACCGGCATTCCTCCTGCACCTCGTGGAGTTCCAAAAATTGAAGTTACTTTTGATTTAGACGCAAACGGCATATTAAATGTTTCTGCTAAAGATACAAGCTCTGGAAATTCCCGTAATATCACAATCAAAAATGATAAAGGACGTCTCTCACAAAAAGACATTGACAGAATGGTTTCAGAAGCTGAAAAATATAAAGAAGAAGACGAACGACAGAGGCAAAAAATCACAGCTAGAAATCAATTGGAAGGATACATTTTCCAACTAAAACAAGCTATTCAAGACTCTGGAGACAAGTTAACGTCCGAAGATAAATCAACAATTGAAAATCATTGCGAGAGTTGTTTAAAATGGTTAGACATCAACTCTTTAGCTGAAAAAGAAGAGTATGAGGAGAAACAAAAAGAATTAACCAAAGTATGTAGTCCTATTATGGCCAAATTGTATCAAGGACAACAAAATGGTAACCAGTCTTCAGGTGGGATGCCCAGTGGCTGTGGTCAACAAGCAGGTGGATTTGGAGGAAGACAAGGCGGCCCAACAATTGAAGAAGTTGATTAAATATAAACAAATTTAATTGTTAAATATTTTGTAAAGTTGTATTTATTATTTATGTTGTAAAGACTGATTTTTGTACATACTGTTTATTAATGTTTATTACAAATAATAAATATTCATGATTGTTCATTACAAATAATAAATTGTTTTTATATAATTGGGATTTTTGTTCTTCACCACCAATAACAAGTTTAAAAATTTGCTCAAAAATAATCAATTTAAATAAATTCGTAATTGCACAAGGTTACGAAGTCTTAAAAGCGATAAAAAAGAGTTCATTGAATTCATTTTTTAAAAATCAACAATTGATGACTATAAAAATTTACTTTCAATAAAAAATAGCAGGATATGTTTTGACAAAAATACATCAGAATAAATAAAATTATTTATTACTGTCATTTATGAAAAAATGGTTTTACAAATTTAATGACCATATTTAAAATAATCAAAACTCACCTCTGATAAAAAAATATTTGAAAAATTAATAGTTTTTTGTTGTTACACATAAAGATTAAATCAACATAATAAACAGACTACTGCCTCCTTCTGTACACTAACCCTTCCTTATATGAAGTACAGGATCTGTTGGAATTAAAAGGATTTCTCCTTCATTTCAATATCTAATAAAACAATTTTTTTCTTCCATATATTTAATAAGTTGCATTTTACTCCTAACAGATAAAAAAATAGATATAACAATACATTCTCAAAATTATTCAAATTTAGTACTCAATTCTCTCATAGTCTCCTCAAAAAGCAAAGGGTCTGATTCTGGAGTATGTTCAACACTGACAGGTTTATTAAGAAGCTTGAATATTCCAGTTCCTATTGCAGCGGGCATTCCCATAATAATATTCTCCGAAACACCACTAATTTTATCACTTTGACCATAATAAGCTGCATCGAATAAGTGATCTGCTGTTTTTTCAAACTGAAAATAAACAAAATGTATTGATTCTAATAACAAATTTGATCTGATTCTAGTACTTACAGAGGCTAAATTTAAAACGGATTGTTTCATTTTAGACAATCCTTGTCGAGTAATACCTAAAACTTCACCGGTGTGAGTCATTTGTGCAGCCAACAACATCATATGTCTATAGTCGACGCTCATACCATGATTCTCCATTACCATTTTAATTTCAGACATAATTGTTTCTCTGGAATTGAAAAAATATGAGATTAAGCGAAATATGTTTCTTATAATAAAAGATTGTTTACCTAGCAGCTTCTATTCCAAGTGTATTATAAACTTCCATAATATTGTTAGAAACAGTTCTTTTACCATCTACACCGTAAGTTGCCATAACTTCACGTAGATTATTTCCTTCTACACAAAGACTGTAAACTGGCCTACCACTTTTATCTTCCCGAGCTATAACCGCTCTATTAACAGTTGGCAAACCCTAAAATATCAGGGAAATTGAAAGAACATAATTATTAAAAAATATATATATAGAAAACTATCGGACATTCAATGAGACAAACTATATTATACTAGCTAACCCGGTAAACGTTGTTTTGCCATATATAACTTATATCTAGTGAATATTTTGGTTGTTAATTAAAGAATAACGAATGATTTCTAAATGTGTGGGGATGGGATTTATGACAGAAAGTAAAAATACATTTTTAGAAAGCTCACCTTAACAACAACATTCGGTATCTGTTCTTTCAACTCGCTAAGAGCAAAATTCAATCTTCTAGAATGCTTACTCCCATTTGGATGAACGGTTATTATTGTATCACTTTCTACACATACGTCGGCAGGTTTCAATTTTAATTTTGAAGTACATATACTAAAATTAAACATATATAATTAACTAAACTCATGGACAAAATTAACACTTGAAATTTTGATTACTTTTTATTTAGAATAACTCTTTCAATTTTCATCCGATTAAAATGATTTTTTTGGCACATTGTAAAAAATTCATCAACAGTCCAATGTCCATGATCCCTTGCAAACACCATTTGTGTTCTCTTGTAAGCAAAGAACGATGGACTGGTCTTCTACTGGACAATTCGAAAGTTTTTATGCTTCTTCTTACCGTTTTAGATGAAATTCTAACATTTCTGACCATTTCAAGTTGACTGCTCAATTCTCTGCCTGTAATTATTCGGTTTCATAAAACCTGTTGTCGAAGGAAACGCTCATCACGGTGGTTGGTAATCCTGTTCCTGTCTTAACCACTGACTCGATGGTATGATCCAGTTTCCCTAAATTTTCTCTGAACATTCGACTGGTGGTTAAAGTACTCACTCCTCACAAATTGGCCACGTAACGCATACTTCTTCCCACTTGAATCAGAGTTGTAACTTACACATTCGTCCTTGGTCAAATTATGTGCCCTATTCATGATACCTTGAACTATACTACGCCTCACAAACTGCAATATCTGCTTATCAATCAAAAACTGGAAAACACTCTCAAATCACACCTTTCTTGCTTTAATATTGCCACAATAAAAAATATCAATTTCTTTTCTTTGTCAAAATTGCCACCTACGATTTATTTTGTAGGGAATTAATTTGAATTACAAAAATTGTAGTTTTCTCTAAAAATTTGTATCGTAAAAAACAAAATATCGAGAATTAATTAGAAAAAATTTTTAGCCTTCAGTTTACCCCACGGGGTGTTTAGAATTTATGGTACATAAATATTGTTTCATTCCTCCCGGTATAATAAATTGTCAAATTTATTTTTACAAAAATTCAAAGTGCTTGTGATAATTTCAATGAATTTTTTACAATGTGCCAAGAAAATCATTTTAATCGGTTGAAAATTAAAAGAGTTATTCTAAATCAAAAATAATCAAAATTTTAAGTGTTGTGTTAATTTTGTCCATGAGTTTATAGCAACTCATTTTTGATGTATAATAAATATATTACAAGAACATTTAAAATATGTTGAAAATCTCCAAAATGTGTCATTTTTTAACACAATTACAATTCATCAAAATGAACCAACTTACCTATATCGAATAGTTTCTGCATTAACTTCTAATTTTAATAACTTTATCCTTTCGTAGTTCAACTGAATCAATAAAAACGCACTTGATTTGGTGTAAATATCATCAATAAAAGTCGATATCTGAAAATAAAAAAGAACTTTTACACCGATTTAAACTTACTAAAAAAAACCATACCAACCTCTCCTAAAGTAGTTCTTTCAATTCTTCCTTTTACTTCTCGCGCAAACCACGGGTCTGAGTCGTTTACTAAACTAGCCGTTATGAGGGGTGTACTTATATTCTTGCTTGCATTAATAATTTCTTTTATTCTAAAAAACATTTTCGAATTTAAAGATTCATAATAATGTTTATACAAAATGAAACACTTACCTAGGAACACCCTGAGTGATATTCATACTAGCAACACCGGCGAAATGGAAAGTTTTCAATGTCATCTGAGTACCAGGTTCTCCGATACTTTGGGCAGCTAAAGCACCGACAGCAGTACCCGGTTCTATTATTGATCTGGTATATTTTTGTCCGCAGGTTTCTAAAAACGTTACCAGCTGACTGCAAGTCAGACGTTCTATTTCTTTAGCTACTGGGCTGCTGCCGAATTTTTTTGTTATTTTTTCCACCCTTTTCGCTACGGTGTTCATGAAATTACTAAAAAATAATATAATTAACTTGTTGCTTAAAAAATAATACTTTTCTCACATTAGTTCGTTTCTAAAATCCTCACTACATTCTTCAAGAGCGTTGGTAGCTATAAACGCTTGAGTTGCTCTTCGTATTTGATCAGCATCCAAAGGAACTTCTTGTCTGTAAGGACACTTCGCCTTAATATGATCCAATACCCTTTCAAAGTCAACAGGACAATCTTTACCTACAATAGACAATGAACTTTATGAATAAACTTACGAATAAAATTATTATTTCTAGTACCTTCCATATAAGTTGGGTCTAAGCCATCACAACCATAGTTAAATTGAATAATATCTCTTTCCGCATTTCTAACTGACCCATCGTAATGAACTACTAGATCTTCTAAAGCCTACAAGAATAACGAATGAAAGTAATTTTAAACTAACTTTTTGGTTTTACTATTGAAAATTACTTAACACTTGACACTATTTGAAGGTGAAGGAATAATTTTATCAAAAAACTTAGTGTTACAGTTGATAAATTTTTGGAGTTTTTCAAGTATAAACTTTTACATTTATCACCAGTTTTACTTTGACGATTTATAAAATGAAAACTATTCAGTTATGCTATTGTAAAATTTTTTCCCAAAAGAGTTTAGTTAATGTAGAAAGTCAAAGCGAACAATGTTATATTAAATTAATTTGCGAAAACGAGGCATCTACTATCAAAACTTTCGAAATAGGAAAAACGTCATTTATACAAAAAAGCATCACGTAATTATTTTTCTTTTAAATGTTTGATATATTTCTTGCTTACCTTAACTAATCTCCTTTGCATGTAACCCGTCTCTGCAGTCTTTACAGCAGTATCTACTAATCCTTCTCTACCACCCATTGTATGGAAAAAAAATTCTGTAGGAGTCAAACCAGTGTAAAAACTATTTTCTACAAACCCTTTTGCTTCTGGAGTTCTGGCTGTAATTTAACAATTATTTAGCCAATTAAAATCTTTAATAAAAATCTGCTAGGTACACAGAACACTTAAGACAGAAATACAAAAATATGTTATGGAAAATAATACAACTTGGTATACTTACAATAATGTTCAAAATGTGGTAGGGATCGATCATCAAATCCGTTAGGTACCCTTTTCCCATTTAAAGCTTGTTGGCCCACACAAGCGATCATCTGAGAAATATTAATGAAAGAACCTAAAACAAGCAACAAAAATATTAGTAATATGGATAAAAGGGATAAAACAAACTTAGAAAAACTACCGTATTTCTTTTATTAATATATAAATTGACAGGATGTAATTGTAGGTCAAATGTACCAACATCCATAGCAAATTTCTAATTTCTAATAGTCGAATTATACCTTTTGATCCTGAAAGTGCCATGATGAGGGGGCTATTTGTAGAATGAAGTTCAGCTACACAAGCTTGACCGGCATGTTCTCTTATAACAGATAGTTCTTTTAATATTACAGCTTCTAAAGACTCTTCTACAGTACAACCAGGTTGAGTTTGCAGTTTTCCTTCATTCATTTGCTTGATAAATTCTTGACACTTTGCATACCTGAGATATAATTGTTTTATATATCTTCTAAATTATTATGTTAAATATTTACCCATCGCTAAGAAGTTTGTTCTTTCTTTTAATCAGATTTTCTCCGGGCGTAACGTCTCCTATTCCAATTGAAAATCCAGTATTCATCAAATAATTCGAAGCTAGTCTAGCTGCAAATTGATTGGAATATAAAAACTGCCTCTGGTATATTTCTACAATAAAGTTTCTTACCTAACCTCCACATAGCAGTAATGGCATATTCTTTACCAAAATCTCTTAATATTACATAAAAAATATTGCCTCCCTTTCCTCCATTACCGAGATGACCCTTATCCAAAGTTCCTGCTATCAACTCTGAATTTCTTATAAGAACATAAGAATCTTTTACACACATTTCTCTATTTCTTGTGTAAGCTTTACCTTTCGCTTCCAAATTGGCTTTCACTGTATACTTTTTGTGAGGGCGGAAAATTAAACTGCAAATTTGTTTACCAGACCATAAAGGAACAGGCTGAAACAGTAAAAAAATATATTGAATCATGTCTTCCGTTATTGAGGAATCTATTTACCTTTATAATACAAGGAGTGGGTAAATCTATATTCATATGAGTATCGTTGCCAGCTAAAAGTGTTGCTGCTAACTGGGTAGCATGAGCAAAGTCCAAAAATGTATCTTTCTTTGTTAACAAATAACCTCCGGTTAAGAAATCTTGGGTGGCAGCTATTAGAAGCTCTCCATTCCTGGGTGTTACCAAATTGCTTTTATTCTAAAATCACAAGTTATTCATTAATGTACAAATAAGATAGTGAAATCCATCTCTCCATCAATGGGTGGGTTTCCACTTTTTAGTACTTACCCCCATCAATATAAGAGCTTCAGCTTTAGCTTCCTCCGTTTGTGGTAAATGCAAATTCATTTCATCACCGTCAAAATCAGCATTGTAAGGGTTACAAACACATTCGTTAAATCTAAATGTTCTATTATTATGAATTTTTGCCCTATGTGCCATAATCGACAGTTTATGTAAACTAGGTTGGCGATTAAAAAGAACCACATCGTTATCATGAAGATGTCGTTCAACCATATCTCCCAACTAAAATTAATTAAGATTAGATTTAGTAAATAGTTCGTAATGCACTTCAAGAAATAAAATTGTACCGTTAAATGAATTGCAAACCTTCAATTCCTGTGCTAATTTTTCTCGATTACCATACTTCAAAAACTTTTTAAATTGGGATCCCTTTTGTTGTACATAATTAGCTCCAGGCCATTTGTCTGGACCATTTATAACCAACTTTCTCATAACATCAATATTGGCATGGATGACTCTTTCGGGAAAAGTTAAAATTTTGGCAATGTGTTTTGGAACACCAACTTGATCGATTTCTAGATTTGGATCTGGAGAAATTACTGTTCTGGAAGAAAAATCTACTCTCTTGCCAGATAGATTACCCCTAAATCTACCTTGTTTACCTTTCAGTCGCTGAACTAAGCCTCGGCCTGGTTTCTTAGGCTAAAAATTAAACACACACAGAAGGTGGACGTTTATTTGTTTCTTTAATTTTTCTTACCATCATAGCTAAAGGTACTCCTGATAATTCACTATTAATATAAAGAGCAGACTGAAGTTGTAAAAAATCCCATCCTTCTTGGTACATATTTACAGAAGCACCAGATTGTTTATGTTTTTTGATAACATCATTAATAAATATTATTTCAGATTGTTTCATGGTTAAATCATCTTCGTTTCTAAAAAATAAAGTATATAAAACTCCAGTTTAAAGAGATAAAGTAAATTTCTTACGTTCCAGCTTTTAAGTCTGATATAACAGAAGGTCTTATGCTAACTGGTGGGACTAGCATTCTTGTAAAAATTAAATCTTTTGGTTGAGACCTAAAAAAAGAATGAATTAACTTCCAAGTCGGTAATTTTTGCATAAAAGTCTTACCTTTTCGGGTCCATGGCTAGTAACAAGATATCATTATCTGGAATTCTTTCAAACAGTTTTAAAACATCAACTGGAGTGAGAATTTCAGAAATAGGATTTCCTGTAAGAGCTGATCTAATATCTGGGTTACTTTCTATAGCAACTGCAAAATCTTGTAGCTGATCATTCAGTAATAGTTGTTTATCTTTATCTCTATTTCTTTCATGAACTATCTTTAGTACTGAGTTACCATTACTAGCTTTAGCAGTCATTTTTTTAACAAATCCGTTTTGTTCTTTGCAGTTCAGACATTTTGTAGTTTTCTTACACCTATCAATAATTTTCTTTCTTATAGTTTTCTTGGTCATATAACTAAGATGGGGGTTAGATAGCCTAATCCGATAGAGATGTTTATCTGATTCGTCTAAAAGAACATGAGCACATTTTTTACAAATAGATTGTAAAATACAAATAATACTACGAAAGTAACCAACATGAAACACTGGCAATTCCAAATCAATATAACCAAAGTGACCAACACATTCATTGATATTTTTTCCACAAGTTTGGCAAGGTGATTCTTTTGAGTTTGTTCCCTAAAACAGACCAATATTTGCATCTTATTATATGAAGGGTAAGTAAAAAAACTTACCAGCCTTTTGTCAAGAACACCATATGGGACAGGAGTTCTTTGTACATCTTGATTATATAAATTTTTAGCTACCACATGTATGTGAGACTGCTGTTGCATACTTTCTGCACTCTCCACACCAAAAGTAACATGGGAGCTACAAAAATTAAAATGAAAAACCATGCACTGAAAAAGTTTGCTTATAACTTACATTTTTCTGGCCACATCCGTTTCTCGATATTGTTCTTTAGGCATTGCGAACTGATAGAACCTATTCTTAATATTAGTTATACTTAATTATATACATTAAAAGTTTCTTATTCACATTTCACTACTAATTCTGAAGATTATGTTGCCACTAGGGATGGCGATCTGAAATCGATTAATCGAATAATCGATTCCTCGGACCGAATAAATCGATTTTTTAAATCGATATGTTGTATTGAATCGATTCAGTGAATCGATATTTCACCCTTGCAAATCGACTTTCGATTTTTTTTTCGTGTTTTTTGGTAGAGCGGCTTTTTTTTAAATTGCCCCGGCAACATCGCAAGTAGTGATGGGAGCGGAACCTCTCGGATCTCAGTAGACTCGACAGACACTGTTGCTTTTTTTTTTCAAAAAAGCCTATAGGGAACTCTATAAGTAGGGATGTTTGAAAAATTAAACGATTTTTATGTAAATCGATTATTATTTTGTTATTATCGATTTTTGATTATCGATTTTTTGAGTAATATTAATCGATTTTGTATAAATTACGTGTGTTTAGGGAGTGGATTTTCTGAAACGACTCTCGTATTATTTATTGACTATTTTTCAAAATTTTGACATCTTTTGACGATTATTGACCATTTCTCAAAATTATTGACCATTTCTTAACAATTATTGACAGTTTTTGACAAAAATCGTCCATTTTTAACAATTAATTGACAATTATTGACCAATTTTGACAGTTTTTCAACAATAACTGATCATTTAAAAAAAATTATTGACCAATTTTGACAGTTTTGCAACAATTACTGATCATTTTGTAAAAATTATTGACCATTTTTCAACGATTATTGACCAATTTTGACAGTTTTTCAAAAAATTATTGACCATTTTTTTTTAAATTATTGACCAATTTTGACAGTTTTGCAACAATTACTGACCATTTTTCAAAATTTTAACAATTATTGACCATTTTTCAAAATTTTTGACAATTATTGACAATTTTCAGCAGTTTTTGACAATAATTGGTGATTATTGACCATTTTTTAACAATTATTGGCAGTTTTTGACAAAAATTGTCCATTTTTAACTGTTTTTGACCATTATTGACAGTTTTGCAGTAATAACTGATCATTTTTTTTAATATCATTGACCATCTTTTTAACAATTATTGACCAATTTTGACAGTTTTTTAACAATTATTGATCATTTTTTTTAAATTATGGACCATTTTTTACAATTATTGACCAATTTTGACAGTTTTTCAATAATTATTGACCACTTTTTACAATTACTGACCAATTTTGACAGTTTTGCAACAATTACTGACCATTTTTCCAAATTTTTCAACAATTATTGATCATTTTTTTTAATTATTGACCATTTTTCAACAATTATTGACCAATTTTGACAGTTTTGCAACAATTACTGACCATTTTTCCGAATTTTTCAACAATTATTGATCATTTTTTAAAAATTATTGACCATTTTTCAACAATTATTGACCAATTTTGACAGTTTTTCAACAATTATTGACCATTTTTCCAAAATTTTTGACCAATTTTGAAAATTTTTCGCCATTTTTCAAAATTTTAACAATTATTGACAATTTTCAACAGTTTTTGACAATTATTGACCATATTTCAAAATTTTTGACAATTTTCATATAATTTTATTTGACTTTTTTTCAATCCGATAAATATCGTTAACGAATAAATCTCTTGGGTTTATTATCGGAATACATACGAAAAGCATGTCAATTTTTAAAACAATCCAAAAAAAATCAACGATCTTTTCGCAGAAATTGATTTATTTTTTATTAAAATCGATTTTTTCGACAAACCCATTAATTTTGAATAAAGAAAAATCGATTTTTATTTTATCGATGACTATTTTCCATTAATCTCACACATTCCTAATCCGATACTTTGTGATAATAATATGGTAATAAAAAAATAATTGTTATTATTATCGAATTCCCTGAACATAAAAAAAATCCCCAATTTTCCTGATAAGAGAACCCGGAGAGAGATTGTTTATTTAGGAGTACCTTTCTTGTTGTTTTTCATTAAACAAGATCGATTTAAATTTACATTGTAAAAAATACAAACTTGAAAAAAATCGATTTTTTTTAAATCGATCTTTTAGACCTCGATTTTTTTATGTATCGATTCATCAGGTTACGATTCGAATCGATTTAAAAATCGATCTTTTTTAGAAAGAATCGCCATCCCTAGTTGACACGAAAATAAAATAGAGGTTAAGCATCTCTTCTTTTTTTAAATAAACTTATGATTATGATCAATATCCATACTTTTCATATACATATATTTCGCTCTTTATTCAATTAATTTTGCTCCACCAGACCTGATATATTTTAGATTTATAATGTGCGTGTACAAAGTAGTATTATGATCTTGTTGGATCTTGTAATCTGTGCTATAAAAGTCAGCTACCTGCTGTGCTGAACTGCCCAGACCAGGGCCTTAAAAAAAGAAGAAGTAATTACACACAAATGCCTTTTTGATTTGATAGTTATGGAATTAGTCCTTACTTCTATCCTCCACAATTTTTGGGAAGTAAATTAGATTTTTGTCTAATGTATAGGCTTTTATGAGAATTTGATATTTAATGTCGTGGAATATGTGCTTATATCTTACGAAAATGTGTTGTTTTAAGTGAAAATACTACAATTAATCATGGCAATGGAATCAAAAACAACTAGCAAGACTAGTTGCTTGAAAGCCCTCTTATTACGTGCTTGGAGAGAAAGATGGTCAGATTTGCAATGGGGTATAAACATAAAAACTGTTCTTCCTCGAGGAGTAAGTGGGGACGTATACAATTTAGCAGATTGTATTTTGCAACAAGCTGTTGTTGGTGCTGGAGCAAACCAACTAGTTCTCAGTTATTTGAGACATTCCTTGAGTGCTCAGCTTGTATCTCATGCAGCTGTTCTACAAAGATTGAGCAAATATAGCCAGTTAAGCAAAGTTCACTGTGTTTTTAGGTAAAGTTAGAAAATACATATACTATTTAGGATACTCAATATTTGTTTATGCTTTCAGTCTTCTTGAATTTCTAGAGGGAATGCTACCAGGTATTACTGTTAGCTGTGGAAAGCCAGAAGAAACTGTACTAGCTGCAGCTGTCTTGTCTGTAGCCTTATGGTTATTGAATATCTTACAACACTGTCAATCTGATACAATTATTATAAAGAAAGCATCAGAGTTACTTAAGATGATATTAACAGATGATTTCTATATATCCATGATGTGTCTTGCCAGATACAATGATCCAGGTAAAATAATATTAATATTTAATTGCAATTTACAATTATATTTTTATAATACAAATATAATGACAAAGATTATTTATATTTTTCTAGATTTATTTACTGAAACGAATAGAAAATGTGTGGAATTGGAAACAATTTTAAAGGAACAAGATGAAGTACTTCTGTATGTAAGAAAACTAGCCAATATAGATGTTACTATCCTACAGTTGCCAATAAAAACTGAAAATTGGCCAGGCTCTTTAATACAATGTTGGTTAGAAGTAAAACTGACTGGAAATCCTGGTACTTCAACTACTGTTTTGGCCCAGCAACTTCAAATATTTAAAACATTAAAAGGATTCAGCAGTGCTAGATTATATGCTGAATTAATGAGAGGTAGTTTGATGTCTCTTTACAACGTCAGGAAAACTACACATGAAAGTCAATGGGGTGCATTTGCTTTTTTAAAAGTACCTCACATTCTTCTCGAACTAGCAGGAAGTTCAGACAGTGCTAGTATAGTGACCGCTCTAGAGCTAATGTTGCAACATAGTCCTTTATTGGATGCTATGGATGCTAATAGCTCTTGCTCTAATTTTGAATGTTTATTAGATGAGTTATCGAAAAATAAATTATTGTCTGAACCACAAGTTAAGATGTTTTTGGAAAAGAGAAAAACACCACCATCCTTGAAAATGGATTCAGGACCTGGAAATAATATGCCAACTTATTGGCATATATGTGCTGAAAGCACTTTGACTGGTATTTTAAAAACACTTTCTTCAGATTATCAAAAAATACAGGTACAAATATTATATTATTTTGTTAAACCACTGTGTAATAATATACTATTATATTTAATTGATTTTCCCGTTTATACAAAATCTTTAGACTTTCTATTCAAGTTACCATTCTTTCAGGATGCCCTTTTAAAAATGTTACATCAAGTTCTTGCTGGAAATAGCTATGAGTTAATACTTGCAGTGGCAACAGTGCAAGACAAACTGGGCACTTTGGTAAACAGACTGATTAAGTTTAATGAGTGTTCGAAATCAGCAGGTGAGGCCAAATCTCAACTGTTTGATATAACGTTTGTTATGCTGGTAACTATAGTTCAAAATTATGGTGCAGCAGCGGTATTAGATTCTGATGGAGAGTCGTTATTTGAACAGTGGGTGAGGTCGTGTATGGTGGAAAGACACAAACCGAAAGCTGCAGATCAGATACTAAGATTAGGTGATCCTATTATTATACAATCACTACTAGAACAGTTTAATTCCGGCGAATCAGACTTCAAACCAGGGGTTAAATGGCAAGAGATTCTTTTCAATATACCTGGTGTTATGCATGAAGTTCTGGTAGCTTGGGAACAAGGTGCTCTTGTAGCTCAAGATGTGAAACGAATTCTTGATGCAGTTAGAGGTAAGATGTGTTGTTTACCGATAGTAGCAGCTGCATGGTTGTGTTCTTATATGAGAACAGCCCCTCAGGAAACACTGCTCAAACCTATTAATATGGTGCAACAGCTTTTAAACTTGAATATAACTGCAACAGAAGAGGATAATTTAAATGACAGGTGAGAATTATGTCTGTAGTCTGCTTGTTATTAAGTTGATTCAATCTTTGTGTGTAACAACAACAAAAAACTGTTAATTTTTTAAATATTTTTTAATTTCAGGTGGCAATTGACTTGTGAGATAATCAAAAAGATGCAAAGAGATGTGCAGTTACCTTTACCAATAAAAACGGGTCATTATTTAGTTTCTAGACAACCTGCAACTGAACAATTAGGACAAGCTTGGAAATTGGGTAAATAGTAATAATTTTATGTAAATAACAATTTTTTTCTCTTCCAGTATTGTAAGTTAAAAATGAATATTTGTGCACAGGTATTTCGAGAGGTTGGTTAGACAACAACTCAGCTGGTGCTCTTCACTGTCTATTAGAAACAGCTGGTACTAGGTGGCTAGTATCTGCTGTTATTCAAGAATTGGTAAAACTACGGTATAGAGATCAACTGCAAAGAGGTATAGATTTAGCGCTAGCTATGTTCCATGTGGACATCGTGGGATGTACACAGCAGTTGTTATCACATGTTTTACCTCAGTTGTTGTATAATGATGTACAGGCTGATGGTTTGATGGAACCACAATTGCCGGCGTTGGCTTATGTTACTAGTTATTGTGTTTTTACTGCGTGGGATGCACTTTCATCAGAGGTGAGTTTTGACTATTTTAAATATGGTAATTAAATTTGTAAAACCATTTTTTCATAAATGACAGTAATAAATAATTTTATTTATTCTGTTGTAAATTTTTATAGTCATCAATTGTTTATTCTTGAAAAATTTATTCGATGAACACTTTTTTATTGTTTTTAAGACTTGCTAAACTTGTGCAATTAACGAATTTTTTAATTTGAAACTTTTAAATTTGTTAATTATTTTTGTTATTGGTGGTGAAGAAGAAAAATCCCAATTATATAAAAATAATTTATTATTTGTAATGAACAATCATAAATGAGTATATACAAAAATCAGTCTTTACAACATAAATAATAAATACAACTTTACAAAATATTTAACAATTAAATTTGTTTATATTTAATCAACTTCTTCAATTGTTGGGCCGCCTTGTCTTCCTCCAAATCCACCTGCTTGTTGACCACAGCCACTGGGCATCCCACCTGAAGACTGGTTACCATTTTGTTGTCCTTGATACAATTTGGCCATAATGGGACTACATACTTTGGTTAATTCTTTTTGTTTCTCCTCATACTCTTCTTTTTCAGCTAAAGAGTTGCTGTCTAACCATTTTAAACAACTCTCGCAATGATTTTCAATTGTTGATTTATCTTCGGACGTTAACTTGTCTCCAGAGTCTTGAATAGCTTGTTTTAGTTGGAAAATGTATCCTTCCAATTGATTTCTAGCTGTGATTTTCTGTCTCTGTCCTTCGTCTTCTTCTTTATATTTTTCAGCTTCTGAAACCATTCTGTCAATGTCTTTTTGTGAGAGACGTCCTTTATCATTTTTGATTGTGATATTACGGGAATTTCCAGAGCTTGTATCTTTAGCAGAAACATTTAATATGCCGTTTGCGTCTAAATCAAAAGTAACTTCAATTTTTGGAACTCCACGAGGTGCAGGAGGGATGCCGGTTAAATCAAATATTCCTAGCTTATTATTATCTTTGGTCATGGCTCTTTCTCCTTCGAATACCTGAATAGTTACTGCTGGTTGGTTATCTGCGTACGTTGTAAATGTCTGCGTTTGTTTACATGGAATTCTTGCATTTCTTTCGATTATCTTCGTCATAACACCACCTGCTGTCTCAATGCCCAGGGATAGAGGAGTTACATCGACCAATAAGACATCTTGAATTTTAGAATCTGATTCTCCACTCAAAACGGCAGCTTGAACAGCCGCACCATATGCTACAGCTTCATCTGGATTGATCGATAAGTTCAAAGATTTTCCATTAAAGTAATTTTGAAGAAGTTGTTGAACTTTGGGAATTCTTGTAGATCCTCCAACAAGTACTATATCATGAATTTGTCCTTTATCCATTTTAGCGTCGTTTAAAGCTTTTTCAACTGGTTGTAATGTTCCTCTGAATAAATCAGAACAGAGTTCTTCAAATCTTGCTCTGCTTATTTTTGTATAAAATCAATACCTTCAAAGAGGGCGTCGATTTCAATGGTGGCTTCAGAACTAGATGATAATGTACGTTTAGCTCTTTCAGCAGCAGTTCTTAGCCTTCGAAGAGCTCTTGGATTGCTTTTCAGATCTTTTTTGAATTTTCTTTTAAATTCTTCAGCAAAATGACTGACTAACCTGTTATCGAAGTCTTCTCCACCAAGATGGGTATCACCAGCTGTAGCTCTCACTTCAAACAAGGAACCTTCATCTATTGTTAAAATAGATACATCAAAAGTACCTCCTCCCAAATCGAATATAAGGACATTCCTTTCGCCTTTTAAATTTTTATCTAACCCATATGCCAATGCTGCAGCTGTTGGTTCATTGATAATTCGTAAAACATTCAAACCAGCAATGGCACCTGCATCTTTTGTGGCTTGTCTTTGTGAATCGTTGAAATAAGCTGGTACGGTAATTACAGCATCTTTAACTGTGGTTCCCAAATAAGCATCCGCAGATTCTTTCATTTTTGTAAGTACCATGGAACTTACTTCTTCAGGAGCAAATGTTTTTCTTTCACCTTTGTGTTCTACTTGAATTTTTGGTTTTCCACAATCATTAACTACTTTGAATGGCCAGTGTTTCATGTCTTCTTGAATTTTCGGATCATCGTATTTTCTTCCAATGAGACGTTTTGCATCAAAAACTGTGTTGCTGGGATTCATAGCGACTTGATTTTTCGCCGCGTCCCCCAAAAGGCGCTCTGTATCGGTGAAAGCCACATAACTTGGAGTTGTCCTATTTCCTTGGTCGTTGGCAATTATTTCGACTTTTCCGTGCTGCCACACACCAACACAAGAGTATGTGGTACCCAAATCAATACCGATTGCTGGTGCTTTAACCATTTTCTTGATTTTAATTCGCTCACAAATACTTTTACTTCACAGAATTGACAATAAATTTACTGACAGTCGAGCAAATAATGCACTTTTATCACTGTAACTTGCTTGTTTACTATTCGCTTTATTTGAATATACTGAACTACCGCCAAGCCCAATCGCTTTTATATAAACCGTAAAATCGACTCGAATGTTCCCGAATATTCTTCGAAGCATCTCGAACAATGAAACAAGGGCGAAATCAATGGAAGAGTTCTATATAAGGTCAATGTAGCCAACACAATCAAATAAAATGATCAAAATGACATATGAAATGGGGGTCATTGAAACGTTTCACCTATTGACTTAACTTTTCAGTTTTTCAGATATAAACCATGTTTTATGCAATATATCTTGTACCCGAATGATAAAAAGCTCATTTTAATTTAGGGTGTTTTGCTTTCTAGTGTTTACCACAAATGTCACAGGTAAGTCAATTGTCAGTGTAGGCGTAGTTTTACCTTGGTATTTGTTTTGTATGTTTCAAATTTCCAAAATTAAATTATAATACACTGGAAAGACAAATATACAAACGAATAAAGTTTATAAAAATAAAACCAGGCTATGACAACCAATGTAATGACGTTGACTTTGACAGTTAACAGACAGGCCACAAACCTTAAGAATCAAAATTCCCTAACTTAAAACAAGCTTTTTATCTTTTGGGTACAATATATATTATATAAAACATTGAGAAAATCTGAAAGAAACAAGAAGTAAGTTAAATGGTGACCCCTTTCAGTGACCCCCAGTTCTTATGTCATTTCGATAATTTTAATTTATTGTGTTGGTTACATTGACCTTATATAGAACTCTTCTATTTAGAAACTTCTAGAACCGACTGAGTTGGGTTCGTACTAATTGCACACATAAATTTTTGGATTAAATATAGACAATTTATTTCGTATATGAAATAATGTAAAGAAAATAATAATCTTGTTTGAAAAGATTAAAACCACGTTGGGTTTATAATTCCTAAAATATGAAAATAGATGTAATAAAATTATATCATACTATTATTAGTCGTTTGCCAAAGATCAGTATCATAAGAGTTTAAGAGTGAATGGCAGAGTAAATTTAAAAATTTATATTTTTTATAACTTCAATTAAATTAGCTCGTGATGTCAAAGGTAAAATCAATAAAATTGGTAGAAATTATAAACTCAACGTGGTTTTAAATGTATTCAAACACGATTATTATTTTTATTACATTATTAATTTCATCCGTCGGTTCTAGATGTTTCTGAGAGATGGCTTCATTGGTTTCATTTTTCGAGATGCTTCGAAGAATATTCGGTCTAGGTGAGTTTTTGTCACAGGGTATTGTACTAATTGTTATTATTTTGATATTTTGTTGATTTGTTAAACTATCATAGTTTCAACTATTTAATATTTTACTCTTTAAGTTGACAAATCTGTCTATACAGATTTATATTAAATAACTGTTTGATAATTCATTAATTTGATACATGAGATTACAAACAAAACATGGAGAGTTATTTCGCGACAATTTGTTTATTTCATCTCGACTGAATGCTCTAGATTTTTTCGCATTGTACCCGACGGCCCCGACGCTTTGTTTTTTCAAAAATACAATAAGTTTCGGATATTTGGATATGTTAACGTTTTAGCGAACGAAAAGTACTTGACGTAACGGTCGACGAAGAAAAAATTTAAAATATGAAAATAGATGTAATAAAATTATATCATACTATTAGTTGTTTGCCAAAGACTAGTATCAAAAGAGTTTAAGAGTGAATAGCAGAGTAAATTACAAAATTTATATTTTTTATAACTAACAAAAAATAGATCGTAATGTCAAAGGTTAAATCGATAAAATTGTAAGAAATTATATACTCAACGTGGTTTTAAACTTATTCAAACACGATTATTATTTTTATTACATTATTTCATATACGAAATAAATTGTCCATATTTAATCCAAAAAGTTATGTGTGCAATTAGTACGAACCCAGCTCCGTCGGTTCTAGAAGTTTCTAAATTGATTTCGCCGTTGTTTTATTGTTCGAGATGCTTCGAAGAATATTCGGGAACATTCGAGTCGATTTTACGGTTTATATAAAAGCGATTGGGCTTGGCGGTAGTTCAGTATATTCAAATAAAGCGAATAGTAAACAAGCAAGTTACAGTGATAAAAGTGCATTATTTGCTCGACTGTCAGTAGTGTCAGAAAATTTATTGTAAATTCCGTGAAGTAAAAGTATTTGTGAGTGAATTAAAATCAAGAAAATGGTTAAAGCACCAGCAATCGGCATTGATTTGGGTACCACATACTCTTGTGTTGGTGTGTGGCAGCACGGAAAAGTCGAAATAATTGCCAACGACCAAGGAAATAGAACAACTCCAAGTTATGTGGCTTTCACCGATACAGAGCGCCTTTTGGGAGACGCGGCGAAAAATCAAGTCGCTATGAATCCCAGCAACACAGTTTTTGATGCAAAACGTCTCATTGGAAGAAAATACGATGATCCAAAAATTCAAGAAGACATGAAACACTGGCCATTCAAAGTAATTAATGATTGTGGAAAACCAAAAATTCAAGTAGAACACAAAGGTGAAAGAAAAACATTTGCTCCTGAAGAAGTAAGTTCTATGGTACTTACAAAAATGAAAGAATCTGCGGATGCTTATTTGGGAACCACAGTTAAAGATGCTGTAATTACCGTACCAGCTTATTTCAACGATTCACAAAGACAAGCCACAAAAGATGCAGGTGCCATTGCAGGATTGAATGTTTTACGAATTATCAATGAACCTACAGCTGCAGCATTGGCATATGGATTAGATAAAAATTTAAAAGGTGAAAGGAATGTCCTTATATTCGATTTGGGAGGAGGTACTTTTGATGTATCTATTTTAACAATAGATGAAGGTTCCTTGTTTGAAGTGAGAGCTACAGCTGGTGATACCCATCTTGGTGGAGAAGACTTCGATAACAGGTTAGTCAGTCACTTTGCTGAAGAATTTAAAAGGAAATTCAAAAAAGATCTGAAAAGCAATCCAAGAGCTCTTCGAAGGCTAAGAACTGCTGCTGAGAGAGCTAAACGTACATTATCATCTAGTTCTGAAGCCACCATTGAAATCGACGCCCTCTTTGAAGGTATTGATTTTTATACAAAAATAAGCAGAGCAAGATTTGAAGAACTCTGTTCTGATTTATTCAGAGGAACATTACAACCAGTTGAAAAAGCTTTAAACGATGCTAAAATGGATAAAGGACAAATTCATGATATAGTACTTGTTGGAGGATCTACAAGAATTCCCAAAGTTCAACAACTTCTTCAAAATTACTTTAATGGAAAATCTTTGAACTTATCGATCAATCCAGATGAAGCTGTAGCATATGGTGCGGCTGTTCAAGCTGCCGTTTTGAGTGGAGAATCAGATTCTAAAATTCAAGATGTCTTATTGGTTGATGTAACTCCTCTATCCCTGGGCATTGAGACAGCAGGTGGTGTTATGACGAAGATAATCGAAAGAAATGCAAGAATTCCTTGTAAACAAACGCAGACATTTACAACGTACGCAGATAACCAACCAGCAGTAAATATTCAAGTATTCGAAGGAGAAAGAGCCATGACCAAAGATAATAATAAGCTAGGAACATTTGATTTAACCGGCATCCCTCCTGCACCTCGTGGAGTTCCAAAAATTGAAGTTACTTTTGATTTAGACGCAAACGGCATATTAAATGTTTCTGCTAAAGATACAAGCTCTGGAAATTCCCGTAATATCACAATCAAAAATGATAAAGGACGTCTCTCACAAAAAGACATTGACAGAATGGTTTCAGAAGCTGAAAAATATAAAGAAGAAGACGAACGACAGAGACAGAAAATCACAGCTAGAAATCAATTGGAAGGATACATTTTCCAATTGAAACAAGCTATTCAAGACTCTGGAGACAAGTTAACGTCCGAAGATAAATCAACAATTGAAAATCAATGTGAGAGTTGTTTAAAATGGTTAGACATCAACTCTTTAGCTGAAAAAGAAGAGTATGAGGAGAAACAAAAAGAATTAACCAAAGTATGTAGTCCCATTATGGCCAAATTGTATCAAGGACAACAAAATGGTAACCAGTATTCAGGTGGGATGCCCAGTGGCTGTGGTCCACAAGCTGGTGAATTTGGAGGAAGACAAGGCGGTCCAACAGTTGAAGAAGTTGATTAAATATAAACAAACTTAATTGTTAAATATTTTATAAAGTTGTATTTATTTTGTAAAGACTGATTTTTATACATATTAATTTATTGTTTTGTGTTTTATAAATAATAAATTATTTTTTATATTTTGGGTTTTTTTTCCCCTCCAAGTATATTCAAAAAATATACAGTGTCACAGAATAACTATTCCTAATTTTCAGAAATGACAGAGGGCACTTAAATAAACATTTTTTATTAATAAACTAGTGTCCGGAAATTTCTCGTTGTCAAGATAAACTAGAAATCTTTAAAGACAATTACATCAGGAAAGAGTAGTTACTTACTAAATTGAAGCAATTAACTTAAGAAACATTATCTTGGAAATAATATTGCATTAAACTATATAAAAATTGTTCAAAGTTTCGACCATCATTTTCGATACACAAGTTATAACGATGTGTAGACTGCCGAATTCTTCGAAATAAGTAACTGAAGAATATCCGGACACTAGTTTATTAATAAAAAATGTTTATTTGTACCATCTGTCATTTTTGAAAATTAGGAATAGTTATTCTGTGACACCCTGTATAATCTTAGTTCCACTTAGGAACTGAATAGTTAAGTTGAAAATTCTGATACTATCACATCAAAATCTAAGTGAATAAATAAATAAAATAGAAAATTTAGGATATTTAATTGATTAAATAATTATTTTTGGAAATTAAACCACAATCCTTTTTTAATTCAACATTTCGGTAGCGTTCCAACTATCGTTATCAAGAACAATCAAAATCTATCTGACTATCTGACACTAACGAAAAAATATAAAAAAAAGGAAGTATAAAAAAGATTGTGGTTTGAATTCCCAAAATAATTAACAAAAAGAATAGTGAATACACCACAAGGAACACACAGAAGATAGTTTAAATAATATTTCAACACTTTACATATAGTTTCAAAAAGAAGAAATATTTTAGTTTTTTTAAATTGAGGCAAAATTATGTTTTCTATAACATTCTATGTTGTATTTTATGTTACAGGAAGTTGATACTGAACCTCCTGTGGCTAAAATTAGTCGTTTATCAGACACAAAAGAAGAAGAATCAAAACCTTTGGAACACTTAATAACCTCATTACGCCAACTTTTACACATGTTCGAAGGAGTTATCCAAGAAGGCTCTATCACCCAACAAACATACTTCGCTTTCTATTTAATAAAATCACTAGTAGAAGTTAAAGTACCGTCCGCTAGTGCTGTTTTAGGCGCAATTCCACCTTCTTTGATATCAGATTTATTGAAAACGATGCCAGAATTGTTCAGCTATCCACTTCTATTACATGTCCACGACGTTTTGAGTACTTCAGGAAGAATAAACATGGCTAAAGATCTGTGTATTTTAAGGAACTATTATTTAAAAAATGTTAAAGATTACTGACAGCTGATCTATTTCTAAAAAACAAACAATGTAAATCTTAAAAGTGATCTTAGAAATAATGTAAGTATTATTTTTCATAAGTACAATTACACAGTTTAAATGTGTCACACCGTACAGGAAAAATATTTAAAATTATATTTTCCTCTTCTTATTGTAAGATATTTAATAAAACGACACCTCCAAATTGAATTGTTTATATAAAAAACAATGCGACATTAACAGTCAGTACAATTACTCATCGTGATTTACTCTACAAATGCCAGAAATAGACTAACTATACCTTTTCACAAGAATTAACATTAAGATACTGAATATGTGATAAATATGTAAACAACTCCTCAAAAAGGGTCGCCTTCTTATCTTCGCTAAGGCTGCATTGCTCCACCCAATACAGATAGCAGTGTAGAAATTCCTGGCCTATTTCCTACATTATAAAAAATTTTTAGTTACCTAGTTAAAGTTTTATAAATTTACTTCTTTGTATTTATTTTTGCAGTGCGCGATGGAAATGTAATATCGATGATGCAGTTTTCCTAAACGCCTTTAAAGAAATCGGAGTGAAGATAAGGAAAATATAAGGTCGATAATGTAAAAAAGTGTAAATCGGATATTGTGTAGTATATCATTGTACATTTGCCTAGAAATATGTTTTGGTAAAGATTTGGCTTTTTAAAGAGCTGTGGTTTAAAATGAATAAAAAACTTAATTTTTTAATTGTTGGTTTTGATTTATTTATCCCAAAAAAAACAAGTTTAATGTATGTGATTACGCAATTAGCTCCAAATTGCGACCGCAATGTTATTTGGCAAGTGAAACCGCAAGGGTGTGAAAGATAGGAGGCGAGATGAAGTTGTGTTGCCAAAGAGCTAGTGATGGAATCAGCAGGTGAAGCCAAATCTCAACTGTTTGATATAACGATATTGTTATGCTGGTAACTATAGTTCAAAATTATGGTGCAGCAGCAGTATTAGATTCTGATGGAGAGTCGTTATTTGAACAGTGGGTGAGGTCATGTATGGTGGAAAGACACAAACCGAAAGCTGCAGATCAGATACTAAGATTAGGTGATCCTATTATTATACAAGTTTAATTCCGGCGAATCAGACTTCAAACCGGGGGTTAAATCTCTCTCTTCAATATACCTGATGTTATGCTCGAAGTTCTGGTAGCTTGGGAACAAGGTGTTCTTGTACCTCAAGATGTGAAACGAATTCTTGATGTAGTTAGAGGTAAAATGTGTTGGTTTACCGATAGTAGCAGCTGCGTGGTTGTGTTTTTATATGAGAACAGCCCCACGGGAAACACTGCTCAAACCTATTAATTAATATATGGTGCACTTAAATTACTTTCACATTTAGTTGAAATAGAAAAACTATAAAAACTCACAGAAAATATATAATTTTTAAACTGATCACTGCAAAAAATTGGACGATTATACAAACACTAATTCAAATAAAAAGTTTTATTTTGAGGTTTTATAAATTGTCGGTACAAATGTGATACAATAAATAAAATTAAACATGTTTAAGATTCTTTTTTAGTTTGCACTAGTTCGCGTAAGCTATTTGTTGCTTCTCTAAGGGAGTTTTCTAAATATGTTTTATTATTCTCTATTACTTTAATCTTTTCTTCTGCTGTGCTTTGTTTGATTTTTAAATTTTCTTTTACTGTTCCAACGGGAGTTAATAAAAACATTCTTCCTACCGATTCGTAGGTTCTGATGCTTTCGTCCAAAGAATTAATTTCTCTATAACACAAAGTAGATGAAATGTTGATTTATATGGCAGAATACTTTATTGATTGTATTTATTCAATATTACCTTTCTGTAATTGATGCATGTTGTTTTGTTCTTTTTAGAGTTTCAATTTGAATATCCGATATCCTTAACTTCTGTGCAGTTTCTAGCTGTTTTTCTTGTAATTCGGTAAAAGCCTGAAATATATATGTGAAAATGTTGGTAAACTGAAAAATTACCCACCTTTTTTAATTCCATGTCGACTTTGGCCATATTTTCTAAATTATCTAAAAAATAAGACCTAACCAAAATTGGATATTTTAAGGAAACTGACAGGCGACAAGGATCATAGATCATAGTATAGAAGTTATAGAACCATAGAATAATGTTTATTGATTTATATCTACACAACTCGATACAAAAATCTTAAGCTATGTTTTTGAGCATTTTTAAATCTACAGGGAACATATTGAATATTGGGAATGTCTTATTTTTAAATCGAACTGCAATCAATCATGTTACAAATGGATTCTGTATTTATATAATAAAGAAAGTAGATCAAACGCTTGTTAAGTTGTTTGCAAAGGAAAATAAAAGAAGAATATTTTTTGACAACTCTTCTTAGAGCTAACTTCAAGGTAAAGTTCGTTCTCCGTTACTCCCCCCTCTATCATTTCCTCATGGCAAGTTGTTAGGTGGTGACGTTTTGAGTCTTGTTTTCTATTGAAAAGGAAATTGAAAGACAGGTAGGTAATTAATATAATATTTGCAATAAAATACAAGTTTATTAGAGATTTATTAAATATCAAATTCCAATTATACTTTTCTTTGAGGTTAGAATGTATCATTAACATATTGTTTCCCTGTTATAGGAAAAATGTCCAAACGAAAAGGACTGGAGGAGTCTGACAAACTTACTCGTATTGCCATTGTTAATGTGGACAAGTGTAAACCCAAGAGATGTAGGCAGGAGTGTAAAAAATCATGCCCCGTAGTTCGACTTGGAAAACTTTGTATTGAAGTTTCCCCCAATAGTAAAATCGCTACGATATCTGAAGAATTATGCATAGGTTGTGGTATATGCGTTAAGGTTTGTTGAATTACTTTAGTATTTTGTAATTTTGGGTTTAAATACTTTTTTTCAGAAATGTCCATTTGAAGCAATTGCCATTATTAATTTACCTAGTAATTTGCAAAAAGAAACTACTCATCGCTATGGGAAAAACTCTTTTAAACTACACAGATTGCCCATTCCTCGTCCTGGTGAAGTATTAGGGCTTGTAGGTACTAATGGTATTGGAAAATCCACAGCATTGAAGATTCTTGCTGGTAAACAAAAACCAAATTTAGGAAGATTTATGGTAATATAATAATTTTACCTTTTTAATGTTATATGTAATATAATTTTGTTTCAGGATCCTCCTGATTGGACTGAAATTTTGAGCCACTTTAGAGGTAGTGAGTTGCAAAACTATTTTACAAAAATTTTAGAGGATGATTTAAAAGCTTTAATCAAGCCTCAATATGTCGATCAAATTCCTAAAGCTGTGAAAGGTACTGTTAGTCAACTTTTGGACAGAAAAAGTGAATTAGATAATTTGAATCAAATTTGTACTATGTTGGGTAAGTACTAGAAGATTTGTTTATTCTACTTTATTATTCATATCAAATGGTTTTTTAGATCTAAATTTTATAAAAGAACGTGAAATATCTGCACTTTCCGGAGGAGAACTTCAGCGTTTTGCTTGTGCTATGGTGTGCATCCAAGATGGTGATATTTTCATGTTTGATGAACCATCCTCTTACTTAGACGTCAAACAACGTTTAAATGCTGCTAGGACTATTCGTTCATTGCTCCATCCAAGCAAGTAAGTAATATAGTAAAACATTGCTCTTCATTTACATTACAACATATAGGAACTTATTTGTAGACAAATTTATCAGTATTTTAAGTCATTTCAATTTTTAGGTTTATTATTGTGGTAGAACATGATTTGAGTGTTCTGGATTATCTCTCAGATTTCATTTGCTGTTTGTATGGAGTACCTGGTGCATACGGAGTAGTTACTATGCCTTTCTCAGTTCGTGAAGGTATGTTTGCTTAATTAGTGCTTTCATGGTTCAACTAGTCTTTATGTGTCGTCTTAAAGATATTCTCATTTATTATGACAAATTATCTTTTCAGTACTGTACTTTTTCTTTTAGGTATCAACATTTTCCTTGATGGTTTCGTTCCAACAGAAAATCTTCGATTCAGGGATGAATCTTTAGTTTTCAAAGTAGCAGAATCTGCTAATGAGGAGGAAATAAAACGTATGAACCACTACGAGTACCCATCTATGACAAAAACTATGGGTAATTTTGAATTGAAAGTTGTTCAAGGTCAGTTTTCGGATTCGGAAATCTTGGTTTTACTTGGTGAAAATGGTACTGGAAAAACTACTTTCATTAGGATGCTCGCAGGAAATTTGGAACCTGACAGCGGTTCAGGTAAATAAATATTTTTAGATGTCAAATTTTGAACCTGCATTTGTACGATACATATGGTAAATACGTCAGAGTATTAAGTTTTCCCTAAATGTGCTATTATAGTATTTTATTACAAACTTTCACTAGCTAGGAGGCAGTCTATTTTTTATGGTAATGCTTGGAACAGCTCGGATTTGTGTATTTGGTATTTTAAATCTTTATTTTTTTAAGGTGATTTACCACAACTTCATATAAGCTACAAACCTCAGAAGATTAGTCCCAAATCTCAAGGATTGGTTAGACAACTATTACACGAAAAAATTCGGGATGCATATATTCATCCTCAGGTGATTTATTTATTTTTCAATTTGTAAATTTTTCATTTCTATTGAATATATTTTAGTTCATAGCTGATGTAATGAAACCACTGAAAATAGAAGACATAATTGACCAAGAAGTTCAAAATCTATCTGGAGGAGAATTGCAAAGAGTTGCAATGACACTCTGTTTAGGAAAACCTGCCGATGTATACCTCATTGATGAACCTAGTGCTTACCTAGACTCTGAACAGCGTTTAGTTGCAGCTAAAGTTATTAAAAGGTAATAATTCGACCTTTATTATAATAATTTTAATAGTATATTACAGACCTAGGCCAGTAAAGTAAGAAATGTCTTAGATCACATGTAATTGTGTTCTGAGGCTTTCTTACTTACTGGCCGAGGTGTGTATACTATTTTTCTGTTCGACGGAGCCGGAAAGCTGCAAATTCGTTTAGCGCGGCGGCCAGAAAGTTGATGCTTTCCGGCCGGAGGACAGAAAAATAATTTACTTATATATATATTTTTTTTAGATTCATCATCCACGCTAAGAAAACTGGATTCGTAGTCGAGCACGATTTCATAATGGCGACTTACTTAGCTGACCGCGTCATCGTGTTCGAGGGTTCCCCCTCTATAAAAACCACGGCTCATACTCCACAAACTCTCTTAGCCGGCATGAATCGGTTTTTGGAACTTCTAGGCATCACCTTTAGACGTGATCCAAATAATTTTAGACCAAGGATCAACAAGTTAGAGTCTGTTAAGGATGTCGAACAAAAACGGGCCGGGCAGTATTTCTTTTTGGAAGATTAATAATGTACCACAATTTTTTCGAAATTTTTTTAGATTGATTGATTGACAGTGTCGCATCGCAGGAATATTAAGAAAGTTTGAAATCGTATATTGTTGTTTTATATTCAGCATGATTAAAAATATGGTTTTCAAGGTCGTTCGTTTTCATGATACCCAAAGTGTTCTTGTTTAAAAGACTTTAATTATCCCAATCTTTCACATCATACTTTATTAGATATTTGGGATATTGAGGGGATTTAGGATGTTTTTACTTTAATTAAACGATTTAAAAAGTTTCAAATTGTAATTTAATGTGAATTTATAAAATCTGTTGTTCGTTGTTCGTGCATGCATTTATAAACAGTTCGTCGTTTCCACGTCGTTGGTCGTTGCTCTCAAATACCCAATTTTTATATTTTGTTATTCGTGATTCGCAGTTCCGCCAATGAAAACTGAAGTTAGTACCACGTGACTTGATATCTGCCAATCGTGTCAAACTTCACATATTTTGATAATCGATTTGCTGTTAAAGAACTGATTACTATATCTTACTTTCTTGATATATTGATACAAATACGAAAAACAATAACAAAACCTAAATAATATGTAGCGTCAATTTTTCTGTCGTATGACATGCGTCACCTTTGTGACCAATCAAATCTTAACATCACCACCAACGAAAAACCAATATAAATCAGTCGACTCGGGAACAACTGTGAATATAACGAATCGCCAGCAACGTGGAAAACAGGGCGAGCAACAAACAACGGGAACACCAGATTTTATAAATCCAGCTTTATAACGAGACAATAAATGAATAAAATCAAAATTTATTGGATTCTTTTAAACACTTACCGGTTGAGAAACTGGATGGCAAACTTGCGGTGATCGTCCAGATTGAGGTCACAGTTTTTGGAAATACTTCGCAATCGCTATATTTCGTGACATTATTTTCGACACACAACCGAGCAAGTGGTGGAATGGTTACGCTCTCGGCTTGCATTCGGAAGGACCGGGGTTCAAATCCCAGGTCCGCCTGACCTGCTATGAGTTTTTTCAGAGGTTTTCTCGTAGCAATAAGGGAATGCTGGGTCAGTACATACCCACTACCATTCCCCTCACTACCATTTCCTTAACCAAACAATCCTTATTCCTTCCAATGTTGGCTGAAGAGGCTCCGGAAAGCCTATAGAGGCCCGCTACCCTCAGGAGCGGACACAAGCGTGTGTGCACGTAAATCGTTCGTGCGCGCAAACTTGAATGAATGAATAGCCAACATTAAAGGCTTAGGCTATTTTATCTACTGTGATTAATAAAGTGAATATTTCATTACTGCTAGTGTAGAAAGTAGAAATAAAGCTTATTATTATTGTCAGTAAAATTTCACACTTATTTGCAATTTAATAATAATAACACAAAACCTAAAATGATAATTTGGCGGAGCCCGCTCTTAACACAATTCTGTATTTTGGGTTGCATGTGGAGTAGTCGACACCATCTGTAAAAGCAATGGAAGAAAATAATAGTATAGTAAATTTTATACCCATTTAGAATAAGACCATCCTTATTTATTATTAATAAATCGGTTGAAACAAAAAATTACCAACAAAAATGAACGTCGTAACTAATTTATTAGATGTCACGTTTTTGAAGTTACGTCAAATTTTGATTTCATGTTAATGTCATAACGCAAAATAAGATATAAAAATGCGATATTCTGATGAATCCAAAAAACTTATGCTTAATGTAGTAAACTATTTTCAAAACGATTTAGGATCTCGATTTAAGGCAATTCAAAAAGCGTCCGAAGCACTAAAAGTTCCAGAAAGCACATTATATAATCTTGAAAAACCAAACAGAGCTACAGATTTCGAATTTAGAAGAAATATGTCTGCAAGCGTTTCCCGGAGCAAAACCCGAATTACAAAAAATACCGGAAAAAATCTAGTTTAGTGAACCAACGCGGATTTTGATGAAATATTTTTTTTTTTAATTAATTCGAGGTCGCTGAACACGAAAATGAAAAAAGAAATCGGCGCTCTCTTACAAAAACGAGTTATGAATTTTTGAAGATGAGTTCAGATCAGCACTGCACTGGTTTTATTGTCATATAATAACTGATTTAAATGATGCATTATAAAGTCTACACAATGTTAATTACACTATAATTACTTTTTACGATATTCCTCTCGCACACACATTTAAAAAACACTGATATTGATATTCATTTCTTGTAAATTCTTTTTTTAATTCCTCAATTATTATATATTTTGACATTTTCATGTAACATGACTGACATATAAGTTTTGGTCTGTTTCTTCTTAGTCGTACAACTTGTACCTAATAGCATATTCAGCCATAAAATATATTTAGCCACTTGAATTAGTTGCTGAGTATATTCGTTTTCATGATCGTGACATAGAAGATATAAAAAAGATGAACATCATGAACATACACCTATTTTTCCGATAGCTAGCGCCGTATTACAGCTGAAACATTTTTTTTCAAATTTTGAGAGATGTTGATTTTAGGAAGATGGTTAGTTTTGAGATAAGTTTGGTTGATATTTATCATTTATTTGAAGGATAATGAACCATTCAATTTGATCATTGAGGATGCTGAACAATTTTTTTTCTCTGAATTGCACTCATCAATTAATTCTTTAAAAAAATCACCTCCTCAGTTGTTCGGCCTCTATAAACACTGCTGACAACGAAAATAGTTGCTGCAGGTGTAATTCCAAATCAAATTTTTAACATACTGCTAATATTATAAGACTTTGGTTATCAGAAGCTGTTTCCCCTTTTTAGAAAATTTGAAAATTCTACTAATATCGCTTCCCGACCAACTAACACCGATCAAAGTGAAATC
This sequence comes from Lochmaea crataegi, assembly GCA_947563755.1. Taxonomy (NCBI): domain Eukaryota; kingdom Metazoa; phylum Arthropoda; class Insecta; order Coleoptera; family Chrysomelidae; genus Lochmaea; species Lochmaea crataegi. The sequence continues at coordinate 7,536,790 of OX387430.1, forward strand.
GCAATCGCTTCTTATCATCTTGATACATTTATTAGATTGGATTTCCGTTTGAAATAATGAAGTAGATTGATTATCGCGAGCGAAGCGAGCGCGCCGGATCGACGTTTCGCAATTCGCGCGCGCGAATTGCGAAACGTCGATCCGGCGCGCCTTTCTCACAGTATGTAGATGGCTGTTCATATAATTTTTCCATAACCGATTTCAGCTAAGCGAAAGTTGAGCCAAATACAGCGCCAGCTATCGGAAAAATAGGTGTATGTTCATGATGTTCATCTTGTTTATATCTTCTATGTCACGATCATGAAATCGAAAATATTCAGCAACTAATTCAAGTGGCTGAATATCTAATGGCTGGATTTGCTATTAGGTACAAGTTGTGCGACTGAGCGGAAACAGACCAAAACTTATATGTCAGTCATGTTACATGAAAATGTCAAAAGATATAATAATTGTGGAATTAAAAAACGAATTTGCAAGAAATGAATATCAATATCAGTGTTTTTTAAATGTGTGTGTGAGAGGAATATCGTAAAAAGTAATTATAGTGTAATTAACATTGTGTAGACTTTATAATGCATCATTTAAATCAGTTGTTATATGACAATAAAACCAGTGCAGTGCTGATCTGAACTCATCTTCAAAAATTCATAACTCGTTTTTGGTAAGAGAGCGCCGATTTCTTTTTTCATTTTCGTGTTCAGCGACCTCGAATTAATTTAAAAAAAAATATTTCGTCAAAATCCGCGTTGGTTCACTAAACTAGACTTTTACCAAAATACCCTGCATTGTTTGAGGGAAGTAATTTATAAAATGTATACGCGAAAGGATAAAATCACAGTAGAAACTATTTTACGGCAATTTATCGAAGAGTCTCCAGAAACTAAGATTTCCAAAGGTTCGTTATATTTGGGAATTAAAAAAATGGGTTTTCATTTCAAAAAACAGGATGGAAGAAAACATTTATTGGAAATGCCTGCAGTCAGATTAAAAAGAATATTATTTTTGAACAAATACCATGCTGCTAAAAGCGAAAAGCTCTTTACACCTGTTTTTCTGGATGAGACATAGGTTTTTAGTAAAAGCGGGGACAGAAGAATGTGGCAAGATGGTACTAAACACAGTGATTTAAAAATAACTGGAAGTGGGACACGATATGTAATTGTTCATGCCGGTAATAAAAAAGGTTTTGTGGCAAATGCATCGCTTATTTTTAAATGCAATAAAAAAACAGGCGATTACCATATGATAACATGAACACCGAAAATTTTGAAAATTGGTTTAAACAGCAACTAATTGTAAACTTGGAAGAACCATCGTTAATTATAATGGATAACGCAACGTATCACAGTCGCCTGGATGAAGAAATCCCAAGAAAAAGTTGGAGTAAAACACGCATGTTAGAATGGCTCAAAAAAAAAGAATATTCCTTTTCCAGATCACATTTTAAAGGATGCTGTTTGGAATATAATTGAAAAGCAAGTTTTACCAGAAAAAAATTATCATTTAGACAAATACGCTGCCGAGCATGGTCATTGTGTTCTCAGGCTACCACCCTATCATTGCCATTTTAATGCCATCGAAATGGTATGGTCAGAAACTAAAAGGCATTATGACCAAGCTATTACGAAAACTGCAAGGTCACCTACTGAAGTCTTAAAAGTATGGAATGACGTTGTAAAAAATGTACCGGAGCAACACTGGCAGAATTACATAAATCATACAGAGAAAATTATTTCTGAAGCATGGGAAGTAGAAAACAAACTGGACCTACTAAACATCGAACCTATGGTGATCTCTGTATCCAATGAATCCGATGATGAACTATCACTTTCCGAAAGTTATTCTGATTTAGAAACTAATTAAACTTTGCCTTGAAGATCACGTTGTCATTTTTTTTAAATCTAGAATTTGTACTTAATCGAACTCTGAATTGCCATATTTTTTTAAGAAAACTATCTATCTAGTTAATAAAACAATGTTTTTAAAATTAGTGCGCTTCTTTTATATTCTTTTATTATGTCAACATCTTTAGAATTTTATGAATTTCATAAAATTAATTTGTATTATTACAAACCGCCACTGATAATATGAAATTTCAAGTCACTACGCCAATGCAATAAGAAATATGTCAAGCATTTGACATGACAAAGGTCATAACCTAATTTTTTTCATGCGGGTTCAGATGGTTCAAGAAGCCGCATACGTTAAGTTACTAAAACGGCTGGTACCTCTAAATAGGTATTAATTTTACTATATATTATTCACTTCGTGAATAATAGCCATTAAATGCCAGAATACTATATTATGTCCACCATTAATAATTTACTGCTTGTTTATAAATGAATTTTTGAAGTGAAAACTTCTTTAGGCGCGTTGAGCACTTTTTTTGTCATCGTCACGCTTTCCATGAGTTATATGTACACTGTGTATATATGTAAACTTTTTTTTGTAAAAAATTCCATTTACGATAAAATTTTCATTTATTGGTGTTTTCACTTCTGATTTAAGGTACGTTTTGCAGGCGCTCATATAGAGAATGCTTATTCCATAATCCAGTGATCTGTAAAACCTTATTAATATTTCCTCTTCTGCTCCCCATTGGTGATGTGCTAACGATTTTAAGATGTTAATCCGATTTAAACAATTAGCTTTAGTCTCCTGAATATGTTGCCTCCATGTGAACTTTTTATCGAAAATTACTCCTAAGAATTTGTGTTGATCAACCGCATATAGCGGATCCCCATTGAGATTTAATTGTGGAGGAAGAGGATTGAATCTTTTGCTGAAATGGATTACTTTGGATTTGGTTGTTGAAAAGTGAAAACCGGATTTAAGTGACCAATGGTGGATGCTATCTAGAGCCTTCTGAAGTAAGGTACAAGTACTAAGCCGTGACTTTTCCTTAGCAGTAGAGAATTAGATCGTCGGCATATAGTACATGTTTGACAGGTGGAATTATTGAAGTACAGATATCGTTGATACTCATCAGGAATAGAGTTGTGCTAAGAACCGAGCCTTGTGGTACTCCATTTTCTGGGGCGTGCAATGTAGACGTTTGCCCATTTGTAACAACTTTGAAAGATCTGTTGGTTAAGAAGTTTTGTAGAAAGAATAGAGTGTTTCCAGTTAAGTTGAAGTCTGTGAGTTTTTCGAAAATGGAAGTTTTACAAATCGTGTCAAAGACGCTGTCAATATCTAGACTCACGGCAATTATGTCATTTTTACTTCCAAAGGCTTGTGAAATATCTGTGTGTAGGGTAACCACAAGAATGTTAGCAATTTTTTGGTCGTTGGTGATAACTTGACCTTCATGGGTTAGGCCAGATATTTTGAAGCTAGTGTTTCTTCCTTTATTCATCTGTCTTATCTTGGTCCAGATTTGATAAGGAGAGGTGTCAGAGGTGATTGCTTGTGAATTTGTTCTACGACTCTCGTTTACTTTGTTTTAGAACCCTTTTTGATTTCGCTCACAATCTTTTTAGGTTTATTAAGTCTGAATCATTTCTGGTTCTTCGGTATTTGTTAAGCACCTTTTTGCATTCCTTCACTGCAATGTTACAGGATTCATTCCACCAGGGAATAGTTCGTTTTGAAGGGTTGCCGGAGTACTTTCCTATACATCTATTGGCTGCAGAAATTATTGAGTTAGTAAATTGACCTGCAGCTTCATCTACATCATTAGAATAGTTGATATTGTCTGTAATTTCCTTTAGCGTTTGGCTATAAAGTTCCCAGTTTGCTCCGATTTTAACCCGTTAAGTTTTCAGACAAAACTATTTGCGGGAAAATCGAAAAATGTATTCTCCCATAAATGAGGTCTTGTCATATTACCCCCGAAGAAGTACACGTAAAATGTAATAGTCGTGGACAAAACATTTACTTCTGTAATTGATTTTGCACAAACTTCATCTATGTGTAGTTTTTATAGATATTATGTATCATTACAATTATCACTTTATAAAATTAACTCCAGACCTCGACTGGAATGCTAAATATTTATTTTCCGTAAATTAAATAAAATATTTATTTCTCCATAAAATCGTTGACAAAATACTTATTTATAGATTTTTTCGTTTACAACATCATCGATTCTATATGAACTGATATTATTTCGCAATAAGTATGTGTTTGCATTTTGCATCATAAATTATAGCGACGTTATAAAATAATATAGGATGAGTCAGAAGATATAAAATGGTAGTTTGTACAAAACTAATAGTGCGCAAAGTTATACTTTTCCCACAAACTTGTAGTTATAAACAAACTAGAAACTGAATTAAAGATTACAAAAAAAAACGTAGAGTCCAGTCATGGGACAGTCGACAGAAGTGAAAACACCAATAAATGAATCCCTTTTGAAAATTTTATCGTAAGCCTTTACTAAAAAAAGTATACATATATACACAGTATACATAGCTCATGGAAAAAGTGACGATGATTTATGCAACACTATATTCGCTTCATTGTTAATTGTGTTGCATAACAAAAAGTATTGTGTGTTGCATAAAAGCGTGACGAATGACCAAAGTATTGTGTGTTGCATAAAAGCGTGGCGATGACGAAACATCCATGTTTTTCCTTCACCCAAAAAAAAGTTCTCAACGCGCCTAAAGAAGTTTTCTCTTTAAAAATCTTTGACTGATGAGTCTTTTATATTATTCGAATGCTGTGAAAAGAATTTGAAACTTATACCAAAAACAGATAAAAATAGTACCTATACTGAATAAAATAATAGCTATTAATGATATTAGTGTTAAAAGTAACATTTGATTTTGTGAGTGAAAAAGTTTGCGAAACGAGCGAAGCGAGTGGAGCAATTTCACGATTTTTTTTGACATTTTAACAATAATTCTCATAATGATTATGTCTCTTTTAACACTAGTGTTAAAAGTATTTTAGTTTTAACACGCTACTTTGTAAACGTCTTCTTTTTAACACGTTTGACAGGCATTAAAAATGTCACTTTTAATGGGAGTTGTACAAAATAGCTATTTATGATATTACCTAGTGTTAAAAGTAACATTTTATTTTGTGGGTGAAAAAGTTTGCGAAACGAGCGAAGCGAGTGGAGCAATTTCACGAATTTTTTTGACATTTTAACAATAATTCTCATAATGATTATGTCTCTTTTAACACTAGTGTTAATAGTATTTTAGTTTTAACACGCTACTTTGTAAACGTCTTCTTTTAACACGTTTGACAGGCATTAAAAATGTCACTTTTAATGGGAGTTGTACAAAATAGCTATTTATGATATATTAGTGTTAAAAGTAACATTTTATTTTGTGAGTGAAAAAGTTTGCGAAACGAGCGAAGCGACTGGAGCAATTTCACGAACAAAATAAAATTTAGGTACTTTTAACACAAATATCATACATAGTTTTTTGTACAACTCCTATTTTGATAATAAAATAAAAGTATTTCAAGAAAATCATATTTTGGCTTCTATTGTCAGTTAATTATTTTTTTGACGTTTTAACAATCATTCTCATAATGATTATGTCTCTTTTAACACTAGTGTTAAAAGTATTTTAGTTTTAACACGCTACTTTGTAAATGTCTTCTTTTAACACGTTTGACAAGCATTAAAAATGTCACTTTTAATGGGAGTTGTACAAAATAGCTATGTATGATATTTGTGTTAAAAAGAAACATTTTATTTTGTGAGTGAAAAAGTTTGCGAAACGAGCGAAGCGACTGAAGCAATTTCACGAACAAAATAAAATTTAGGTACCTACTTTTAACACAAATATCATACATAGTTTTTTGTACAACTCCTATTTTGATAATAAAATAAAAGTATTTCAAGAAAATCACATTTTGACGTCTACTGTCAGTTAATTATTTTTTTGACGTTTTAACAATAATTCTCATAATGATTATGTCTCTTTTAACATTAGTGTTAATAGTATTTTAGTTTTAACACGCTACTTTGTAAACGTCTTCTTTTAACACGTTTGACAGGCATTAAAAATGCCACTTTTAAGGGGAGTTGTACAAAATAGCTATTTATGATATTAGTGTTAAAAGTAACATTTTATTTTGTGAGTGAAAAAGTTTGCGAAACGAGCGAAGCGACTGGAGCAATTTCACGAACAAAATAAAATTTACTTTTAACACAAATATCATACATAGTTTTTTGTACAACTCCTATTTTGATAATAAAATAAAAGTATTTCAAGAAAATCACATTTTGACGTCTATTGTCAGTTAATTATGTTTTTGACGTTTTAACAATAATTCTCATAATGATTATGTCTCTTTTAACACTAGTGTTAAAAGTATTTTAGTTTTAACACGCTACTTTGTAAACGTCTTCTTTTAACACGTTTGACAGGCATTAAAAATATCACTTTTAATGGGAGTTGTACAAAATAGCTATTTATGATATATTAGTGTTAAAAGTAATATTTTATTTTGTGCGTGAAAAAGTTTGCGAAACGAGCGAAGCGACTGAAGCAATTTCACGAACAAAATAAAATTTAGGTACCTACTTTTAACACAAATATCATACATAGTTTTTTGTACAACTCCTATTTTGATAATAAAATAAAAGTATTTCAAGAAAATCACATTTTGACGTCTACTGTCAGTTAATTATTTTTTTGACGTTTTAACAATAATTCTCATAATGATTATGTCTCTTTTAACACTAGTGTTAATAGTATTTTAGTTTTAACACGCTACTTTGCAAACGTCTTCTTTTAACACGTTTGACAGGCATTAAAAATGCCACTTTTAATGGGAGTTGTACAAAATAGCTATTTATGATATTAGTGTTAAAAGTAACATTTTATTTTGTGAGTGAAAAAGTTTGCGAAACGAGCGAAGCGACTGGAGCAATTTCACGAACAAAATAAAATTTAGGTACTTTTAACACAAATATCATACATAGTTTTTTGTACAACTCCTATTTTGATAATAAAATAAAAGTATTTCAAGAAAATCACATTTTGACGTCTATTGTCAGTTAATTATTTTTTTGACGTTTTAACAATAATTCTCATAATGATTATGTCTCTTTTAACACTAGTGTTAATAGTATTTTAGTTTTAACACGCTACTTTGTAAACGTCTTCTTTTAACACGTTTGACAGGCATTAAAAATGCCACTTTTAAGGGGAGTTGTACAAAATAGCTATTTATGATATTAGTGTTAAAAGTAACATTTTATTTTGTGAGTGAAAAAGTTTGCGAAACGAGCGAAGCGACTGGAGCAATTTCACGAACAAAATAAAATTTAGGTACTTTTAACACAAATATCATACATAGTTTTTTGTACAACTCCTATTTTGATAATAAAATAAAAGTATTTCAAGAAAATCACATTTTGACGTCTATTGTCAGTTAATTATGTTTTTGACGTTTTAACAATAATTCTCATAATGATTATGTCTCTTTTAACACTAGTGTTAAAAGTATTTTAGTTTTAACACGCTACTTTGTAAACGTCTTCTTTTAACACGTTTGACAGGCATTAAAAATATCACTTTTAATGGGAGTTGTACAAAATAGCTATTTATGATATATTAGTGTTAAAAGTAATATTTTATTTTGTGCGTGAAAAAGTTTGCGAAACGAGCGAAGCGACTGAAGCAATTTCACGAACAAAATAAAATTTAGGTACCTACTTTTAACACAAATATCATACATAGTTTTTTGTACAACTCCTATTTTGATAATAAAATAAAAGTATTTCAAGAAAATCACATTTTGACGTCTACTGTCAGTTAATTATTTTTTTGACGTTTTAACAATAATTCTCATAATGATTATGTCTCTTTTAACACTAGTGTTAATAGTATTTTAGTTTTAACACGCTACTTTGTAAACGTCTTCTTTTAACACGTTTGACAGGCATTAAAAATGCCACTTTTAAGGGGAGTTGTACAAAATAGCTATTTATGATATTAGTGTTAAAAGTAACATTTTATTTTGTGAGTGAAAAAGTTTGCGAAACGAGCGAAGCGACTGGAGCAATTTCACGAACAAAATAAAATTTACTTTTAACACAAATATCATACATAGTTTTTTGTACAACTCCTATTTTGATAATAAAATAAAAGTATTTCAAGAAAATCACATTTTGACGTCTATTGTCAGCTAATTATGTTTTTGACGTTTTAACAATAATTCTCATAATGATTATGTCTCTTTTAACACTAGTGTTAAAAGTATTTTAGTTTTAACACGCTACTTTGTAAACGTCTTCTTTTAACACGTTTGACAGGCATTAAAAATATCACTTTTAATGGGAGTTGTACAAAATAGCTATTTATGATATATTAGTGTTAAAAGTAATATTTTATTTTGTGCGTGAAAAAGTTTGCGAAACGAGCGAAGCGACTGAAGCAATTTCACGAACAAAATAAAATTTAGGTACCTACTTTTAACACAAATATCATACATAGTTTTTTGTACAACTCCTATTTTGATAATAAAATAAAAGTATTTCAAGAAAATCACATTTTGACGTCTACTGTCAGTTAATTATTTTTTTGACGTTTTAACAATAATTCTCATAATGATTATGTCTCTTTTAACATTAGTGTTAATAGTATTTTAGTTTTAACACGCTACTTTGTAAACGTCTTCTTTTAACACGTTTGACAGGCATTAAAAATGCCACTTTTAAGGGGAGTTGTACAAAATAGCTATTTATGATATTAGTGTTAAAAGTAACATTTTATTTTGTGAGTGAAAAAGTTTGCGAAACGAGCGAAGCGACTGGAGCAATTTCACGAACAAAATAAAATTTACTTTTAACACAAATATCATACATAGTTTTTTGTACAACTCCTATTTTGATAATAAAATAAAAGTATTTCAAGAAAATCACATTTTGACGTCTATTGTCAGTTAATTATGTTTTTGACGTTTTAACAATAATTCTCATAATGATTATGTCTCTTTTAACACTAGTGTTAAAAGTATTTTAGTTTTAACACGCTACTTTGTAAACGTCTTCTTTTAACACGTTTGACAGGCATTAAAAATATCACTTTTAATGGGAGTTGTACAAAATAGCTATTTATGATATATTAGTGTTAAAAGTAATATTTTATTTTGTGCGTGAAAAAGTTTGCGAAACGAGCGAAGCGACTGAAGCAATTTCACGAACAAAATAAAATTTAGGTACCTACTTTTAACACAAATATCATACATAGTTTTTTGTACAACTCCTATTTTGATAATAAAATAAAAGTATTTCAAGAAAATCACATTTTGACGTCTACTGTCAGTTAATTATTTTTTTGACGTTTTAACAATAATTCTCATAATGATTATGTCTCTTTTAACACTAGTGTTAATAGTATTTTAGTTTTAACACGCTACTTTGCAAACGTCTTCTTTTAACACGTTTGACAGGCATTAAAAATGCCACTTTTAATGGGAGTTGTACAAAATAGCTATTTATGATATTAGTGTTAAAAGTAACATTTTATTTTGTGAGTGAAAAAGTTTGCGAAACGAGCGAAGCGACTGGAGCAATTTCACGAACAAAATAAAATTTAGGTACTTTTAACACAAATATCATACATAGTTTTTTGTACAACTCCTATTTTGATAATAAAATAAAAGTATTTCAAGAAAATCACATTTTGACGTCTATTGTCAGTTAATTATTTTTTTGACGTTTTAACAATAATTCTCATAATGATTATGTCTCTTTTAACACTAGTGTTAATAGTATTTTAGTTTTAACACGCTACTTTGTAAACGTCTTCTTTTAACACGTTTGACAGGCATTAAAAATGCCACTTTTAAGGGGAGTTGTACAAAATAGCTATTTATGATATTAGTGTTAAAAGTAACATTTTATTTTGTGAGTGAAAAAGTTTGCGAAACGAGCGAAGCGACTGGAGCAATTTCACGAACAAAATAAAATTTAGGTACTTTTAACACAAATATCATACATAGTTTTTTGTACAACTCCTATTTTGATAATAAAATAAAAGTATTTCAAGAAAATCACATTTTGACGTCTATTGTCAGTTAATTATGTTTTTGACGTTTTAACAATAATTCTCATAATGATTATGTCTCTTTTAACACTAGTGTTAAAAGTATTTTAGTTTTAACACGCTACTTTGTAAACGTCTTCTTTTAACACGTTTGACAGGCATTAAAAATATCACTTTTAATGGGAGTTGTACAAAATAGCTATTTATGATATATTAGTGTTAAAAGTAATATTTTATTTTGTGCGTGAAAAAGTTTGCGAAACGAGCGAAGCGACTGAAGCAATTTCACGAACAAAATAAAATTTAGGTACTTTTAACACTAATATCATACATAGTTTTTTGTACAACTCCTATTTTGATAAAATAAAAGTATTTCAAGAAGATCACATTTTGACGTCTACTGTCAGTTAATTATTTTTTTGACGTTTTAACAATAATTCTCATAATGATTATGTCTCTTTTAACACTAGTGTTAATAGTATTTTAGTTTTAACACGCTACTTTGCAAACGTCTTCTTTTAACACGTTTGACAGGCATTAAAAATGCCACTTTTAATGGGAGTTGTACAAAATAGCTATTTATGATATTAGTGTTAAAAGTAACATTTTATTTTGTGAGTGAAAAAGTTTGCGAAACGAGCGAAGCGAGTGGAGCAATTTCATGAACAAAATAAAATTTAGATACTTTTAACACTAATATCATACATAGTTTTTTGTACAACTCCTATTTTGATAATAAACTAAAAGTATTTCAAGAAAATCACATTTTGACGCCTATTGTCAGTTAATTATTTTTTTGACATTTTAACAATAATTCTAAAAATGATTATGTCTCTTTTAACACTAGTGTTAAAAGTATTTTAGTTTTAACACGCTACTTTGCAAACGTCTTCTTTTAACACGTTTGACAGGCATTAAAAATGCCACTTTTAATGGGAGTTGTACAAAATAGCTATTTATGATATTAGTGTTAAAAGTAACATTTTATTTTGTGAGTGAAAAAGTTTGCGAAACGAGCGAAGCGACTGGAGCAATTTCACGAACAAAATAAAATTTAGGTACTTTTAACACTAATATCATACATAGTTTTTTGTACAACTCCTATTTTGATAAAATAAAAGTATTTCAAGAAAATCACATTTTGACGTCTATTGTCAGTTAATTATGTTTTTGACGTTTTAACAATAATTCTCATAATGATTATGTCTCTTTTAACACTAGTGTTAAAAGTATTTTAGTTTTAACACGCTACTTTGTAAACGTCTTCTTTTAACACGTTTGACAAGCATTAAAAATGTCATTTTTAATGGGAGTTGTACAAAATAGCTATTTATGATATTAGTGTTAAAAGTAACATTTTATTTTGCGAGTGAAAAAGTTTGCGAAACGAGCGAAGCGACTGGAGCAATTTCACGAACAAAATAAAATTTAGGTACTTTTAACACAAATATCATACATAGTTTTTTGTACAACTGCTATTTTGATAACAAAATAAAAGTATTTCGAGAAAATCACATTTTGACGTCTATTATTGTCAGTTAATTATTTTTTTTGGCGTTTTAACAATAATTCTCATAATGATTATGTCTCTTTTAACACTAGTGTTAATAGTATTTTAGTTTTAACACGCTATTTTGTAAACGTCTTCTTTTAACACGTTTGACAAGCATTAAAAATGTCATTTTTAATGGGAGTTGTACAAAATAGCTATTTATGATATTAGTGTTAAAAGTAACATTTTATTTTGCGAGTGAAAAAGTTTGCGAAACGAGCGAAGCGACTGGAGCAATTTCACGAACAAAATAAAATTTAGGTACTTTTAACACTAATATCATACATAGTTTTTTGTACAACTCCTATTTTGATAAAATAAAAGTATTTCAAGAAAATCACATTTTGACGTCTATTGTCAGTTAATTATGTTTTTGACGTTTTAACAATAATTCTCATAATGATTATGTCTCTTTTAACACTAGTGTTAAAAGTATTTTAGTTTTAACACGCTACTTTGTAAACGTCTTCTTTTAACACGTTTGACAAGCATTAAAAATGTCATTTTTAATGGGAGTTGTACAAAATAGCTATTTATGATATTAGTGTTAAAAGTAACATTTTATTTTGCGAGTGAAAAAGTTTGCGAAACGAGCGAAGCGACTGGAGCAATTTCACGAACAAAATAAAATTTAGGTACTTTTAACACAAATATCATACATAGTTTTTTGTACAACTCCTATTTTGATAAAATAAAAGTATTTCAAGAAAATCACATTTTGACGTCTATTGTCAGTTAATTATGTTTTTGACGTTTTAACAATAATTCTCATAATGATTATGTCTCTTTTAACACTAGTGTTAAAAGTATTTTAGTTTTAACACGCTACTTTGTAAACGTCTTCTTTTAACACGTTTGACAAGCATTAAAAATGTCATTTTTAATGGGAGTTGTACAAAATAGCTATTTATGATATTAGTGTTAAAAGTAACATTTTATTTTGCGAGTGAAAAAGTTTGCGAAACGAGCGAAGCGACTGGAGCAATTTCACGAACAAAATAAAATTTAGGTACTTTTAACACAAATATCATACATAGTTTTTTGTACAACTGCTATTTTGATAACAAAATAAAAGTATTTCGAGAAAATCACATTTTGACGTCTATTATTGTCAGTTAATTATTTTTTTTGGCGTTTTAACAATAATTCTCATAATGATTATGTCTCTTTTAACACTAGTGTTAATAGTATTTTAGTTTTAACACGCTACTTTGTAAACGTCTTCTTTTAACACGTTTGACAAGCATTAAAAATGTCATTTTTAATGGGAGTTGTACAAAATAGCTATTTATGATATTAGTGTTAAAAGTAACATTTTATTTTGCGAGTGAAAAAGTTTGCGAAACGAGCGAAGCGACTGGAGCAATTTCACGAACAAAATAAAATTTAGGTACTTTTAACACTAATATCATACATAGTTTTTTGTACAACTCCTATTTTGATAAAATAAAAGTATTTCAAGAAAATCACATTTTGACGTCTATTGTCAGTTAATTATGTTTTTGACGTTTTAACAATAATTCTCATAATGATTATGTCTCTTTTAACACTAGTGTTAAAAGTATTTTAGTTTTAACACGCTACTTTGTAAACGTCTTCTTTTAACACGTTTGACAAGCATTAAAAATGTCATTTTTAATGGGAGTTGTACAAAATAGCTATTTATGATATTAGTGTTAAAAGTAACATTTTATTTTACGAGTGAAAAAGTTTGCGAAACGAGCGAAGCGACTGGAGCAATTTCACGAACAAAATAAAATTTAGGTACTTTTAACACAAATATCATACATAGTTTTTTGTACAACTGCTATTTTGATAACAAAATAAAAGTATTTCGAGAAAATCACATTTTGACGTCTATTATTGTCAGTTAATTATTTTTTTTGGCGTTTTAACAATAATTCTCATAATGATTATGTCTCTTTTAACACTAGTGTTAATAGTATTTTAGTTTTAACACGCTACTTTGTAAACGTCTTCTTTTAACACGTTTGACAAGCATTAAAAATGTCACTTTTAATGGGAGTTGTACAAAATAGCTATTTATGATATTGGTGTTAAAAGTAACATTTTATTTTGTGAGTGAAAAAGTTTGCGAAACGAGCGAAGCGACTGGAGCAATTTCACGAACAAAATAAAATTTACTTTCAACACAAATATCATACATAGTTTTTTGTACTATTCTTATTTTGATAATAAAATAAAAGTATTTCAGGAAAATCACATTTTGACGTCTATTGTCAGTTAATAATTTTTTTGACGTTTTAACAATAATTCTCATAATTATTATGTCTCTTTTAACACTAGTGTTAAAAGAATTTTAGTTTTAACACGCTACTTTGTAAACGTCTTCTTTTAACACGTTTGACAGGCATTAAAAATGCCACTTTTAAGGGGAGTTGTACAAAATAGCTATTTATGATATTAGTGTTAAAAGTAACATTTTATTTTGTGAGTGAAAAAGTTTGCGAAACGAGCGAAGCGACTGGAGCAATTTCACGAACAAAATAAAATTTAGGTACTTTTAACACAAATATCATACATAGTTTTTTGTACAACTCCTATTTTGATAATAAAATAAAAGTATTTCAAGAAAATCACATTTTGACGTCTATTGTCAGTTAATTATGTTTTTGACGTTTTAACAATAATTCTCATAATGATTATGTCTCTTTTAACACTAGTGTTAAAAGTATTTTAGTTTTAACACGCTACTTTGTAAACGTCTTCTTTTAACACGTTTGACAAGCATTAAAAATGTCATTTTTAATGGGAGTTGTACAAAATAGCTATTTATGATATTAGTGTTAAAAGTAACATTTTATTTTGCGAGTGAAAAAGTTTGCGAAACGAGCGAAGCGAGTGGAGCAATTTCACGAACAAAATAAAATTTAGGTACTTTTAACACAAATATCATACATAGTTTTTTGTACAACTGCTATTTTGATAACAAAATAAAAGTATTTCGAGAAAATCACATTTTGACGTCTATTATTGTCAGTTAATTATTTTTTTTGGCGTTTTAACAATAATTCTCATAATGATTATGTCTCTTTTAACACTAGTGTTAATAGTATTTTAGTTTTAACACGCTACTTTGTAAACGTCTTCTTTTAACACGTTTGACAAGCATTAAAAATGTCACTTTTAATGGGAGTTGTACAAAATAGCTATTTATGATATTGGTGTTAAAAGTAACATTTTATTTTGTGAGTGAAAAAGTTTGCGAAACGAGCGAAGCGACTGGAGCAATTTCACGAACAAAATAAAATTTACTTTCAACACAAATATCATACATAGTTTTTTGTACTATTCTTATTTTGATAATAAAATAAAAGTATTTCAGGAAAATCACATTTTGACGTCTATTGTCAGTTAATTATTTTTTTGACGTTTTAACAATAATTCTCATAATGATTATGTCTCTTTTAACACTAGTGTTAATAGTATTTTAGTTTTAACACGCGACTTTGTAAACGTCTTCTTTTAACACGTTTGACAGGCATTAAAAATGCCACTTTTAAGGGGAGTTGTACAAAATAGCTATTTATGATATTAGTGTTAAAAGTAACATTTTATTTTGTGAGTGAAAAAGTTTGCGAAACGAGCGAAGCGACTGGAGCAATTTCACGAACAAAATAAAATTTACTTTTAACACTAATATCATACATAGTTTTTTGTACAACTCCTATTTTGATAATAAAATAAAAGTATTTCAAGAAAATCACATTTTGACGTCTATTGTCAGTTAATTATTTTTTTGACGTTTTAACAATAATTCTCATAATGATATGTCTCTTTTAACACTAGTGTTAAAAGTATTTTAGTTTTAACACGCTACTTTGTAAATGTCTTCTTTTAACACGTTTGACAGGCATTAAAAATGTCACTTTTAATGGCAGTTTTAAAAAAAAATTTACACCTACTTTTTGCATTGTTAATACGAATAATGTGCATACTATTGTTATGAATAAGATCTAATATTAGTTGACATGTCAGACAATAAAGACTTGATAAATAAATACACAATCTCTAAATTTTATATTGTTAAGGTACCTCTGACATGACCTCGACATTGATAATTCCTTTTTAAATATCGTATATTTAGAATACCCAGTATAAAACGAACTAAAAAAATTATAACAGCGGCCTATTAATATGTACGGCTGGTTCTTAAATAATAATATAGATCGTACGAACACGTCAACGTAACGCTCAAAATATAATTTGAACACCGTCCATTTTAACACCGAAGCCGGTTTTGTACGATAAGTGAATGTAAAGAGAATTTCTTTAGCAGCATTTGTGAAATAGAACTCAGTGGGTGTGACTCAAGTTATATTTTATCTCTAAATTGTAAGTATTATTAATCGCTTTTCGTTATTAATTTCATTCAAATAGTGAATTTAATATTATTAAAAACAATAATTTATCAGTTTGTAATAATTAGGTATTATGAAAAAAACTTGGTCATAGATATATTTGCACCTGCCTTACGGACTGCTATTGATTTTCGTTTCGTTAAAAAGTATCGGAATTAAATATTTAATTATTAAAAAAAAGTTAATTTAAAAAAAATTAATCAATTATTTTTTTCTCAAGAAACAGTTAAATTTAGACCTGTTTTATAAATAGATTTACCGGCTTGCAGTATAAATTTCTCTACTTACATAAAAATGTAATCTTTTTAACAAATAACCTCATTTTAAAACAATATGATTAATTCATGTTATGATTAACTAAAACGAGGTGGTAATTAAGAATGAATCAAATAACTTATCAGGTTTCAAATTCTTCGTAAATGTTGTTCACTATAGTGTAATAATTATTTAAAACTATGATGTCATGTTTTGGAGGTCTCATTCACTCCAATATATCTGCATTCTTCATGGTCTCATGAGTCAGTTCATCAATAACGCTTTAACTAGAAACTAGTATATCTGCTTGTTTTATTTATTATTTAATACTATTTAGTGATATTTGATATTTTTTACCTTCTAGTCACAAGTAACTCAAGCAAAATGACCCAGCAGTATTATCCGTTCAAAGTAAGTTTATTTTTTTTAATACTTTTTAAATATTAATGAAATTTTATCAAAGTTTGTAATCTTTGATTTTATGCAAAATATTATGGTAGTGATGTTTTTAGGGAACTGCACATATTATACTGTGAATGCATGATAAAGGTTCAAAAAATAATAATTCAAAAACTATTAATAAATTAAAGCAAACGGCTCACAAAGAGCAGGACATTTCCAGTTTAGTAATTTTCATAACTATAGTCTATTTTTATGAATGAGAGAGTTTTCAAATAATAAAGCATTCATAATCCATAGGTGAATCACTTCTTTTAGTAGATATAGTTAAAATATTTTTTGAAGTTATACCTCGAGTATGGTTATATAGGTATAAGGGTTTAAAATTTGACTTTTAATTAAACAACGTTACGTTCTTGAATAATTATTTTAATATAAAAACTCACCAGTATAAGAAGTAGAGCTACTTCTTACAAATCCAAATCAGAATCGGAATCAGAAGATGAACTGTCGCAACCAATATTTACAATGAGTGGCTCGATCATTTCATCAGTAATATTGTCCAACTTCCACATTTTCTCTTCTTATTTCCTTTTCCCAGTTTTCAGGCATCACATTATTTACAGCCTCTAAAAACAACTGTTTAACATCACTCGTTTTTAAAGAATTATTTTTTCTTGAAACTTCTCCCCTTATCTGTGCCCATACAGTTTAGTTTACAATGATATGGTGGTGATCTAACCACCGTCATACTACGATTTTTTGAATTTCTCTTTATGAAGGGAACACAAAGAATACAGTTCTTTTATCACAGAACCGGGATGGAGCTTAATATTTTATTTTATTTATTTACGGTTTTACCATTTTTACAAAAGAATGTTCATTCAGTTTAAAGAGTTCATGTTAACAAGATAAGTGATATATATATATAACTTTGTGTTCAAAGAATTAGATAAGGGAAACATTGTTGTATCTTTGTTGTTTGATTTTAGGAAGGCTTTTGATTGTATGGACATTAGTATTGTTTGCCATACACTAAATTCACTAGGCATTAGGGCAACAATGTTCTTCCTACTTAAAAAATCGTTCTTTATTAGTATGAATAGAAGACCATTTATCAAAGAGTTTTAATATCTCACTAGGTGTTCCTCAGGGGTCTGTTTTGGGACCACTTATATTTTTGTTGTACATAAACCACCTCCCAAATTGTATTACTCATGGTCACGTAACAATGTTTGCAGATGATACAACGATATCTATTGCAGCAACTACTGGAGAGGTCCTACTCGGCCATATTAATACTATCATACAACAATTCAAGGATTGGTGTAAACTAAGCAGACTTATTTGGAACGATGATAAAACAGAAATAATACAATTTCATTTGTGTATTGTTGCCTATTAAAACCCATTTTGTATGAGCATACTCTCAAAAATTTATTTTGTACTTTCTCAATGCTTTCATTAGCAGTATTATATGAAGAAGACCAAATAAGAGAACCATATTCCAAAACTGATTGCACCAAACTAAAATACAACATCTTTAAAGTTTGCACAGAAAAGGACTTGCTATTTCTAAGTATAAATCCCGATGTCTTTAATGCTTTAGTAGTAGTCTCGTTAATATGAAATTTAAATGTTAATTTAGAATCTAAATTTATTCCTAGATCTTTAATATTATTATGTTCCTGTAGAGGTACATTGTTTATGTTGTAACAATAGTTGACAAGGTTCCGTGACCTTCTAAAAGTAATCTTGATAAATTTTTTTATATTTCAGTAAAGCATATTCACTTCGCATCAACTGGCTAAGCATTTAAGGTCATCTTGCAACAAAGATGCATCAGCTAGGTTATTAACAACTAAAAATATTTTAAGGATCCCTGTGGAACCCCTGAGGTCACTGATATACATTGAGATAAACAATTTCCATATTTTACATACTGATACCTACCAGAAATAAAACTACTTATCCACTCGAGAATTCTACCTCCAAATCCGTAACTTTCTAACTTAGCAATAAGCAAATCATGGTTTACTCTATCAAAAGCTTTAGAGAAATCTGTGTAGATAGAATCAACTTGATCCTTATGTTCCATTGAATTGGCAATTAAATAATTATAAAGTACCAAGTTAGTACTTGTAGATTTATCCTTAGAAAACCAACTAAATCTTTACAATCCCACTCTAAAAAATTATTCATAAGACAATCAAATAATTTAGGTAATACTGATTGGTTACAGACAGCTCGATAATTTTCAATATTATTCTTGTCACTTGACTTGAACATTGGTGTTATATAACTGGTTTTCCAAAACTCGGGAAATACTCCATTGAATAAGTAGTGGATAGGTTTTATAAGATTAAAACACAATGCTTAAGCACATATGCTGGCAAACAATCTGGACCATTAGATAATTTCCAACGAGATTTCCAAGGCATTTTTAAAACATTATCAATTATGTCTGACAGCTTGATAGTTCAAAATTGGGATCTGATTAATTTTAGAATTTGAATAAGTAATTGATAAAAAGGTACCAAACTTTGATGAATTATTCTTTGAATTTAACCAATTCTGTAAATCTTTTTTCAACCACTCGGTTGTGGGCAATTTTTCTAAAAGTCTCGAGTGATAAATTGCATTATCCATTACTATTATACAATTCTGGGGAAAAAGATCTATCATTTGTTCGAACCATTCTTTAAAGACATCATCAACCATGCCCTCATGGTAGTCATTGGTACGAGTAGATTCAAAAGTTTAACAAAACCGTTGGAATGGCCAATGTGTACTATTATCACTCTGAGCCTCTTTCCTGATGGTGGATTTAAACCAGTTGATAAATTATTTAAAAAAGCCTGTCTTTGTCTTGTAACCGTTTCATTTTGCCAAAATTTATTTGGTGTATGTCCCTCGTTGATTCATGTTTCATCTATATAAAATATATTTCTTCTTTGGTTTCTAATTTCTTTTATAATCCTTAGGTAATTTCTTCTCCATATTACAATATCGCTTCTTTCTATTAAAATAGACTTTATGGAATGCTTTTTCCAGCGAAAACCTATTTCTTTTAAATGTTTCCATAGTGTGCTTCGACTCCTTTCAGGGTAATGCTTATCATCTCGAACCGTGGCAAGAACTTTGTCTACAGTCGGAATTTCCTTCGAAGTCTTTTTCAAATGATTTTCTCTTTGAAATTTTGGTTTTCCTGGAGCTATACGAGCTGTTTGAAACTCGCCACATTTCTCTTCTTTAATAACTCTGTAAATCGTAGATTTCCCAACACCAAGCGTACTACTAACTAATTCCACTGTGACATCAACACTTTTAGGCCCTTCCAAATTTTCCATAATCACACTAGAATTCACAATAGACTGCACCTTGCAAGTTGCAACTAAACGACTTTTAGTATACTGTTAAGAATACACAACTTGGACCTCCTTACTAAATGGGAAAACTTACAATGGTATTTTCGCTGAAATTTGTTGGGAAGGTATTTATCTATTTATAATTCGATTACTGTAAGAGATTCTTGGAATTAAAATAAAACAAAAATTCAAACCTTTATTGGCAAATAGGTACTTATTGAAAATAATCTTATGATAGATGTAATCTTTTGGCCTGTCAAAACCTTTTTCTATTTTTCTGTACAGCTTATGGTTATCAAAGACAGAAAACTTGTATTAGCTCAGGTACACTTATGAAAATTTTATGAAATATTTAGATTATTCTGTAATAATATTTAAAATGACCCTACTAAGTTTTGCATTAGAAATTAGGTTTTATTACTCTCTGGTACATAAAAATAGACTATAGCGAAGAGTGATGTTTTTCCGCAGTTGCATGCGTTTGAGTGCGAAAAAACAACTTTTCGCACGTATTAGGAACAACAATTTTTCTATCGCTTATAATTTAGAAGCTTTATCAAGCATTAACACCAATTTGAACTTGTTGATCAGACTGAAAAACCCATTTGTTTTTTCCTTTTATTATTTTCCTTCATTGTTCCTTCTTTCTCTATTAAAAAAAAACGTTTTATTGAAAATTACATACAGGTGATAATATATTTAAATAATTAGCACATACTTTATTACATAAATGACAATTTTTTAAAAACAAATATTAAATTGAAGGTTAAATCCTACAAGCAGGATAAAATAATTATAGTAAAGACACATTATTACAAAATTTTTGTCCAGCTTTGGAATTAGATGATAAAATCGTAGGGTACCAAGTCGGGAGAATAACATGGAGTTATATTTGACAAGGTATATATAATATTGAATATTTAAATATTCCCAAGTTTTTGTGAATCTTAGCATTGCTGATCGTACTCAAAAGTAAGACACGGCTTCCATTGTTGGAATATAAGATGTGTTTTTGGAGTAGAATATTTTTTTGGGAAAACTTTTTAAAACCGCATATGCCGGTGCCCAGAAAAAGACATCAGAGTTACGAAGAAGTAAGTATATAACGTTAATTATATATAAAAGTAAAGCCAACGCAAATTTAGTTACTCGGGTAGTTAAAAGGATATAAAACCGAGGCCTGAGGTGAGAAAAGTAGCCGAAGCTACTTACTGTTCTAAATTTGACTGGGAAACGGGGTAATAACTGTAATTATTGTAATTCATTTTTAACATAAAATTCTTTATAAATTGTTATTACAAAAATTGGATAAAGTAGCTTCAACTGTGGCTACAGCTACTTTTCTCATTGAACCATAGCTTAAATGTTGTCAAATGCATTAGCTGTAGCCTACAGCTTAGCTACTTTTTCTCAAAGAAACTATAGTATTAGCTTTGCTACATTTAAAAAAAAGTACGTTGATAATAATCTTGTAAATAAATTGTTTTGTTACAAATAATGGTTTTTAATGCAATCTCCATTTTAAAATTTAAAGTCGTCTACTAGACAGGGCATGGGCGTACCCAGGGAGAGTCAGCTGCCCCTGGAAAGTTTCTATGTTTTAGAAGAAGTTTGTCGAAATTGTGACAGGTTTGGAAAAGCTTTCTCTACGATAGAATTCTTGGACAAGAAGAGAACGTTTTCAATTGTTATCCGCAATTGAGCAAATCACATTTACATTGGCTTTTTACATAATACAGACAAATACAATTCGCATTATTATCCTCATTAGAGGCAAGATTCGGTAAACACCAATCACTAGTGTTTGCTCTTCTATTGCTACACTTTTCTCAAATGATAAAACTTACAGCTCCAAAATTGAGAAAATGTATGGACGTACTATACAAATTTTATGAATTAGAATGGATCACATCAGAAGCTGATCTATGGCGCACTCTTTGAATAAATAAGCAGGAAGACTTCGAAGATTTGGAGGTAACCAGGATATTTTTATCCAGAAGTGAAAACAGCACTAGACATTTACTGGCTTGTTCCACGCCTACAATTAAGAGTACTCTCAGACGCGTAAAAACATGGCCGAGATCAACAATGGTCCAAGACAGGTTAAATGGGCTTTGTATCCAAAGTGTACATGAGAAAATTGTAAGCAGTAGACGTCATAAACCATTTTACTGAAGATCCTCGAAAGTTATTTTCAAAATAAAAGTCGATAATGGTGTCTACAGAACAAGCGAAGGGGTCCGTACATGAAAAAATCTGACTTGTCCCTTCCATGTCCAGAAGCTGGGTACGCCTATGATACAGAGTGATACACGACCAACG
The DNA here is from genome assembly GCA_947563755.1 of Lochmaea crataegi. Classification (NCBI taxonomy): domain Eukaryota; kingdom Metazoa; phylum Arthropoda; class Insecta; order Coleoptera; family Chrysomelidae; genus Lochmaea; species Lochmaea crataegi. Next base: position 7,559,033 of record OX387430.1, read on the forward strand.
GGACGGAAGTTTAAAATTTTCGTTACTTTAGTAGTTTGCACTTAATCAAGCCATTAATTCTTGTCTTATCAGTACTAGTACCTATTGTAGGAAATTGAAATAAGGAAATGATTAGTTCTTATGAGATTTACAATCGTCAAGTAGATTAGAAATTTTTTATCCGCTTTTTTATTGACTCAATTATTGTTGAAAAAGGAAAATATTAATCTGTACACTGATACTATTAATTCTAGCACAATTTTCCTGTATCTTTTATGGACGGGCATAGGCACTTCCATATCCGTTTATTTGAGATATTAGGTATTATACAGGGGTACAAAAACTTTTAACCCTGGCAAACCATAATAGAGAAGTGGGTCCTGGGACACAAGGGCATTGTAGGCAATGAAAAGGCAGACACCCTAGCAAAACTAGCAATATTTGGAATATCAAAATCTGCTGCACGTGGCTGTACATCAGACGTACTGGAGACACGTGCCAAAACAGGAACACAGAAAACTCTTGATCAAAAAACTCTCGGAGTCGCTGCCTGACGAAATTTTAAACCTCAGGAAGGGCCAGATAAGGAAAGTGACGGGATTACTCACCGGTCACTGTACCCTAAGGAAGCACATGCATACAGTTGGCATATATAGGGAGGAACCTATCGGTCGGTTGTGCATCACTATCTTATTGGAGATATAGACTCCTGGGACTAGGGTATCCAAGGGAGGATTTCTCCAAGAAGGACCTAGTGAAAAGACTGTTGAGCCTGATAAGGGCTACTGGTCTCTTCACATAAATGGTATAACCAAGAGCCTAAAGGCTGTGGAGCCGAGGTTTCTAAGCCTCTGACTGGTGGTGCCGAACTAATCAATCAATTATACAGGGTTAATTAAAAAGATATTATACTTGTCGTGAACTGCTCAAAATAAGTGGTGTACATCTAGTTTTTATTTCAGTAACTTTCTCAGTGAGAGTTTTTTCGAATTCGAAGAGTCTTCATTCTTTTTTTTCTCCATGCAGTTTTTGGTGACATCTCACCGCCTCTATTTACTTATTTAAACTTGTTAAAATATCGATGAATTTTTGAAAAAAGTCTTTCCGTATGAACATCTTTCCTTCGTCGGTAATTCTTTTGACCATATTTATTTTTTGTGACCGACTGGATGGAAGGATTGTTTTTCATTCTCCCCCCTCTCGAGGGAAGCGGGCCGCTATAGGCTTTCCGGAGCCTCTTCAGCCAACATTGGAAGGAATAAGGATTGTTTGGATCAGGGGATGGGAGTGGAGGGAACGGTGGTAGGTGCCTGAGAGGTGTGTACTGACCCAGCATTGGCCTATTGCTACGAGAAAACCTCTGAAAAAACTCATAGCAAGTCAGGCGGACCTGGGATTTGTACCCCGGTCCTTCTGAATGCAAGTCTCGATCTTGGTCTTGCGAAAAAGTAAGAGCAAGCAAGTTAGCTAAAGAAGGCTCTAAAGGAGACTTCATAGGTAGAGGATGTTCTTTAGCCTTGGTCGATATACGACTGTGTTTCAAGCAGAGACGATTGCCGCTTTAACCTGTATTTATGAAAACATCAGAAGAGGATATACCGGACAACAAATTAAAATATTCACTGACAGCCAGGCTCTGTTTGAAGCTATCTAATCCAACAACTAGGACTAGACTGGTGAAAAACTACAAAGAATCCCTCAACAGGCTGGCAAGAGACAACAAAGTGTCTCCAATATGGGTGCCGGCATATGAGGGGATTAGCTAAAGAAGGCTCTAAAGGAGACTTCATAGGTGGAATCACAAAAGATTGCATAAGAGGGGAAATCGGGAACTGGCTCGATAGGGAACACCAATTCAAATGGAGGGTGACACAAGGGCACCTTCATACAAGGAGTTTACTGAACAAGGTAGACAAGGAACTGTCAACCAGGCTGCTGAAACTGGGTAAGAGACATTTGAGGACAGTTATCGACTTGGTGACTGGATACTGCACCTTGAGGAAACATCTGTACAAAATGGGCAAAGTTAGTGAACCTATGTGCAGAAAATGTGAACTTGGTGATGAAACACCTACTCACATACTCTGCTTCTGCGAGAACTTACAAGAACTTAGACGGAAGCACTTTGGAAAGGAATTAATACAACCATAACAACTACTGAAAATCCCTCCAGTCAAACTGGTGGGCTTTATAGATGACACGAAGCTTCTGGAATAACACCTAGCAACCTAACAACATCAGCACAGCACCGACAAGGCACGTCAACGTCTCATCCACAACACATTTATCAGAGAGAATATTTTGCGGACGACCATTCGACGGTGCTGTGACGATGCTTGTCAGGTGCTGTGCTGATAAAGGTCCGCGACGCGACAAGCAAAAATACTGAAAAAAACTCCCGCTGTACCTTGGAAAACAGGTCGAATTATGAACGGATAGTGTGAATGCTTCCAAAAAGACTTGATCGCGACCGGACCGTGACTTGACCGTGCCTTGTCCGGCTAATGTGCATAGACCTTAAGTGTGTTTCGACCTTTAACTACAGCTATCTAAAAAACGACTAAAAATACACATAGTAGATATATTATGTGTACTTTGATTCACTGAATCTAGTTTTAATTAATACTTTTTGAATAAATTTTAATTCTTTCCTTGAACAAATAAAACTATAATATTTAAAATAAGCATTGACATAATAATACAACAGAACAACATTCTTAAAGTTTCACTTTTGATTCTATTTGGATATAAGTCGAATATTTCCACGCTGAGCAGAGTTCTCTGACTCATCCAATTTCGAATCAACCTTCGGACGTTCCTACCAAGCGATTCAATTATTTTTAGCTCTTTCCTTCTCGCTTCTTCAATCTTGGTCAGTTTACATTTTGAATATAATATCTTACGTCATTCCGCACAAATTCACGCATGTAATAATTAATCGGAAATTATGCCACTTTTAACGGTACGAGAAGAATTACAATTTAAATTTTAATGTGGGAGAAACGGGAAGGCCAATAGTGTAATAAAGGAGAAATGTTATTTTTAAACTACTAGGAGCAAGTTAACACCAGTTCTCTAAAATACCGGGTCTGATTAAGAGAGATAACCCGCTGTATCTCAGAAACTATTCATCGGTACAGTTTAGAGAAAAAAAATCTGTATTACAAACTCGTATATGAGAAACTGCTGGAAATTATTTTCAAGTTTCCCATTCCACCGCTAGAGGGCGTAGTTCACATTAATATCACAAAATCATTTTGCTCCAGTACTTTTTCCTCGGTCTTGTAAAATAACTGGTAGGGGTGAGCGGGAAAGCTGACTCAATAAAACTGTTATAACTTTTGTTCCGCTCTATGGATTTTTATTATAATACGATAAATAGTTTCTGAGATACAGCGGATTACCTCAAACGCAAAAAACTGCATTTTTCGTTTTTTATTTTTGGTTTCGTTAAAAAATGTTCGATTTTGATGAAAATTTAGTAGAAGGTAGCTTTGATAGTCACAAACCATGAAAATAATTTTCAAATGAAAATATTGGAAATTTTCCTAGTTATGACGTTTTTTCAGTAAAAAACACTTTTTTGGGGGGGTGGAAAAAGACTAATATTATTGCGATTTTCGGCCAAAGTTGAGTTTCTAGAATAAAAAGTTGATCATAAAAGTTGTAGATCTTGGGAAAATCTACAACTTTTTCATTAGTGATTTTTCCACATAACTTCAAAATTAGCTCGAAAAACGCAAAAAACTGCATTTTTCGTTTTTTATTTTTGGTTTCGTTAAAAAAATGTTCGATTTTGATGAAAATTTAGTAGAAGGTAGCTTTGATAGTCACAAACCATGAAAAAAAATTTCAAATTAAAATATTGGAAATTTTTCGAGTTATGACGTTTTTTTGGTAAAAATCACTTTTTTGGGGGGTGGAAAAAGACATTATTGCGATTTCCGGCCAAAGTTGAGGTTCTAGAGAAAAAAGTTGATGATAAAAGTTGTAGATCTTGAGAAAATCTGCAACTTTCTACTTGGTGACTTTTTCACATAACTTCAAAATTAGCTCGAAAAACGCAAAAAACTGCATTTTTCGTCTTTTATTTTTGGTTTCGTTAAAAAATGTTCGATTTTGATGAAAATTTAGTAGAAGGTAGCTTTGATAGTCACAAACCATGAAAATAATTTTCATATGAAAATATTGGAAATTTTCCTAGTTATGACGTTTTTTCGGTAAAAAACACTTTTTTGGGGGGGTGGAAAAAGACTAATATTATTGCGATTTTCGGCCAAAGTTGAGTTTCTAGAATAAAAAGTTGATGATAAAAGTTGTAGATCTTGAGAAAATCTGCAACTTTCTACTTGGTGACTTTTTCACATAACTTCAAAATTAGCTCGAAAAACGCAAAAAACTGCATTTTTCGTCTTTTATTTTTGGTTTCGTTAAAAAATGTTCGATTTTGATGAAAATTTAGTAGAAGGTAGCTTTGATAGTCACAAACCATGAAAATAATTTTCAAATGAAAATATTGGAAATTTTCCTAGTTATGACGTTTTTTCGGTAAAAAACACTTTTTTGGGGGGGGGGTGGAAAAAGACTAATATTATTGCGATTTTCGGCCAAAGTTGAGTTTCTAGAATAAAAAGTTGATTATAAAAGTTGTAGATCTTGGGAAAATCTACAACTTTTTCATTAGTGACTTTTCCACATAACTTCAAAATTAGCTCGAAAAACGCAAAAAACTGCATTTTTCGTTTTTTATTTTTGGTTTCGTTAAAAAATGTTCGATTTTGATGAACATTTTGTAGAAGATAGCTTTGATAGTCACAAACCATGAAAAAAAATATCAAATTGAAATATTGGAATTTTTTCGAGTTATGACATTTTTTCGGTAAAAAACACTTTTTTTGACATTATTGCGATTTCCGGGCAAAGTTGAGTTCCTAGAATAAAAAGTTGAGTATAAAAGTTGTAGATCTTGGGAAAATCTACAACTTTTTCATTAGTGACTTTTCCACATAACTTCAAAATTAGCTCGAAAAACGCAAAAAACTGCATTTTTCGTTTTTTATTTTTGTTTTCGTTAAAAAATGTTCGATTTTGATGAAAATTTAGTAGAAGATAGCTTTGATAGTCACAAACCATGAAAAAAAATTTCAAATTGAAATATTGGAATTTTTTCGAGTTATTACGTTTTTTCGGTAAAAAACACTTTTTTTGACATTATTGCGATTTCCGGCCAAAGTTGAGTTCCTAGAATAAAAAGTTGAGTATAAAAGTTGTAGATCTTGTGAAAATCTACTCCTTTTTCATTAGTGACTTTTTCACATAACCTCAAAATTAGCTCGAAAAACGCAAAAAACTGCATTTTTCGTGTTTTAATATTAGTTTCGTTAAAAAAATCACGATATCATTTCACAACGTGATTAAAAACTCACGATATCGCTCATCACTATAGATAACGCCACTTGCCGCTACCACTAAAAATCCCGTATCGCAAGGTATCGATACACTACAAATTTATCGATACTTGGAATGTATCGAAAAGCATAGTATCGATACAAAATATCGAGTATCGGAAGTAAAAGTATCGATACACTGGAATATCGGATAGTATCGCGCATCCCTAACTGGTGGTACATTACGTGTAAGTTGAACTTCCGTATCGGACACAAAAGGCTTCTAATAACACCACTCATTCAATCTCTTTAGATTCCTTCGTGTGTAAAGCTTATTAGACCAGAATAGAAGCTTCAATTTATATTTTTAAACAATGAAAAATGTTTATTTTTGTCAGTCGGTTTGTTAATGGAATCGTAGAATGGAAAGTGCGTGCAAGGAAATTAAGTCTACAGTGTTTATCATTAGTAAATTGTAAACTGATTGTCTGATTCACAAGTTCAAATTGTGTGAGAGTATAAAATTTTTATCTTTATCCATACAAAAAGAGTTTAACACTCACACGATATAGGCGAGGCGCAACACGTCACATTAGTATATCGGTGACGATGAAACGCCAACCCACAAGTTTTGTTCCTACCAACTATTTTAAAAAAGTAAAATCTATCCCAACTGACACATAAAGATTCACATTCCAATATCGAATGGTATTCGTAACGGAAATACGTGTCAAATATTTTAGGAATAATGATATAAGAGCAAACAATACGATACCCATAATTCTTTTTTTACCACCATTCAATCTTCTTTAATTCGTAATAAAGTTCGTGCCACGCCTATGATAATTCTTTTTGACCCGCTTTATCGATCTAGGTTACCGAGACTAGGGCTTTATCTGTCCTTCTAGAGCGCCAATAAGACTAGAAATTCCGTATTATATAACAAAATGAATTTTCTATGAAAATTTAAACTTTTAATGTTGTTTTTAACGTCCTTTTTTAAGGATGTATAAATCAATAGAGTAATAGAGCTGGTAATATTGTTAGCGGAAGTTTTATTATACAGGGTGCAATAGATAATTCGTCAATTAGAAACATTTCGAAAACTGGAGGTGTCTGAATAGTAAAAATTGGTAAGGATGGAGTTTCTACTACTGAACTATTTAATAAAAATATTCCCTTTTTTCTACTTTCGGTTATATCAGAAGTTGTATATTACTTCCGTTTTTTTTTAGGGGCACCCTGTTTATATTTTTAAACTCAAAATCGGTTAATGATAGGTATCTATAGAGTAGGGAGGGTAAGTTTAGGCCCACAGCACTTAGGCCACATGTGACCCATTGTACGTCCTCCCGAGGAGTTGTCCTCCAAGGTCATCGTCCATCCTGTCCTTTCCAGGAAGGTGGACAGGTCATTATAGGAAACATCTCCTTTATATCACACGCATAAGACTTGCCTGACATTTTCATCTTCTTGTTCACATATTCTGCATGGAGGTGTGTTCACTAGCCCCATAGTATGGAGGTGTTTCCTTAGTTGACAGTGGCCAGTCAGAAATCCTAGTGTTGAGCGTAGGTTTTCCTGGTCATCGCCAAATATTTCTTCGGCTCCAGCTTCCCAGGGTCGCCCAAGGTAGTCCTGTCAAGACTGCATCCCTTGATTTCATCCCATCCCATATAGAAAATAAAACATTATACCGCTGGGCTAAAAGGCTTGAGTCCAATAGCGGCTTAGCTCATCAAAAAATTCGATTTCCCATTTAAATAACACAGGAAATATATTTTTTTTGTTTTAAGTGGATTTTTCGTTATTAAAATTTTTTTTTCAAAAAACCTTCTCATGGCTTTTGTAGAAAATTAAATTCTCTACAAAATTATCTCTTTGGGCGAAGACTGTAGAACCACTAGTTTCGAATTTATAGCCCGTCAAACGGACGTTAATGTTACCATTATTAGAAAAATAAAAAAATATTTTTGTAATTATAACGATTAATTAATAATAATTTGAGTTAGATCATTATATTAAAACGGGTCAATACTTTAATTTAAAATTTTAATGCTCAAAAATGTACAATTGAAAGTTAAATGGAATTTAATGTGTATTTTTTTAAATGTTACAGTTTGACGGGCTATAACTTTGAAACTAGTGGTGCTACAGTCTTCGTCCAAAGAGATGTTTTTGTAGATACTTTAATTTTCTACAAAAGCCATGAGGAGGTTTTTTGAAAAAAATTTTTATTAATAACGAAAAGTCCACTTAAAGCAAAAATAGTATATTGTGCAACTAGTGAGAAAAGTATTTTCCCCACATGTTCAACACTATACTTTTTCTACAACTGCGCAGATTTAAAAAATACAAGCAAAGTAACTTAATATTTATTTTTATGGTTAGTAAAACAAAAAGAAAAGGTGAGCGGTCGTCGGACCGCAGATAGAAGCTTGCTTCTTATGCACAGTAGAATGACCATTTTTGACCATTTTTCGTACATTTTTGACCATTTTTCAAAAATTTTGAGAATTTTTGACAATTATTGACCATTTTTGACAATTATAGACCAATATTGACAGTTTTGACAATCATTTTTGACAATTTTTCAAAATTTTTGACCATTTTAGACCATTTTTCCAAATTTTAACAATTATTGACAATTTTTGACCATTTTTGACAGGTTCTGACAATTATTGACCATTTTTGACAATTTTTCAAAAACTTTGATCATTTTTCAAAAATTTTGACATTTTTTTACAATTATTGATCATTTTGGACAGTTTTTTATAATTATTGACCATTTTTTCAAAATTTTGACAATTTTTGACCATTTTTGATAATTTGTCGAAAATTTTGACAATTTTTGACTATTTTCTCAAATTTTAACAATTATTGACCTATTTTGACAGTTTTGACAATTATTGATCATTTTTGACAATTTTTCTAAACTTTTGACCATTTTTCCAAATTTTAACAATTATTGACCATTTTTGACAATTTTTGAGCATTTTTTACAGGTTCTGACAATTTTTCAAAAATGTTGACAATTTTTAACAATTATTGACCATTTTGACAGTTTTTAATAATTATTGACAATTGATCATTTTTTCAAAATTTTTGACCATATTTTCAAATTTTAACAATTATTGACCATTTTTGACAATTATTGATCAATTTTTCAAAAATTTTGACCATTTTAGACCATTCTTCCGAATTTTAACAGTTATTGACCATTTTTGCCAATTTTTGAGCATTTTTGACAGGTTCTTACAATTATTGAGCATTTATGACAATTTTTAACAATTATTGACCATTTTGACAGTTTTTAATAATTATTGACAATTTTTTCAAAATTTTAACAATTTTCGACCATTTTTCACAATTTTAACAATTATTGACCATTTTTGACAGTTTCTGACAATTATTGACCATTTTTGACAACTTTCAAAAATTTTGAAAGATTTTGATCATTTTTCAAAATTTTAACAATTGACTATTTTTTAAAATATTTCACAATTTTTCAAAATCTTTGACAATTTTTAACAATTATTGACCATTTTTGACAGTCTTTTATAATTATTGACCATGTTTTCAAAATTTTGACAGTTTTCGACAATTATTAACCATTTTTCCAAATTTTTGACAATTTTTGAAAATATTTGACAATTATTGACAATTTTTCCAAATTTTTGACAATTTTTTAAAATTTTAACATATTTTCCAATATAATCTGACAGTTTTGTGACAACTAAGTAGATATTTAAAGATGACAGTAGCCTACTGAATTTTTGTCGATTTTATTTGATTCTCCATATAAATATATGTGGCGTGGGCAAAGTGCCGTGAGAAATATTATTTCTCACAGTATGAGCAATATTTGGTTTTGAAATCAAGTAAGGTATGAGAAATACGTCACTTTTCATAGCAGTTGTAGAAAAAAATATTTCCTGTGTTATTTAAATGGGAAATCGAATTTTTTGATGAGCTAAGCCGCTATTGAACTCAAGCCTTTTAGCTCAGGGGCATAATGTTTATTTTCTATATAATACCAGATTTTCTGGTATAGCAGCGAAAAAAAAATAATGGCCTAAAAATGTCACACCCTAATAAACACTTTCATCACTATAATTCCCATACCTGCAATGTTATTAAAACATTTTGTTTGTTTCAAGTTCTAAAGTTACATTTCTATTTTTATTTTGTAAGATACTGATAAATAGGTATTTTCCTGTTTTTCAACTGAATTTTATCTTTGCCAAGTTATTTCTTATCAACGTTCCAACAATTTCCTGCGAAGTAGTTACGAATATGATACGATCATCAAAACAAAAAATGATTTGAACCTTTTTTTTTAAATCATAAATATAATATTTCGTTTTATGCAATGTTTTTTTTGAAATCTCATAGGTTTTTCTGTTTTCTATATTTTCTGAATTTTTTCAAAATTTTAAAACCAGTATTTTGTTGATAATCTAGAGGATGATTAAATTATTTATATTTTCAACTTCAAAACTATTCATTTTAAAATTATAAAAAATATATATTTCAGACCCTCTCCATATATTCCAATTTCTGGTCCAACCAGAGGACGCACACCCTGACCATTTTTAATTTTAATCAATTTTAATCTATCTAATGCTTAGATAGACGATTTTGTCAATTTTTCCGAATGAGTTCGATCTCCCTATCTGTTAGAGTTCCGTTTTTTTATATTGGGATGTCCGGTTTTTTAAATAGTCCTTCCTGTATTCCAACTACACGTATGTCCAAAATTTTGCATAACTAATTCATACACCCAATATGATTGTTTCCACTACAGCACGAACAATAGCAATCATTTTTGTTTCATGGTCGAAAAAATATTCCCATATGTGTATTATCTAAAAACTTCGTGATTCTAAATTTGGAACAATTATTAATTTAAAGGTGCAGTTTAAAAAATTTGAAACCAAAAAAATTTCATCGAGTTGTTTCAATACCACATCTCTAAAATTAGTCTTTGACAGCCCCAGTCTTTTAAATACCTTTGAGAATTTCTAAAAAAGATCTCTAATTTTTTGGAAATAAATTATACTCCTGAACCTTCTTCATGAATTTCTCTGTCCATCGGTGGAAACGATACGAAAATCACTTCAGTAGATTATGAATTTGTCGCGTTCAGACAGACAAACAAATGCGCTGGAGGAATTTAAATTGTCTACATAGATTATGATACTTGATAAATTGGACAAAGGTTAAATACATTTTTATCTTAAGGTGCGTTAATACGATTTGTAGAGTCAATGACTTGTGTAGGTAGGTTATGTTGAAATTACTGCATTATACTAAAGTGAGTAATAATATAATAGCCATATGTTACACTACTTTTTATTACATTAAAAAACGTATTCGTTTCAATACACACAGCCAAATGTAACCCTCAACTTCACAAATACAACCCAACTATATCTCGATCATCTATTTTCGCCCCTCACTAAGGGTGCCAGGTATCTGAAGGGTAAGCCATCCCACAGAGGCGTACTCTCCTTACACATACAACTCGTAACTGGGGTTTGGTAAATTTAAAGTATTTATCAACAACAATAAATGAGAAAAAATGTAAATTTTAAACCTTTTTTACACACCAACATTGCTTAAAACCTGCCTTAAACCTGCTGTTTTAAACAAAATCATAAATATTTGAATCTACAATATTTTTTTATCTTTTGCAGTGTACACCCACCGTCTACCCAGCAGACCCCTTCGACCCTGTGGCCGATTCAGCCACACTAAAGAAGGCTATGAAAGGTTTCGGAACAGACGAGAAAGCCATCATCGATGTTTTGGCACGTAGAGGTATCGTCCAACGTCTTGAAATCGCCGAAACCTTCAAAACATCCTACGGTAAAGATCTTGTATCCGAATTGAAAAGCGAATTAGGCGGCAAATTCGAAGATGTTATGGTAGCCCTTATGACTCCACTGCCACAATTTTATGCCAAAGAACTTCACGATGCCGTAGCTGGACTGGGTACCGACGAAGAAGCCATCATCGAAATTTTGTGCACTCTGTCGAACTATGGTATCCGTACAATTGCACAATTTTATGAACAATGTAAGTATATAGTTTTAAAAATTATTTAAACTTTTTTTCTATGATCGAATTTTCAATCTCTTTTATGTTTCAGCATATACGGAAATATTTAATTTTGATTCAATTTCATTGAAACACACTGTATACATTTTATAGCTTGCGCTGTTGACTGTTAGTATATACTGTTACGTCGGACCTGAGGATATGAAGAAAAAGAAGAAGACATACATCTAGACTTTTCGATGACAGCTCTACCATTCCATCGGACTGTGGGTGGGGAGGAGTAGTGCGTGTTTTCTTAATGTCTAATGTCTTCATCAACTCCTGCTATAATTTGGATTCAAAATTTTGTCCATGATCAGAATGCAATTCCAGAGGGACTCTCTGGCTCGCCTCTGCTTCTTGATTAGGAAGAGTTGCTATTTTGGGGCCATTTGGAAAAATAATCCATTACAACCAACTGTACTTTGAATGGGGACAAGTTCGGTTATAGCAGAGGACGAGGTCGTGCCTTCAATTTTAATATTAGTTACAGAAGCTTGGGTACGAATTCTTCTTTCTAAATTAACTACTATTTGCTTTTCTAGATCAGATCTTAAATTTTCTTGTTGTTTTTCTAAATTAGATTTTAAATTTTCTTGTTGGTGTTCTAAATGGTCTACTCTATTATTAAGCTGTCCTCCCCTCTAGCTTTAATGTTTCCTGAATTTGAGTTGGGCCATTCATAATATCTACATCTGCTTGTCTACGCCTCTCCTCCTTCTCTCCTCTTCTTCCTACTTCCTACATTCTACGTCTCTCCTTCGCTTCTTCACGTCTTTCCTTCTCTTCTTCAAGTCTTTCCTTCTCTGCTTCTTCCTCCTTTCTACGCCTTTCCTTCTCTTCTTCCATCATTAAAAACCATGCTGGGGGTCCGGAAGTATCCATGTCTCTGTCGTATACGGTGGTTCTAGTATTTACCATAAGCAGATATAAATATTTCTTATATGCCACCGCTGACACCATGAATGATTCTAGATGTATGTCTTCTTCTTTTTCTTTATGGGCCTCTACATATCCTCAGTACAGGTGCGACGTAACATTGCTCCCTCTTTTCTAATTATTAGTCCCGAATAATCTGACTGCTGGGTTCTGGTTGAAGCCAACAGGGTGTATCGGGATCGCGATAAGGGGCTAACCTCTCGACATGGATCACCTCGCTCACTATTGGATGCGGTAGACAAGGTCGTTGATTTTATTTAGAACTGTGTAGGGGCCTTTCCAGTTTCGTTGTAGTTTTTGGCACAAACCTTTTCTGCGCTTGGGATTGAACAGCCATACGGGGGAGTATGTACGTCAAGTCTAGCCTTCACCCTATGGTTGCAGAGCTTCAAACGTCCACGAGCAAAATTGTGGACCCTTTCCAATTTTTCTTTCAAGCTTTCTATGTACATAGGAGGTGTACGTTCTTCCGTTTTTTCATAAGGAAAAGAAGATCATGGGGAAACTTCATTTCTCTGCCAGTGACTAGCATAGATGGACTATAACCGGTTGATTCGTGTTCAGAACTTCTATAGGCTAGCAGAAATAGAGGAACTAAAGTGTTCCAGTCTTTTTGGTTTTCAGGGACAAACATTGAAGGATATTGGCAAATAGTTCTATAATGTTTTTCTTCTTTTTTTCATGGTCCACTACATATCCTCAGGACTGGTTAAATGATGCACACTGTATACATTTTATAGCTGACGCTGTTGACTATTAGTTCCGATGTTGTTAATAGCGTTATGTGAATTTATTTCGGGAGGTGATTGCTAATAGTTGCCGATTTCAAAACATTTTTAAGTCAAGGTTGTTACGATGAAAGAATTACCTACATTATAACATTTGGTGATGTAATTTTGTGTATAGTAAAATATTTACACCTACAATAAATATCCCACAACTCGCTTTAGTGTCTATGGAAACTTTTGAATTGATAGAATTGTTAGAAAAACTATCAATTGAAAATTTTTTTTATCAAAACAACGATCTTTTAACGACAAAAAGTTCCATTACCCTCTTCCTTTGGTTTTTATTTTAATTTACCATAAACGTAAGATAATCTTTTTAAAGGGGGTTTATATGAAAAAATCTCCATCTATCATGGATTAATTTGTAAATATTTCTATAGTAAAATCGCAATCGGTGCGGCAACTCGCAATAGTCGTTTATATGTTCATAAAAAAATTACAACCGAATACACCAAAATAATATAGGCATTCAATAATATTCGTAATAAATATCTGTCTTTATACCTTAAAAATAATAATAGGTACCCACCCCTGATATGACCCGTTCCGACAGTTTTATTACTCCGCACCGATTGCGATTTTACTATAGGTACTTATATTATGGGCGTATTGTGAAATTTTTAAAGAAGGTTAATTTATTTGTTGAAATTTCCTTTTCTCATAGTCTCACGATAAACATTTTCTTAGGGATCAATTTATTTGTAATAATTTATAAATCATGTGCGAACTACGAAATTTTTATAAGGGAACATTTTATTTGTAAAAATTGGACGTACCATAAAATTTATAAAAGAGGTTCATTAGCAACAATCCTCATTTACCAAAGGCGCACAAATTTCTTTTAAAAAGGGTTCATTTATTGTTTTTTTCACTTATACTTACGGCTGCCTATTCCTTTTTTTAATTATTTTGATTTATTTTTCAAAAATTTTGGGTCTATCATGAGGCTAGTTTGTATGACATTTTATTCTATCTTTATTATCTCTATTTGTGTAGCACCCATAGAAGAATTTCAACGTGTAATTTTCTAAAAATGATTGAAATGACAGTGTTATAAAATTCCAAATAAATCATAAATATATTGAATAAACATTATTTTTACGATATGTACACAATTTTATGATTGTTGTTTGTAAAATTATTATCTAAAAGCAATGCTAAATTTAAAAATGAAGACTTGATGATAAAACCAATAAAACGAAAGGAAAATTTGTTGAGTCATAAGAAATCCAGGCAGAAATCAAATAGGTAAAGTTTGTCCAACATTAATTGCAAAAGCCAAAACACGGGTTTGTCGCCCTTGCCGACTTTTTCTTTTGTGGAAGGCGTAGAAAAAAAATTAGAAATGGGTTGCGATAAAAATTAGAAACTGAATATTTCTTTATATTTTGTTTAATTTAAAAAAGTTTCACTTAGAGGATTGTTTCAAGAAAACGTTCTTGTTCCTTTGTATACCTCGTATATATTAAAATCATTCCACCAACAGAAAAAGCGAAAAATAATGTCGCAAATGTGTAATTTTTTTTCCAATAAAAACAAACCTGAAATTAATCATGTGGTAACAAATTTATCAATTTATCTTATGACTTGATGTCCGTTTATAAATGGAAACAGAGCAGCATATTTTAAGGTGGATTATTTTTATATTTTATCTCGAAAAATAACACGTAACGTTTACCTCGGGGAATCAAATTAATTAAGTTAATTAAAATCCTACATATCGTACTATACAATGTTCTCGATAAGGTTTAAGTAGTAACTGCTCGAATATTGTTCAACTTGTTGTTATAGACGATAAAAAAGTGTCAAAAATAAACTTGAATATACCAGGATTAGCTGAAAAGTAATTTTAGAACTCAAATATCTTAAAAGCTATTTATTTTAAAATTATCAAAAAATTATATTCGAGACCCTCGTAAAAAGTTCTTTCATTTGATATATCACATGATACAATTTTTTTTTATTTTCTAAACCGTACCCCCCCCCTAATATTCAAAATTTATATGTTTACGCTACATGTCCGTGTTTGAGTCACAAAACTGGTTTATTCGGAGTATTTTAGTTAAATTTAATCTTAAATATTCAATGTGGAAGATTGCATCTTTGATGTGTCAACGTGTTCTTTATAATTATTTAAAAAAAACATATAAGTTGAACACCATGTAATTCATAGATTAAGATAAAAATTGAACAATTTATTTTTATATTTGCAAAATGATATACCAAATCCAGTATAATAAAGATAATGATCAGACTACTTATACGAGGAAACTTTTAAGGAAACCCCCCAGTTTTTTAGATTTTTAGTAACGGTACTTACTTTAAAAACACGCCCTGTATATTATCACGGCATTGGTTAGTTACGAAGACAAGAGATTGACTAATGCTGTAATAAAATGCCCATTTTCATTCATTATTTCATGGACTAAATATAAACTTTTTTTTCAGTGTATGGTAAACCCTTAGAAAAAGACTTAAAAGGAGATACTTCCGGCCATTTCAAGAGACTGTGTGTTTCTTTGGTACAAGTAAGTATTTTTTGTACTATTTCTTGACCATGATATCAAAATCACTGTTTTTTGAATATGATTTGAGTATTTCCAAAAATGGCTGCTAAAACTAAAGAACTGAAGTCACCCGATAACAGTATTTTGCATTGGCACCAACTAAGTCTGTTCTTTATTTATGTTATCTACTATGTCGTTAAATTGATTCACAGTGGCGTGTGTTTGGATGTGTAGAGCAGTATTTTATTTCAACTTCAACTCCAACTATACCTCAATCCACTTTTTTGTTTTTCAAGTTTTTCTGTTTGTTTTTAGGCCAACAGGGATGAAAATCAAGGAGTAAATGAACAACAAGCTTTGGCTGACGCTGAAGCTTTAATCGAAGCCGGTGAAGCCAAGTGGGGCACAGAAGAATCCATCTTTAATTCCATCCTCATCACAAGAAGTTACCAACAATTGAGGGCCACTTTTGCCGAATACGAAAGGCTAACAGGCAAAGACATTGAACAATCAATTAAAAAAGAATTCTCTGGAAATGTTGAAAAGGGATTATTAGGAATTGGTAAACATACACTGCTTATAATAAAATGTGGACACAATTTGATTTTTTTTTAATAAATTTTAGTGAAATGCGTAAAGAGCAAAGTTGGTTATTTCGCTGAACGTCTTCACGACTCGATGTCTGGATTGGGAACAAATGACAAGACTTTAATTCGTATAATCGTCTCTAGATCTGAAATTGATTTGGCTGATATCAAGCAAGCTTTCTTGGACAAATACGGAAAGACTTTAGAAAGCTGGGTACAGGTAAATATCGCTAAATATACATTTTTACAAAGTTTATTATCTCCTTGTATCACCTTTTAACTCTAGCTGTTAGAATAATTATAAATCGTGATAAAAGCAGCTTGATAAGCCAATAATTATTCTTCACTTGTTAAACGTGACCTTGGGATGGTCTGCATCTTTATCTGGCTGTCTAAATATTCCAAATATTTGGTCCCCAAGAAGAGTTTTAGACTTCTAAGCAAATTTTACCTGAATTGATTGGGGCGGCTAAAAAACATCGAAGTTGCATCACAGCAAACGAAAAGCGGCACTAGAAAAAGTTGTTATGCCGACGTTAGAAAAAGTGATTATGCCGGTGTTACAAAAAGCAAAAGTTGTTTATCATTTTGCAAACGAAAATTGGGAACATACGAGGAGATAATAAATAAATCATTGCTTAAATTCTATACATTTATATGAAAAATCATTATCTTACAGCTTATAATTCGATCTTTTTAGCTATGTACAATATTTTTTAAAAATCCTTCAAATCTCCAGATCCATCAAAATGTATTAACCAATAAAGTAGACTTGCCAAATTCGGTGATGGTATATTAAGGCGCGTCCACACTATGCCGCTGTTTGCCAGTTGGCAAAGCCGATTCGATGTAGACGCGAACGTTGGCACGTGCCATTAAGCCAGCCGTGTGCCAATGAAAATCGCTGAAGTGTCGATCTCCTTCAAAGGAAGCCAACCGGAGAGTGGGGACGTGCCAACGACTGGCCTCTCGCGGCTTCAGTTGTGATTCAGACTGTCTGTCTGTCCAGTTTAGAACGTGCTTTCAGAAGGAGTGGACGAACGAGAAAATTATTAATTAGATAAATCTATACCGGGATCGTCCGACTAAATTAAATTAATGCCAACTTGAATGTGGAAGTTTTTCCAGTCGCTGGCTTTCCCAACGGCAAATCGCGGCATAATGTGGATGCGCTTTTATACAATGACATAATTGCTTTTAATTTGCTTAAATTGTCCTTAAATTAATCATTGTAGTACGGAACGGAGGGTTTTGGGTTTAAATCGTTACAAAAATATTTTAGAATTGTACCTTAGCGCTAAAAAATCTTTGGGAAATTTTTCTCAAGTCATTATTTATCATTCATTTCCTGTTGTTTATTACAAAAAAATTCTAATTAGCTAACCTCCACGGTATAATAATTCTTTGTGTCGAGTGACTAATTTTACTAAAATTCGGTGAAGGTTAAAAAATAATGATTCACATTCGGTTTATGTATAAAGGTGATAAGTTAGCTTTTATTTGTAGTATATTAGCAGGTAATCTCTACGTTTATGGGTACAATAAATTTATAGAACGAAGTTTGAATTAGTAATAATATTAATTGGGGCGTGGTTAATTTGAAAAAACTGTTATTGGTACTTTTCAACGTTTTAAAAACTATACAAATATCTTCCCGGGCTTGGACGTGAATTTTTGAGTTAATTTCAACCAACGAGCAACAAGAAAGTTTAACGATTCAATACAACTAGGAACATTCTTCATAATAATGTGCCAACTTATAACTCGAACTAACTCCATGAGCTCCAGCTACCAATTACCAGTAGTACTTCACCTTAATATTTCTAAATGAGTGGATTGGGAGGAGAGGAACGACGAGAGGTCTTATAAATGTAGAACTATGTGAAAAGTACGCGTTTTAGTAGAATTTTTGAAGATAAAAACGATTTACAAATCAAATAACATCCAAGGACAATACTATATGTTCGAAATTTTATGGTTCTAACTTATTTTTTGAAGAAAGTTGACAAATATTCAACAAAAAAACCATTTTATTAATTTCCCGAACACTGTTGTTTTGGGGAAAAGATTAGGAATTGAAATTTTACACGGAAACAATCGACTGGTAATAAACATAACCATAAAATTTTTATAAAATGCCGCATATCCTGCTTATATGCTTACGATATTTCATTGCAAATGCTTTATGTCGTTTGTATCATTTTTCCGAATTACAATATACAGGAAATTTATCCAGAAATGTTTTTGACGTTTGGAATACTTCAAAGTTAAGAACCGACATAACAGGTAATTTTATTTGTAAGAATAACATTAGGAGAAGAATTATAAAATCTAGGCGACTTCCAGAAAATTCTAATCGATAAAAATCTTCACCAAATACCTATTGATAGCGTCCACCAGGTAGATTAAGAAGAACTCTGCGTCATACGGACTTCTGTCATAACTGCAATCGTTGTAGTGTAGAACATGCTTCGCTTACGCGACATTTGCTGTAAATACTTTGGTAAATAATGTAACGCCACGGTCACAGAAGCCCCATTTTACAATTAAAATTTAGAGTTTGAGGATTCTCTAACACTCTTACCAAAGGTTACAGAATTTTGTAATCTTTACTTTTACACAAGATTTTGTCGTTACCTATATCATGAGGTAGAATATATGAATTTATGTAATAACACGGTGATCGTAGACATTTCACTCCAGTTGAATTCTATATTTTTTATCCATATATTCCAGAAATTCTAAAAAACAATACCTTGAATAAGTTTCTCTTTCGTAGTGTCCTTTGTAGATCACTTTGAGTCTAAAAAGATCAGTTCGAGTCCTTTTTAGATCAGACCACTTTGCTTCCTTTGTATGTCACTTCTCGTTCATTGTAGATCACTTCACATCCTTTGTAGATTACTTTGCGTTTTTAGATTATTTTGCGTTTTTTAGTAGATCACTTCGCGCCTTGTGTAGATCACTTCGCGTCCTTTGAATATCACTTTGCTTCCTTTGTATATCACTTCCCGTTCATAGCAGATCACATCGAGTAATTTTTAGATCAGTTATGGTCGTTGTAGACCATTTCCCTTCCTTCCTTCCTTTATCACTTCTCGTCTTTTGTAGATCACTTTGCGTCCTTTATAGATCTCTTTGCGTCCTTTATAGATCTCTTTGCGTCCTTTATAGATCTCTTTGCGTCCTTTATAGATCTCTTCGCGTCGTTTATAGATCACGTCGCGTCCTTTATAGATCACTTCGCGTCCTTTATAGATCACTTCGCGTCTTTTGTAGATCACTTCCCGCGTCTTTTGTAGATCACTTCCCGTTCATAGCAGATCACTTCGCGTCTTAGTAGATCAGTTCGCGTCCTTTGATGATCTCTTTGCTTCCTTTGTATATCACTTCCCGTTCATAGCAGATCACTTCGCGTAATTTGTAGATCAGTTATGGCCCATTGTAGACCATTTCCCTTCCTTCCTTATCACTTCTCGACTTTAGTAGATCATTTAGCGTCCTTTGTTGATCACTTCGCGTCTGTTGTAGATAACTTCGCGTCCTTTATAGATCACGTCGCGTCCTTTATAGATCACGTCGCGTCTTTTGTTTATCATTTAGCGTCCTTTGTTGATCACTTCGCGTCTGTTGTAGATAACTTCAGTCTTTTGTAGATCACTTCGTGTCTTTTGTAGATCACTTCGCATCTTTTTTATATCACTTTGCATCTTTTGTAGATCACTTTGCTTCCTTTGTATATCACTTCCAGTTCATAGCAGATCTCTTGGCGTAATTTGTAGATCAGCTATGGTCCTTTGTACACCATTTCCCTCCCTTCCTTTATCACTTCGCGTCTTTTGCTAATCATTTCGCGTCCTTTGTTGATCACTTCACGTCCTTTGTTGATCACTTCGCGTCCTTTGTAGATCACATTACATATAGACGTACTTATGCCCCCAAAATCTTATCCATTGCAAATATTTTTCACTTCTTTGTCTTTTTTTAAATTAAGATGGCGATAATTTGCAGTAAATCTGAAGTATTAATTGTGACATTGTTGACAGATGGTTAAATTAGGCAAAATTAAAAGACACTCGAACTAGGCGGATAAAATAATGGTGGGTCGGATTTTTTATCGAGTTAGTTGATTGGTACAAAAAACAAAAAAATTCACATACATGGGTAGAAAAATAAGTTGAAAAAAAATTGTATACGTTAGAGATTGGTTGCTAAGTATCTTGGTATCTATGCTTAAGTATTTACTGTGGCGTTGCATGTATTATACTGACATTCCTATCCTTTCCAGGGCGATACTTCTGGAGATTACAAGAGAGTCCTTTTGGCCATTTTGGACTAATTTCCACAATAAACCAAAAAGCACTGTAACTGTAATCTTAGATGTACAAATGTACGCCTTCACACTAAAATATAAATAAATACTAGCTTTCGTCATACTGCCATTAGATTAAACTCAATTTTTGATGTTTGCTGTGAATCACGCATACACTGAGATCCATCATATTCTTAATTTGAAAATAGTCTAACTTATATTTTGCTTTTGAATAATTAAAAAAACTAGAGTTGCCTTCTGAAACGCCAGTTTCAAAAAAGTACACATTTTAATAAAGAAATTGTATTGGGAGTAAAAAAATGCGTATATAAGTTGGACTACGTTCAGATTTTTATATTTATTGAGTTGGATAGTTTTCTCAGTGTACACTATTTTATAAATTTGCAGGACGAGGCTACAGGTGATTTAAAGTACGTTTTCATACAGCTGATATGTTACGGTTAAAGAAAGTCCAATTCACTCAGGTTGTCGACGTTCTTTCGAAACTATTTAAAAAAAAGAACTTTTTTACAATATTTGTTTAATAATATATATACATACCTATTTAATGATTTAGTTAGGTGGCCTTATTGTTGAAAATATATCACAGAGCTTTATTGTAAGAGTTGAAAAAAATTCGTTGTTTTATCAAGTTTAATTTTTTTGTCTTTAAGTTTATATATTGAGAGGGTGTAGGGCATTTTCATTCTACTATTAAATCTTTTTATATAAATATAATATGTTTTCTTCGTCTTTTATAAATGTTTATAAATGTGCTTTTTTTGGTGCTTAACAGTAAACCATGTTGAGAAACTATATGTGTTTTATTTTATTATCCACTTCCTCCAATACAGCTCGATAAAAACAGTATTATTGTTACAAAAGATTAGCTTATTTGCGAATACACTGAGGAAGTAGTGCTTTCCGGGAGAACAGATATTTTGAAAAAGTTAAAGAGAAAGTTAAAGTCTCTCTCGGGAAGATCTACTCCCTCAGACAAAAATCTAGACCCAGGTGATATACTGGTGAATCAAAACCAGCGGAAAAAACAGGAGCTGGAATTTATGGCACAGACTTCGATATACTGCCAATGGGAAACTTACCTAACCTATTTCATGCAGAAATTTATGCTATAGAAAGATGTGTACAATTCAGTTTGGATATAAACGATCGTAGGCAGATTATCGCCATATTCTTTTAAAGTAACGCGTTACTGTAACGAAATTCTAAAAACGGGTTACGTTTGGCAATACCACAGAAGTGACTCCTTTTGACATTTCTATAAGAAATGCATCGTTCAGAGGTACCAACTGTTTGAAAACTTTCCCCCTAAAGAATTTTCCAAAACTCCCCAACTTTGATTTATAGTAAATTTTATACCCATTTAGAATAAGACCATCCTTATTTATTATTAATAAATCGGCTGAAACAAAAAATTACCAACAAAAATGAACGTCGTAACTAATTTATTAGATGTCACGTTTTTGAAGTTACGTCAAATTTTGATTTCATGTTAATGTCGTAACGCAAAATAAGATATAAAAATGCGATATTCTGATGAATCCAAAAAACTTATGCTTAATGTAGTAAACTAATTTCAAAACGATTTAGGATCTCGATTTAAGGCAATTCAAAAAGCGTCCGAAGCACTAAAAGTTCCAGAAAGCACATTATATAATCTTGAAAAACCAAACAGAGCTACAGATTTCGAATTTAGAAGAAATATGTCTGCAAGCGTTTCCCGAAGCAAAACCCGAATTACCAAAAATACCCTGCATTGTTTGAGGGAAGTAATTTATAAAATGTATGCGCGAAAGGATAAAATCACAGTAGAAACTATTTTACGGCAATTTATCGAAGAGTCTCCAGAAACTAAGATTTCCAAAGGTTCGTTATATTTGGGAATTAAAAAAATGGGTTTTCATTTCAAAAAACAGGATGGAAGAAAACATTTATTGGAAATGCCTGCAGTCAGATTAAAAAGAATATTATTTTTGAACAAATACCATGCTGCTAAAAGCGAAAAGCTCTTTACACCTGTTTTTCTGGATGAGACATGAGTTTTTAGTAAAAGCGGGGACAGAAGAATGTGGCAAGATGGTACTAAACACAGTGATTTAAAAATAACTGGAAGTGGGACACGATATGTAATTGTTCATGCCGGTAATAAAAAAGGTTTTGTGGCAAATGCATCGCTTATTTTTAAATGCAATAAAAAAACAGGCGATTACCATAATAACATGAACACCGAAAATTTTGAAAATTGGTTTAAACAGCAACTAATTGTAAACTTGGAAGAACCATCGTTAATTATAATGGATAACGCAACGTATCACAGTCGCCTGGATGAAGAAATCCCAAGAAAAAGTTGGAGTAAAACACGCATGTTAGAATGGCTCAAAAAAAAGAATATTCCTTTTCCAGATCACATTTTAAAGGATGCTGTTTGGAATATAATTGAAAAGCAAGTTTTGCCAGAAAAAAATTATCATTTAGACAAATACGCTGCCGAGCATGGTCATTGTGTTCTCAGGCTACCACCCTATCATTGCCATTTTAATGCCATCGAAATGGTATGGTCAGAAACTAAAAGGCATTATGACCAAGCTATTACGAAAACTGCAAGGTCACCTACTGAAGTCTTAAAAGTATGGAATGACGTTGTAAAAAATGTACCGGAGCAACACTGGCAGAATTACATAAATCATACAGAGAAAATTATTTCTGAAGCATGGGAAGTAGAAAACAAACTGGACCTACTAAACATCGAACCTATGGTGATCTCTGTATCCAATGAATCCGATGATGAACTATCACTTTCCGAAAGTTATTCTGATTTAGAAACTAATTAAACTTTGCCTTGAAGATCACGTTGTCATTTTTTTAAAATCTAGAACTCTGAATTGCCATATTTTTTTAAGAAAACTATGTATCTAGTTAATAAAACAATGTTTTTAAAATTAGTGCGCTTCTTTTATATTCTTTTATTATGTCAACATCTTTAGAATTTTATGAATTTCATAAAATTAATTTGTATTATTACAAACCGCCACTGATAATATGAAATTTCAAGTCACTACGCCAATGCAATAAGAAATATGTCAAGCATTTGACATGACAAAGGTCATAACCTAATTTTTTTCATGCGGGTTCAGATGGTTCAAGAAGCCGCATACGTTAAGTTACTAAAACGGCTGGTACCTCTAAATAGGTATTAATTTTACTATACTTACCATCCAACGATGGAGCCTAGATATAAGGAGCACAAACTTGTATAGGAAAAATGTCGAAAAAGTGTCCAGCGGTAACCAGTAAATAGCAGATGGTGCGAGAGTAGCTAAAGAGTAAAAAGACAGAGTGAAGTATGCCGACCAAGTTAACCTAATAAAATCTCGGTCTTTAAAAATTAAAAATAATGGTAAAAACGTGTGTGTTGCGAAAAGTTGTCCAGCTAGACGTAAAATGATAAAATCATACCTCTGTCTCTGTATTTTTTCTGGCCAACAGTACGTGAAATAATTTTTGTAACGTTGTTATTATGTTAAACGTTAGCGTTTATTTTAATAAAAACTACGGATCATTTTTTGGTTTGTAGTTTTATTAAAACTCATATTGTAATTACTGACATTTATGATTGACACATTGACTGTCCAGCTTATCTGAATGGTAGTAACCGTACCTATATATAAATAACTATAAATATTTATGTTACATCTTCCCTTTTAACAGAAGAAACATATGAAACATGAAATGCAAGGAGCAAACAAATTATAAATTGAGTCTTTGAGCGGGTTTCACTGTTCGGCCAGACCGGGTAACGTAGTTAGTACTTTCAGGAACTATGGGTGTTCCTGCAGTCGGATTTTCTTCAGGAACGACCTGATTGCTAACATTCGGCTTTTCAACCGTCTTCTCGGTGGTTGACGGGATGACTTCAGCAGGCTCTGGAATTTCTGCATTGGTTGTGTGTAGATGAGCCAAATTTCTTCTATACGTTCTACCGTCTTTGAGTGTTACATTGTACGATCGTGGATTAAGAGCTTCGCTAATTAATCCTTCCTTCCAATTTCTCTTGCCAATTTGGACTCTGACACGATCACCTTCGTTTAAAGTTTGTGCAGATTTTGTGCATTTATCTGCATAGGTTTTTTGCTTACTTCTAGCTTGCAATAGATTTTCCGGCACGTTATAGATGACTTTAGGAGCGAGTTGTTTCTCGGAGATAGGAATTAGTGTTCTTGTAGTTCTACTCATCAGGCGTTGAGCAGGAGAACCTAGTTGTTCAGTGCGAGGAATGTTGCGAAAGTTTAATAATGCAAGTTGTACATCAGAGTTCTCAAGTTCACATTTTCTCAAAATCGATTTAGCAATCGCAACGCTTTTCTCTGCCAAGCCATTTGCACGGGGGAATTTTGGACTTGAAGTCGAATGAATAAATCTCCAGTTTCTTCTAAAGTTTTTGAACTCGCGTGAACTAAATTGAGGTCCATTATCCGATTCCAACTCTTCAGGAATACCATGCACTGCAAACCAGTTTTTTAAATGTTTGATGTCTGGTCTTTAATCTTACATTGTAGAGTAACTTCTCCCATAACATCAAGTTTATTTTCACCAAATCCGACGAGTCTTCTTACTTTAGAAGGTTTGAGGTCTTCATTCAAAGTTTTTATTATATTCCATGAAAGAACGTTACAGTCAGCACAAGAATCTAAGTAGATAGCGAATTTTCTGACTTTGACTTCAACAATTTCAGTCCATCTTTCTTCTTCAGCTTCTGTATTCACTGAATGAATTAAAAGTTCATGTTCTTCGTCGCTGCTTGATTCGTCTTGAATTACGTGCACATTTTTCTGTTGACGTTAGATTTGGATTTTGACCAGCACTGTGATGAAAAATGTCCTTGTTTATTGCATTGTTCACACGTATTTTTGAATGCAGGGCAACACTTACGCTTATGCTTCGTGCCGCACCTTTTACAGTTGAATTCTTCCGTGTCTTTGCGTTGATCAGTTTTGACTTTAGTTACTTTACTTTCAGTCTTCACTTTATGCGCTTCAGCTTCATCTTGCATCTTCATTTCAACCAGCTGCTTTGTAGCTTGTTCAATTTTATTGTTCCGTTGGCACAATTTAGGCAAGAAATGTATAAATATTTAAGAAGTTCCGAAGTATTGTTACGTAACGATAAGGTAATGCCAATTTTTAACGCCTCCAACAATGTTGGGCGACAATTTGCAACGGCTACTCAGTTTAGAGAGCACCTCAGGTGTAGATTCTGAGACCAAACTAGTACAAATTCAGAGAGTAGTCTTACCGGTTCTCGGGTAATCCTACTTAAAATTTATTTAAGGTACTGAAATTAGATAAAGGTAAATTATGAAAGTTAAGAAAGGTAAGTGGGCGCCACCCTGAATAATACTAGCTTATTTGTTATTCACATCAGCATTATAACATTGGAAGGAGAAATAAACTTTATGAACAACGTTATTAAATTTACAAGTTGTATATTGACTTTTGTTACAATTTAAAATAAAAAAAATTAAATGACTAGTTCATAGAGGTTGTTGAAGAAGCGATGAAATATTTATTTTACTTTCCTGGAGTGATGGTGGTGGTGGAGGAGATGGTGTCCTTGGTGTCCTTTTAGGTTACAGTTCCAGGTAGTGTCTCAGGTAAAATTCTGGTCCAGGTAAAGTTCTGGTCCAGGTAAAGTTCGGTCCAGGTAAAGTTTCTGGGTCCAGGTAAAGTTTTGGTCCAGGTAAAGTGTCCCAGGTAAAGTGCATTCAGAGGAATGCACTTCTTAAAGATAAGATTCGATAAGATAAGTTGGAAAGGCTTCAATGGCACATGTTCACAGGAAAGAAGAATGAAACCCTTTTTCCACTGTTTAAATACACGAAATCATGTGAAAGATAACAGACTTACGTCTCATGTTCATGTCACGCTCATACGCTTTGACCAGGAAAGGAATTTACATTTCAGTAGTGAATTCTTGATTCATATTTAATTAATAATTGGTAGAAGAAGAGATAAGAGCGAGTACTGAAGTGGGACTATCAACATAGAAGTGACTATTTTCACGTCAGACGGACCTCGATCGGCCCGTATAGAAACGTTGATTTCGACTCTCGTCCACAGCAAATATATTCAGCCTTGAAACATTTCTCGGTGTTGGGTATGAGAAAGGACTGGCTATTCGCCGCCCATGCGATAATTCGAATTAATTAAATAGAGGAAAGTAAAGTGATTTTAAATCTCTGACATCACAAAAACATTTGTGGAAAAAAATACTTCTCAATCAAATACTTTGAAGTTGTAAATACTAATAAATTAATTAACCAGAAATAATACTAAAAATGTAACTGCATCAGTGTAAATTTGTCAAAGTGCGTTATCTGACAACTTTTACCGACTGAGCTCCGTCAGCGTAACAAGAAGTTTTCTGACGCGCATACAATTCTCAACACTCTAGTTGCTCTGGTCGTCCTATACTTTAATGTTTTAGTTGTTTGTGTTGACCTGAAAATGGTTCAAAAGAGTGTAAGATAATAATGATACATCGCTTATTTTATAGGAAAGAAGGGCAAATTTTATGTCGACATAGGTAGAAGAATTTGCAGTTTTAAGCGAAGTTAGGTAAAAGGTAAAGGTTAGGTAAAAGGTAAAAGGTAAAAAGCTTAGGTAATCTTTGACTTTTATACTGATTGACGTGATTGATGAACATTCAATGGAGAATTACACCGAATATTCCACTCATACACTCCACTCATACAACGAATGCTAAATTATTAAATGGAAATTCAAAACTTACAGTGGAAATACCACGTTGCCATGACAACCCAGCGATAATTCTACGTTGCCATGACAACCGTTGACTGACAACATTAAAATAATAAACGTGAAACGTCAAAGAACAGTTTCTTAGAGGTTATGAATCGACTCGGATATATAACAGAACGGGAAATTGACAAAAATGTCATTATAAAAGTGTACCCAAAAACACGGAAAAGAGTAAGAATAGTGTATGGAGACAATTTTTTAATGTTGCGTGTTCACTCAGAACGGGAGAGAGGTTATTGGCTACTGAAATGACATAGACGTTTTTATTTGAATAATCTAAGATACGTTACCTCAAAAACAAAAGTTGTTTCCAAGATAGAAACAAAATTTAAAAATAAATAACGTCAAAAAATATGTCCGACGAAAACATAAATTCTTGTGTAAAATGCGAAGAAAAAATTAAAGATCTGGAAGAAAAATGTTTGAAATGTAACGGCAACTGCAAGAAAAGCCTCCACTATACTTGCAGCAACTACAACACCTCAGAATTGCAGTTCTTGGAAGTCAACAAGAGCAATATTAAATGGTTCTGTGATATTTGTTCTCAAACTAAACACGAAATTAATGGTTGAAAAGAGTTTCCAGTTCTACTGTTTGGTAATAGTTTAGAGTTTATAATAATGTCAGATAATTTGATGTTTAAATAAAAATTTAATTCATAATTTTTCATGTTTTTCTCACATTTAGTTAGTATTGATAAAAATATGGTACATTTAGATGTAGTTGAATGATATTTATATTAATTCATTTAATCTAATTTGCCAAATTACGATTTGACGTTTATAATTTATATCTTACTTGTCTATTTGACGTTTGGCACTTTATTAGGTGGTATACCATTATAGGTGATTATCGCAGAGTAAAGGCATTTCTCAAAACCAGCAAGGGCTCTCTGGACGTTCGGAGAATCGCTCAAGAAAATGCC
Source organism: Lochmaea crataegi (assembly GCA_947563755.1). Lineage (NCBI taxonomy): Eukaryota > Metazoa > Arthropoda > Insecta > Coleoptera > Chrysomelidae > Lochmaea > Lochmaea crataegi. The sequence continues at coordinate 7,587,398 of OX387430.1, forward strand.
TACTTGCTAACTAAGGGTTCGAGCAACCCAATCCATGAAGGCACCCTGCGAAACAGGATTTCGAACTCACGTTGGACGACGTTGTCAACGAGCGCGAATAAACGCAAAACAAATTCTCATCAGTGATTAATCCTTGTTACTGATCTTTATTAAATTTAACTCCTTGTTCAATATTACCTCTAAGCGCAATGCATCTCGGGGAGAACTTCCACCACTCCCCATCTCATCCGATGGGGTCTTCCCCTTGGCTGTGTAACCGCAATGGTTATTTCTTCATCGGTCTTCTCGATTGTTCGTTGTCTTCTGTTTTGTGTTTTTTCGCTGCCTCTATAAGGGGCAAAAATCCTTAGCCGACGATCTGCAACTAAAGACGACCTTATAGAGTGGATCCAGTTGAAATCCCTACTCTTCACTCTATGGAAGGGTCTTCTTGAGATTCTCTATAGGTGACTTTAGGCCATTAGCTGAGCTAATAGTCTTGTCCTGTTCGAGATTCTGTTGTTTTGTCGGTGTGGTCATCGTCGTTGTCTTCTTGGATGTCTCTCCTGGCGTCGTTCCTTTTGGGGGTGGTTTCCTCGTCGTCCTGTTATTTGGGGCCTGTGGGTAGGGATATGCGATACTCGCTAAATATCGATACTAGGTATCGAAAGGTATTGAATGTGAAGTATCGATACCACTATCGTATCGATAAGAAATTATCGATACCTACTGGTATCAAATCGAAACTGATATGGAAGAAGGAGTAATAATTGAAAAACGAAAAAAAAAATTCTTTTAAAAATATTACACGTCAACGTCAAATAAAACTTTTTTTTCAATTGTTCCACTCTAATTTTGAGCAGCTTCCTAAGAAAATAAGTTTGGAGACCCTGTTTCCCAGTAATCTATTCCTGTCCCTGCAATAAGTGGCTCCAGCTATAGAAAATAAGCGTTCTAAATAAATAAATAAACAACCGATGTATAGCAGCAATACTTAGATATTTTCTTGAAACTTTATAAATGTTAGGGAAAACCGTTTTCATGTCCACGTTTTACTCTTATGAGGAGCCATTTTGATTCGATACGATACCACTACTAGAGTACTAATATTAGTGAAGTATCGAAAAGCTGGTATCGATATGAAAGTATTCGGTATCGGAATAGAAATATCGATACTGGTATTGTATCGGTAGTATCGGAACATCCCTACCTGTGGGCACCCCTTATAGTTTGCACATCAATGTATTACGACGGAGCACCTCAATTATTGCCCTTATCTTTCACAACACTCGGATCGGGTACGATGCGGTTATGTGTGACACGACCTTAACGCATTAGTACCTACTGAAAATATTGCTTGTTGATGGAGACATCAGTGAGAATGGTAATAAAGGAAAAACTTTTGTAATAAATATAATTTTATTAACAATTCAATGCACACAAAAACATTGATATAATTTGATCAAGTAACAAATTATTCAAATATATAAAAACATGTCTGTTTTATACAATTAATAAATGTTATTTCTTCAGTTGTGTTACGATATTTATTATTTTCTGTTATTTAGTCTCAATTTTCATTTAATAACAAATTCATAGGGTTTAAACGAAGGCAAGTCACATTTTAATAAAGTGATACATGATATATTATTTAAAAAACACTTCTGTTATTAATAATAACTAAATTAAAAGTTTAAGACACCATAACACGCACGAGGGCCTAGCTACAAAAAGGCTCCCACCAATCAAAGTGTATATATTCTGTGCAATGTAATTATTCCTTTCCCCTTATTCCACATGAAGTTTTCCAAAAAGGGGAAGAGATAGTATTATTCCCTTCCCCTTCTCGAAAAATTATCAAAGAATTTGTATTCCACATGAAGTTTTCCAAAAAGGGGAAGGGAATCTCTTACTATCCCTTCACTATCCCTGCACAAAATGTATACACTCTAATTGGTGGGAGCCTTTCTGCAGCTAGGTCCTCGTGTTTCTAAAGTACATCAACAGATGTCACCCTCTTTATCGATTATTACGAATTAAGATGAAAATAGAAACTAAAAAATATTATAAAATGGATAAGGCTTTATGACTGGTAGATTCTATAGTGTAAGTGAAAAAGGTTTAAATTGTCAATAAATATTGTAACACTTCACAAAACATGTAAGTACAATATCAAATTTTACAATAGTTAATAGGGTGCAGGCAAGTTTATAAATATGTTTACAACTACTTGATACTTTTTTTAAATTTCAACTCTATTTTAAAACTTTCTATGCAATATTTATCTAGGTCTGAATCATCAAAAATATCTATTTTATAAACTATTTAATATTTTATAAAATCTTGATACGTAAAAAAGAAAAAATATACCGATCAGTTTTTCCTTGAGCTCGATAATTCCATCTTAAGGAATATCAAATTTGCACCCCATGTTTTATTAGGTAATATTAATAAGTGACAAATGGGATATTCAAAAATAAAATTATTTTGAATTCAGTCTTTAGATTAACAGAAAAAAATGAAAACAAAATTTACTAAAACTATGCAACTTATAATGCAGATATGTCACTAATTTAAATGTGAAGTTGTCGATAGTCTTCAAATTTTGACCCCATTATAATTATTTTAAATTGTTTCCTCAGATTAACAGAAAAAACTAAAAACAAAAATTCACTGAAATTATGCAACTTATAATGCAGATACGTCACTAGTGTAAATGTGAAGTTGTTGATAGTCTCCGTTTGTTCTTCTATGTTTTAGCTTGAACTGGGTATGAAAATAATTATATCTGTCACTGTCATTTACTTGTTAAATATGTTTATTAAATGTTTTGTCTTCATTTATAAACTCAGGAACCATAAAAATGTCTGATCGGGGTAAAGTATTGGAATTTGCTTTAATTCATTAATAAAATGTATAAAGCAAGAACACGAACTAATAACAAATAAAATATAAACCAAAATGAAACCACAAGCAAATACCAGCAACTCTCTGTCACTCTAACCTTAACTTCTTCTTTTCTTCTTCAATTTTTGTGACCACTATCTCATGATTGTTTTGTTTCCCGTCAAAAGTTTGCGCCTAACTTCAATATATACTAGTGACGTCAAAATATAAAAGGCGTATTTGGGGATAAAAACAAACCAACACTATTAAATTTGATAAAATGTAGCGCGACGTAATTTGTTCCTTTAGAATAAACCATTTGTTATGCATAAACAAAGAATCTATTTTAAAGTTTTTGTTTAAATAATTTTGCTGTTCCATGTTTCAGCTTCGTCTTCTATTTCCTTCATTGGGATGTTTGAGGTTGCTCAGGTCAAAAATGTTGACAACTGACATATATCACTCTGTTGTTTATCTTGTTCAATTTGAATTTGAAGCATTTTATTAATAAAAGGTATAAAGCTTAAGCTCGAACTAATAAAAAATTTAAACCAAGATGAAACCACATGCGAATGCAAACAACTCACTGTCACTCTAACCTAAACTTCTTCTTTTCTTCTTCATATCTTGTTTCATTATTTTGTTCCATGTCAAAATATATGACTAACTTCAACTTATACTAGTGACGTCAAAATCTGAAAGGCGGATTTTAAGAAATTTTCAAAATAGAATTTTCTAAATGGGGATAAAAATAAAACAATACTATTGAGTTTGATCAAATATGGTGCGACGTAATTTGTTCCCTTAGAATTAACGATCTGCTAATCATTAACAATAATCTATTGGACTCAATCGAAGTGTCTTGTGTATGGAATTATAAAAATTGATCGATATAAATGTCCATATTTATTTATGTTGAATAGTCAAAAATGTATTATTTAATAGATATGTAAATTGTATTTTATGATTTAAAGATTTTTAAAAAATTTTTGAAGATAAAACTAGATTATCATTTGAATGAATAATTACTGAAGTAAACTCAGGGATGATAAACTGTAAAGTTATATAAGTGCACTAGTTTTGAGATATATTCTTTTACTTTTTTGCACCACACATTGCATTTATGCCACCACACTATTAACTTTGTATTATACGTCGTTATAAAATTTAAGGAAATAATAATTTCACTTCATTTTTTCGGCATCAAAACATCACTCTACATACTTTTTGCAAGAAAAGTTCCTTCAGACTTAACATAGTTCAGTGAAACTATTTTTCATACACATAACATTTCTTACAATATCGCATAACGGTCAATTCAATAGGGTGTTTTATTAAGAGAAAAATATCATTGTGTTGCCACAAAAGATGCGTAGACATTATTTAGGAAGAAATTTTCGAAATCAACGCTGGAATCGTTTTAAATTTAATTAATTTCATATAATTCTACAACCATTTTTGAAGTGAAAACTTCTTTAGGCGCGTTGAGCACTTTTTTAAGGTGAAGAAAAAAATAGGGATTTTTCGTTATCGTCACGCTTTTATGCAACACACAATACTTTTGGTTATGCAACACAATTAACAATGAAGCGTATATAGTGTTGCATAAATCATCGTCACGCTTTTTATGTATACTGTGTATACATGTGTACTTTTTTTGTAAAAAATTCCATTTACGATGGGCTTACGATAAAATTTTTAAATGGGATTCATTTATTGGTGTTTTTATTTCTGTCGGCAGTCCCATGACTGGACTCTACGTTTTTGTTAATTGCAATACTATTGAATAGACTCCACAGTAAGCGATATGGTTTTTATACACCGATGCATTGGTTGAAAATATTTAAATGGTCAGTTTTCATATTTCAAAACTTCAATTTCCCCAATCCTTCATTAAATAACCAACTGACAATTAAGTTTAAACGTTGTTAAAATTGATTAATGGTGAGTTTATAAAAAATCCTTAGTCCTAATAAGTTAAAGACCTGACCAAGAAAGTTCTTATAACTTTCAATTTCTTGAACTAAAACCAATTTAGTGCGCAAACGCTATAGGATGTATGGAATAAGTTGTCAGTTGTCATTCTACCAGGCTATGTTTATCTCAATTTGTACAGTACTAAAGACTAAAACAGAAGATTTATAGACGGACATCTGATAAAATATGACATTTTTATATACCAGTGCGAAAATTCTAGGACCAAGGATTTTTCATAAACTCACCATAAATGATCCACTTTGACCATTTAATTATTTTCCTTAGCTCACACTTTAAAAAGGACGATTGCCCGTAGTACCACTCAAAGTGGATACGGTGCAAGTCTGCCGGGACGGAGACGCAGGATTGGAGAGTCCACTTTCTCTAATAGGAGAGAGCGCTGGAGTTTTGGGTCTATGGACGACGCTTCTTCTTTTCCTACGATAAAGAGACCTCCTAGGTCCGCAGCGTTGTTGCTGCTGTTGTAACACCGAAAGCGCGTTTGCCAGCTCGGTTTCGCTTATAAGTCTACGACGGGGAGGGGTCGGAAGGGCCGGTAAAGAGTTGGCTCTTCTGGTTACTTCTGGATACGTTACAGGTACTAGATTGTTAATAGTTTGGATGGGTTGGGTGGAGTGGATTTGGTCGGAATTAGGCACCACTTGGTTGTTTCTAGCTAGTTGTGCGGGTTGGCTAGGATTTCGTTTGTTGTGTCCTAAGTTACCTGGAACGAAAATTTTTATACATATACATTTAATTTAAGCTGGATAACTTACCCAGCACCCTAAATATCATTCTTAATTTAGCACTCGACCAATGTCCGTGCGTCCGGTGAGGTCTCCCTTCCAAAGCAGGCAAATTCTTGCTTTTCGCTTTGTGCTTACACAATGATATAAGACACTTTGGCTCTGAAGGACTGTGGGGATCGTCTGGACTATCTGGCACTGATACACAACAGTTCCACTTTTTTCTAACTTTCTTCTGTTGGACCGGTTTGATTTCGGGAGCTGAGGCAAATATTTAGATTTGTAAATAGTAGGTTCGTTCCAACTGGCGATAGAACCGTTCTAGGTATCGTTAGCGCAAGTGCTGTATTTCTTTCGCGTTCCAACTGATTTTAGTATCGTTCTTGAAACGGTACAAAAACTACCTTCTGGAAGGGTTGATAAAAAGGTTCGTTTCAACAATCATTTCGAGGACAGTTCTTGAACTGGTTACGAATTAATTAGTGCGCATGTTTCAGTAAAGCGCGTTATAGGAACGGTTCCTAATTTCAGGTTGGAACACTGAACTGAGCGCCCCTGTCATTACATCAACCTTCAAATCAAAATTAACAAAAATGAATGTACTGCAAGGTTAGTATCTGATGAAAATATATATATATATATATATCTACTACATTCGTAAAATAAATAAACGAAATGCTGTGTGTACGTTTTTTTATATAAGGGTTTACAATGTATTTTTTTTATTTTAGAAATTGAAGAATTTCTGGTATTACCCAGAGGCATCCGAATCACTCATTGTATTCACCGTATTCACCATCCTTGAACTAGTTTCAGAACAGTTCACGTTACATTGGAACAATGAACCAATTTAGTTCCGAACCGATTCCGTTATGTTGGAACGAACATTTTCATTTGCGCATGCTCCTCCAAGTTCTGAACTGATTCTAGACCTTGTTGGAACGAACCTAAAGTTGATGTGTGCATCCCTAATTCGAGTTTGCGCACTATACAGTACTCGATACGATTCCAGAACGGTTCCTAAATGCCCGTTGGAACAAACCTATCATCTTTCGGTTAACCTACTTACCTACAGAGTTATTAGACATAACACATAATTGGCAATCCTGTGGAGTACTAGGTGGCGTTGGAGTTGGTTCTAGATTACTATTTGAAAACGTCTCTTCTAAAACAGTACATGTAAATAACGTGGTTTTCGTTTTCTGTTCTCCGCAACACAAGTTTATAGGTCTATGTCTAAGATTCGGGTTGCTAGTTATCTGAAATAAAATTTAAAAAACAGATTATGAATCTTTACTCAACTTTGTTTTACGAATATGTGCCTCAGTCGGCGAACTCCGAGCAAGAATCTACAGTTCGGATGAGAAGTTTGTAGCTAGGCAATTCGTTCGCCTTTTTCCGAGCGATGTCGGTAAATCTACATGCATTAAAGGGGACCAGCGCTCTTCTCACTAGGTTTGTTCCAACAAGGTGTTTACGTTTAGTTTCCGAAATGGTTACGAATTATTTCATGTGCAGGCGTTAGCAACCTCTAGTTCTGTGATCCAACTCTAGCTGTTTCTACGCATGCGCTTAATAGTCCCGACTGTCGTACTTACTCAGTACACTGAATTATACTAACCGTTCTGGAACTAGTCTTTTATTTGTTGGAACGATTTACGAATTAGTTCAGAACTAATTCTCGACCTGTTTAAACGCTACTTTCAATCTGCGCAAACTCCGTCCAATTTCGAACTAATTTTCAAGCTTGTAGGAACAAACCTACTGTTGTTCGTGGAGTCATCCACGCGTTCAGGCATTTTTAGGCGAACTCCCTTTGGCTAGATACAGTATTTGGCGAACTTTAGGCGACTGCCGGTTAACAAATAGCAAATAAGGTAGGTAAGTACCTGTTCTTCTTCTTGAGGTGGACTGGTAGCAGGAGCTGGGTTCTGTCTTTGATTTCGAATATATTCGTAGGTAGTGAGACCCAAAAATGAGATGTAAATGTGAAAAAAGCATAGATGTAGCAATAGACCAGCTGTAATGGCTGCCAGAAGACCTAGGGCTGCTACAACTGCTAGAAAAGCAGCGTCACTGGACGGCAGAGAGGACGGAGGTAGGGAAGTTGTTGAGTTTACATCAGGTATAATTGAGTCCTGAAAATAAATAAAACAATCTTAAAGTACCCATAATTTTCTTAAGATACGATAGTTATTAATGTAGGTGTAAATTCTCACAAGTCCAAGAGTCGCCTACTAATGGTATTTTAGGTGTATGCTGTGTTGCCTATACTTTGATATGGTCAGGTAATAATATTATGAAAGCAAAAAGGTTATGATTTGGATGCTTACCTTTTTGTCAGCGCTTGAATCTCCTTCCTCTTCTTGGTTGCTCCAATACCACGAGGAATGGTGTAATACCAACTGAGCGACGGCGAGTGCCGTAACGACCGCAGCAGCTGCGACCGCCGTCGAAACGCACATTACAAAAAGAGCGTAATTTCTAGCGCCGACACAATGGTTCAACCACTTACAATGATGGTCGAAACGTGCCACGCACTTGTTGCAAGAACTGCAGTGTTTTGTTCTAGGACCGCTGATCAAAATTAGACACAAGTGACAGTTGCCGCTTTCGATCACGTGAGCGTATTTAGTCCTAAAATCAATAAAAAAAGTGCAATTAAAAATTCAATTAACAAACGACGCGGTACTAAACTTGTAAGAAATAACTTTGCGTGAGATTGTTTTGACATTTAGATTGTTGATATCGACTTCCTGATTATAAAACTTATTGTTGCCATATTTTTTTATTATCAATCGTTAATATAGTACATGGTTTAGATTGAGGTGTTAAACTTAACAAAAATATGATTTTTCTTCAATGTTAATAGTTTGTGGTGGACAAAATCATTATGTCCTTTTGAAAATTCAACTTTTGGAAGATTTAAATAGTTCGCCATTTATGCTTTGACGTATATTACCTAAAAGAGAAGTTAGCTACATAAGGGTTGACATAGGACCGCAATTCTGTCGTCTTCTTTTTTAAAATCGTGAAGAAGTATAGGTTATGCTTATGTAATATTGCTCTTTAAATTGAATGACTTAGGAGTTACGAACTTTTTACGAGGCGTTGTAACTGTGGTGTTCGTGCAGTATGATACAAAATAAGATTTATGTGATATTGACATTATTCCAACTTGAAAAATTGTGGAGTGTAACAAAAAATATAACTAGTGAAAATTAAAACCAGTTCCACAACGTCTGTTTCTAATTCCACAGGATAAAATTAACTAAACTTAACTAAAAAAAATATTTTATTTTATTATAATATTGAATCTTCAAGCTCGTATAAACTGTAATCAAAAACAAAAGTCATATAAATCATAGACTTTGACAGTTCTTCAAACTTCAAATTCGAATGACATTTTTGTAACTGGCTATTAGTTCATAAAACATCTAATCAGAAAGTTGCTAACTTCATCTTTAGTTATATGACGTATTTGTAGTGAAAGTTGCAAACATTTAGGAATTCTTAATTTCCTAAAATATTCGGTTTAAAATTTTTTTAAATTAATTCTTGCAAGGTAGTACCAATATACTTTAATAAAATACCAAAAACCGGATATCGGCTTAACACCTCATTTGAAGTTTTTGACTTAAGCTCATTTTAATTCCCAATTGAAGATAGACTTGTATTTTGGTTTCATCGCTTCGAAGAAAGCTTTTTCTTTGATTTATTATTAAAAATCTATTAAAATTGGGCGTATGCTCTATATTTTACTTTGTTTCTATTTTGAAATAAATTTTCTTCTAATACAAAAGAAGCTGTGCGTTATTACATATTAATTAAATACTGCTCTCAGAGTTCGGGATCTGCATTTCACTATCGCTCTCTTAAGCACCAGGAACTATGTGGAGCGCTGTCATGGCTTGTTATTGATCTATGGTCTTCTGGATCTGTAGTTTGCAAATTTTATAATAGGTTTGTTCCAACTGGCATTTATGAACCGTACTGGAATCGTTTGGAGTACTGTATAGTGCGCAAACTCGAATTTGGGATGGACACATCAACTTTATCACCCCTGTGAATCCAGGAGAGCAAATTCGAGAAATTTAGACTCCGTTTCACATAAGAAAAAGCCTCGTGAAGTTTGCCAACTGACTTGCGCAGAAACCAAAATCGGTCTTGTTTATCTATGTCGCCTCGCAACGACCGTTTCATGCCATTGGCGTAAGCAATGATGATATATTGACATGTTGACGATAAATGTTTGCTTAATCTATATTTATGTGATGGAAGTGAATACTGCCCACCCCCCGCTGTGAAAGTGAACCCAACGATCCCCCACGTGATCAGTACTAAATATATGGCTTTCTGTTTCTACTTCATAGTTTAAACTGGTGTCACTTTTCCAAAAACGTGAACGGTCAACATGTGCAGGTAGAACAAGCACGAGTTCAAAAATTATCCCAGTTTTACTTTCCATGTAATGAAATTACTTATTTTTTCAAAGTACATAACAGCTTTTTGTGTTCGTCGACTAACAAATAAAAGTGAAACGTTCACAGCCACTTTTGTTTTTGTAATCTCTACAAATATTAGTTTCTATTCAATTCAATTTCCTTTGAAAAGTTTTTGCGAAACGTTTTAATCGCTGGCTTTTATATGCTTTTGTGTGCTACTGAAATCTAAATGTTTGTTCTTTAGATTTATCTTTCAAAAAGTTACTGTGCTTTTGTTTGTCCGGAAATTGAAGAAATTCGACATCAAACGAAATTTGCGAAAAGGAACTATTTTAATAAATCAGACTATAAATTAAAAAACTTTATAAACTTAACACCCAGAGTAGGTACTACAAAATATATTGATTTTTTAAAGGTTTGTTCCAGCAAGGTGTTTACGTATAGTTCCCGAATTGGTTACGAATTATTTAATACGCAGGCGTTAGCAAGCCCTAGTTCGGGCTTGGTCCTGTGTTCCTACTCTAGACGTTTCTACGCATGCGCTTAATAGTCCCAACTGTCGTACATACTCTGGACACGGAATTACATTAACCGTTCATGAGCTAGTTCTGGTATAGTTCTATTATTTGTTGGAACGATTCACGGATTAATTCAGAATTAATTCCCGACCTCTTGGAACGATACTTCCAATCTACGGAAACTCCGTCTAATTTTGAACTAATTCCCAAGCTTGTTGGAACAAACCTACTGCTGTTCGTGGAGTCATCCACGCGTTCAGGCATTTTTGAACTAGTCTTTTATTTGTTGGGAACGATTTACGAATTAGTTCTGAACTAATTCTCGACCTGTTGGAACGCTACTTTCAATCTACGCAAACTCCGTCCAATTCCAAACTAATTCTCAAGCTTGTTGGAACAAACCTACTGCTGTTCGTGGAGTCATCCACGCGTTCAGGCATTTTTGAACTAGTCTTTTATTTGTTGGGAACGATTAAGAATTAGTTCTGAACTAATTCTCGGCCTGTTGGAACGCTACTTTGTATCTACGCAAACTCCGTCCAATTCCAAACTAATTCTCAAGCTTGTTGGAACAATCCTACTGCTGTTCGTGGAGTCATCCACGCGTTCAGGCATTTTTGAACTAGTCTTTTAATTGTTGGGAACGATTTACGAATTAGTTCTGAACTAATTCTCGACCTTTTGGAACGCTACTTTCAATCTACGCAAACTCCGTCCAATTCCGAACTAATTCTCAAGCTTGTTGGAACAAACCTACTGCTGTTCGTGGAGTCATCCACGCGTTCAGGCATTTTTGAACTAGTCTTTTATTTGTTGGGAACGATTTACGAATTAGTTCTGAACTAATTCTCGACCTTTTCGAACGCTACTTTCAATCTACGCAAACTCCGTCCAATTCCGAACTAATTCTCAAGCTTGTTGGAACAAACCTAATGTTGACAACTGACATCTCGGTACCTTACAGGATACAGCTATATGGCTTGTTCACAAGCCAACTTTTATAATTCATATATTTATTATTGAAACTTAAAAAGTACTTACCTGTCAAGTTGTGGTACTGGTACAGGCTCTCTTTCTCTTAACGCGGCTTCGGCAGGATCGACCAATGCAGCGCCCAGATGGGTCGCAAGATGGAGCAACAGCAATAAAGATAGTACAGCAAGGACAGGTGGTTGAGTGTGAATTGGCAAAGCCGGTATAAGTATTAAAAATGATCCTCCCGAGAGGATAGCTAATACTAGCCAACCGGAAAGCTGGAAAAAATACAAATAAGTATTTATTTATATATTTTGCAAGTAAATAGTATCAAATCAGGACTATTCGTGGGATGGTTAAGTAAGTTAAGGAGTCCATGGTGCCAGATCCAGGTGTAATTTCCACGCATAGTTGATAGTTAGGCAGCACTGAAATCTTTAGCATGTCTCCAGATCAGATCTAGACTGGTCTGGGACTTCCTACCAAAAGTTTTAACCCTTGTCAAACCATAATAGAGTAACTCTTAATTGGGTTCCGGGGCACAAGGGTATTGTAGGCAATGAAACACCCTAGCAAAGGGTCTGAAACTGCATTCACTGGTCCTGAACCAGTATTTGGCATATCAAAATCTGCTGCACGTGGTTGTACATATCGGTGGATTCAAACTAAACATCAGATGTACTGGAGATACGTGCCAAACCAGGAACACAGCAAACTCCTGGTCCGGAGTTGCAGACTAACGAAATAATAAACCTCAGCATGCAGGGGCCAGATGAGGAAAGTGACGGGATTACTCACTGGTCACTGTACCCTAAGGAAGCACATGCATACAATTGGCATATATAGGGAGGAACCTATCTGTCCGTGGTGCATGGAAGAGGAGGAAACAGCCTCTCACAATATCTTTGAATGTGAAGCACTGTCTCATTGGAGATATAGACTCCTAGGACTTGAGGATCCAAGGGAGGATTTCTCCAAGAAGGACCTAGTGATAAGACTGTTGAGCTTGATAAGGGCTACTGGTCTCTTCACATAAACGGTATAACCAAGAGCACAAAAAGCCTTAAGGCTGAGGTGCCGAGTTCTCTAAGCCTCTGACTGGTGGTGCCGAACCAATCAATCAATCAAGTAACTATATAAGATCCAGAATCAATAACTTTTATCCTAATCAACAAATGTATTAATAAAATTTTTAAGGACCATCAGTTTAGTGCATAAATCATCACCGAAGTCGGTGACACATCCGAGATCAATATTTGTTTAGATTCAGCCAATCTTTTGATTGGAAGTGACAGTTCAAGAAGAAAAAACGAACCATGTACCATTATTTCGATACACACAATTTTCATTTATTTATTCTATTTATTTTAAAATGGCAAACATCCATTCTGCATGTTTTATCCTACAGTGTTTGCTAAATGTATTAGGTTATTAAATAATAGACCTTTGAAGCGAAGGGTCTGTAATGGCACTTTCGAAGACATGAATAATTCACCAGCGCTAACAGCTTCACTCACGGTCAGAACTCTGGATAACTGGGACACCTGATAGAACTTATAAAATAGTTATTTTTTAAACGAGCGCACATGCTTGGTACAGTTGCTGTTCAGGGAGGCATTTGTTTTATTGGGAGTACAGAATTGTTAGTGCTTGATGGAAGCATAAATGCGCAGATTTACGTACAAGTTATTAACAATGTTATACGTTTGTTTAGACCAACTTTACTCTTTTTGTACGATAATGCTGGACCTCATCGTGCAAGAGGAGTCGATGACGCTTTGGACTTCCATGATATCTCACATTTGGCATTGCCCCCTCGATAACCCGACATCAATCCCATCGAGCATGCTTAGGACCAGGTTCGAAGATGCTTGAAATCTCATGAACCACCCCCACAAACACTCCAAGAACTTAGACAGCTTTTACCCCAACTATGGAGACAAATTGAGCAAGGCTACTTCAACGATCTTATTGAAAGTATTCAAAGGCGTTATTTGGCTGTAATTGATATTAAAGGAAATCATATTAACGTATGTACTTCAAATTAATAAAATTAAAAAGGTAGGTACATAACCTAAAATTGTTGTTTGAAACTGTAAACGTATTAAGCAAAAGGATAATATAAATGTGGGATTTCGTATTCCAATTAAGACTAAAGTTTCTCCATATATCTTCCAAAAATAACCATTTCTTCTACCCCAGTACAAATAGCTTAAAATTAATCAAAGAAAATGGCTTTATTTGGAACACATCCAACCGAAAATAATGGCAATTAATCAGTCCTAGTATGCAACATGTCCTTTAATATCTTTGCCAGTTCCCAATTCATGAATAACTAATGGCTCTATTATTCAACAAGTAAATCATATAAACGTTCTAAATATTATACAGAGTTAGGTTAGGTGAGGTTGAGTTTTGATACCCGAGAATATATTCACTGAGCGAGTGAACATCATCATCCCATCTAGGGAACAGGTAATTCTGGAGAAATCATCTGGTTCACCGATAGCTCCAAAACAAACCATGGCACTGGGGATGGTATAAAAGGACCTAGGAAGGGAATGTTCTTTACCCTTGGCCAAAACAAACCATGGCACTGGGGCTGGTATAAAAGGACCTAGGAAGAAGAAGATATACCGGACAAAAAATTAAAATATTCACTGACAGCCAGGCTCTGCTTAAAGATATCAGTAATCAACAAGTAGGTCTAGACTGGTGAAAAACTGCAAAGAATCCCTTAACAGACTGGCAAGAGACAACAAAGTGTCTCTAATATTGGTGCCGGCACATGAGGGGATTGCAGGTAATGAAATGGCGGACCAGTTAGCTAAAGAAGGCTCTAAAGGAGACTTCAAAGGTCCGGAACCGTTTTGTGATATAACAAAAGATTGCATAAGAAGGGAAATCGGGAACTGGCTAGATAGCAACTCAAATGGAGGTTGATACAAGGGCACCTCCATTCAAAGAGTTTACTGAACAATGTAGACAAGGAACTCTCAATAAGGCTGGGTAAGAGACAATTGAAGAAAGTTCAGTTCAGTTTACAAAACTAGCATATGATAACATTTATAACTAAGTGGACCCGTTGAATCCATCATCGGTCAAGTTCACGAAAAAATCTTCTGCTGGAAGTAGTCGCTATTTGATATCTAGATTGAAAGAACCGAATGTTTCATTATTTTGCAAGTTATTCCTCGCCAAGCTGACCAAAATTTGTACACCAGATATCCCCGGACACCTCGGAAATCCCTGGAATCCCCGGAAATCACTGGACATCCCCGGAAATCACTGGATATGCTTGGAAATCATGGGAATCCCTGTACATCCTCGGAAATCTTTGGACATCCCCGGAAATCCTAGGACATCCCCAGAAATTATTGGAAATCTCTGCTTCTCCCTGTAGATTTTTTGCCTTATAGAAGGTATTAGTAGTGTACAGGTCAACAAACCATAAGATGGTCAATTCTATAGTGGAACCAAAGTCAGTGTAACGACAATAAAATAAAGCAATGCTGTCAGATATATTTTCTACCATTGTTAGGCTCACTATATAAATGTTCTCCTTACTTCAGTAAACTGTTATTTCGTGATGTTCTTGGAAAGCTAGTTTGGAAATATTTAAAAAAATATACATAATATAAATTTATTAGTAAGCAATAAAATAAGTCGCTTAAAATTGCTGGAAAAAGAATAATTCATTGAAAACAATTTTATGTTACTAAATCTAAGAAAATTTTGAATAGCTGGCAACGTAGCAGCCTTTTGATGAAAACCTAATACACCCAGTCCAGTATTTGGCATAATATAACGAAGTAACCGGACAGTTTTTACTCGGCCAACTGGGACATAAAAACCGTTCGAACATCTGGCCTGACCTGGGTTAGAACATCCAGGGGTGTGCGTGAATTGTATTGTAGATAAATATTACCACTAGAGGTCAAATTATTTCCGGAAATTTTTTCGAGCTTGTGAATATATTTAGAAAATTATCCCTCGTCTTCGACTCGGGATAATTTTCAAAATATTTCCGGATTTAATTTGACCTCGTGTGGTATTCGGTAAGAAAATTACACACCAAATTGTGTTTGAAATAATTAAAATTCATTTTTCTACGACCGTGCGTTTTAACCCATTTTCCCGCACGCATTTTAGTTTTGAAAGTGTCACTAGTGCGGGAAAGTAAAATTATGCAAATTTTGACCTTATTAGATAGTTTTTTACGTCGGAAGTTGTAACTATTGTTACAACAGGTAAATAAATATTTACGAAATAGTCCATCAAATAAAATCTACATCTTTTCTAGCTTTTTGTTGCATTTTAAATTTTTTGAAAATATAAAATAATGAAGATATTTTCGCCAGGAGATTAAGCAGTTGACGGAAGCAGTTTACAAACTTTCTACTGATTTAAGTAGCTCAAAAGTGCCATTTTAGGAACTAAAATATTATTTTTTTTCATTTTATAGTTACTTGGGTTTACTACAAGTGGTAAAAAATCATAATTTAAAAGGTTTTTCGGAACGTTGCATGAACAAATTTACTGCGCGACACAGTTTTGGCAGCAATTTAGACCTTTAAATTGTCGATTTCTATTCGTTCTAGTTGCACGAAAATACCATCTCAAGACACAACACAGTGTATTCTTTAATTTTACATAAGTTTTGAGTAACTACAAGTGGTAGAAAATTGCTTTTTTGCAAAAAAAAAATTTCCAGTGTAATTCGCTGTTGGGTACCCAACCATGGTGATTTGTGATGTTATTTACAGAAAATTATATTACAGTTTTGTATGCAGGTTAATTTTAATCTACTATATTAATTTGAATGAAAATTTATATGCACGCCATTGGGCGGCACTTTCCTTCAAAGGGATTAAAAAAATGGGTCATTACATTAAGCCTAGAGGAACTATACAATACTATATAGTTAAATTAGGTATATATGACGATCACCAAGAGTTTTAAATTAAGATTATCGACGAGTAAACAACTATAAAAACAATATTTTATTTACCAACAAAATTTTCTCAGGAGAATTGAAAAAAACAAAATGAGAAAATAAAATTTTTACCTTAAAACTAACCTCACTTTTGGCATTATTTCAGGCCTAGTTCAGTCTTTCAATTCAGTTGAGATTTAAATTTTATTTTGAATTTCAAATGTTATACTAGATTTCAGAAAGGTATAGAGTAATAAAACCTCATTAGGTATGCAAAGGGAGCACAGAGTGACCAAACGAAAATTTAAGCCACTTTCATAGTTTGGCATTGATTTCATTGTAAAATTCTTTCTTTTTATCAAGTGCAGGTAGTACCACCCGGGTTGGGGTCAATATATGGGTTTAGCCTATTGTTATCCATTCACAAACACTGAAAATAGTGTGCCAAAGGCGTGCCGGTAGGATACTCGTAAAAAGGAAAGAATTTTATTTTAACAGAATAAAAATTAGGCATTATGTACATAGAATTAGGTACACTTATTTTTTATTGAACATTATACAAAAAATACATTATACAGAAATTAAATTATAAAAAATCATAATATTCTTATTAATATTACAAACAATACTATTTCAAGACCTACGCCTATGGCCGACACCGAAATTGAGCCGAACTGGACGGAATTCCCCATTTTATTACTCTATACCTTTCTGAAATAGACTATAATTAATCTGGATTTTTTGTCCACGAAAATTTATTACCTTCCCTCATATGTGTTAAAAATGTCACGTTAAATATATTGTCATTCGTTATATTCTGAATACCACTTTTCTACGTAAAAAAAATGTTTTGAGTACCAAACATCTGCACAAAATGGGCAAAGTTAGTGAGCCTATGTGCAGAAAATGTGAACTTGATGATGAAACACCCACTCTGCGATAACTTACAAGTACTTAGACGGAAGCACTTTGGAGAGGAATTAATACAACCATCACAACTACTGAAAACCCCTCCAGTCAAACTAGTGGCCTTTATAGGAGACACGAAGCTTCTGGAATGGAAGTAGATAACATGGGAAATGGTACAAAGATTCAGTTCAAGTGCCAGGGCTGATGAGCACCACCCAAATGAATGAATTATACAGAGTGTTAATCTTAAATTTTTTTTTGACAGTTCTCTGTAGTTTACTAGTAAGTTCTTTAAATTTGTGCAAAAAATTTGTGAGTAGAAAAAATAGTTTATTAAGACACTCGTATTCATTACATAATTATCTTCCTGGTGTAGAGTAAACATCTAAATAAATTTGTAACATGTCTATCGACCTGTTTCGATTTTACAGAATAAATCCTTTTAATTAGCACTCGTCGTCACTAGCCACTTCCAATTATAATTCTGTGATCCGAAATTCTTCAACCCTGACCATAAGACAATTGACGTCTGCCAACGGACGCTTCCATTTTTTCCAACGCCACGAGAAACACCCCTTTCCGTTATCGACTGCCTAAGGGGAAAGACCATCTTTCGTTATCTTTCATATCTTTAAGTATCTTATGAATTTTGCTGTGGTAAGGTCAAAATCATAATTTATAATTAATAAGCTTCTTTTAAAGTACTGTCTAATATAATTTTTGTATGCATTCTTTATTTTTTTACAGAGATAGACGAAATTAAATTCAACACGTGGTCATAAACTGTTCTTTTATACTAATATGGTAGTTTTAAACCAAATATTCTTTTATAATTCACTGTTTTACTTTTATACAAACATTTTCAAGCTTTTTCAGTTGCGAAATAACTCTTTTAATTATAAAATAACATTTTTATAATCTGTTAACCTATAAAATATTCTTTCGTAACGCCAGTGCCGGTTTCATATATTTCCTAAGCACGATATTTTTTCATATAACTAAATAAATAACTTTTTGCTATGATTAGTTTCTTTCGGATCATTAGTATATTTTTTTAATTTAGCCGATAATTGCTATTTTTACTGTTTTAACATGGGACATATAATGTTGGAAAGCTTTCAGTAAATTAAATCAATTTTTTTGACTTTCAAATAACTGCCTTCCTTTTTTTAACCTGAAAAGCTGACCAACATAATGTGCCATTACATTCAAGTTCCTATATATCCCTGATCCAACTGTACTTCTAGGTAAGCACAGCCCCGAGGATATAACCCAAGAATATAACCCGAGGATATAACCCCAAGAATATAACCCAAGGATATAACCCCAAGACCTAGGCTATAATATAAGCCCTAGCCAAGGATAGAACCCCAGGATACAGCCCTAGACCAGGATACATCAGTTCAGATCAATACCTGCCTACCTACTTCAGGAAACCACTCCATATAAGCTAAGTACCTATGAAAGTACAAATTCCTCTGTTAATTTCCTGTGGCAGAATAAATTATAAATTTGTTTTTAATTGTTTTTTTATTTAATTATAATTCCTCAACTATAAAAGTTGAGGGAGATATCGCCCGGGGTAATTATAAGTCATTTTTATTATTAACTTTTATTTAAATTTTACAAGGCGTTTCTACCTTTTCCGCCTTAGTTTTTCATTCGTATTTTTATCGTTAAAAAGGTAGTGGCGCCCTCAATTTTTACAACCCTTCTGTTATCCTTGTGTGACATAAACTTGGGGTCGAATCACCATTGAGAGGAGTCTCTAGCCGGAGCCCTTTAAGGTTACAGCCATTTACCGTTAGAAATTGATAAATGTGAGTTTCGCGATAATTTTTAACTGGAGTGTAATTACACACTGAGGTGATAGTATATCCGGTATTATTTACGGAAGTAATTTTAAAAACAAAACTTATCGTACATTTTATCAACTCATAATAAATAGGTTTTAGGATCGGGTAAATAACCTCATCAATCAAGCGGTTTGAATTCCGTTAGACTCTATTATAGAGCCTAAATTGGACTTTTATCGATAACTATGTCGAATCGTAAACCTTTCAAACTAATCGTCGATAGTTTTGGAGTGTTCTTTTGTATTTTTGAATAATAATACTGCAATTAACTAAACTAGTTTAAATTTTCCACTTTCGCAATAAAAAAGAGAGCTATAGTTTGCATACTGATATTCTGGGGTAATAAATCGTAAATTTTGAGTAATTTCGTTATTGAATGTAATATTACAGCGGCGCCACTACAGGTACTTATTATAATAATAAGTATAATGGGAACCATATAAACCATACATGTGGTATTGGAAGAAAAGATTTAACACCCAAGAAAAGTAAACTTTACTCTACAGTCAGGAGATTATACAAAAAGTATAATTATTCCAATAATTCAAAAATTTCTTTCAAAAAGCGATTATTTGAAGCAGATACATTAAAAAAAAATCTTTTTCCTAGAAGAAAATATTGACAAACTAAATAATATGGCATCATTATTATTCAAATGCCAATTTAGAGAAGCAAACAAACCAAAGAAGCAACGCCGTTTTACTGTAGAATGAAAAAATAATGTTTTAACATTGTACAAACAAAGTGCTATAGTCTATTTCAGAAAGGTATAGAGTAATAAAATGGGGAATTCTGTCCAGTTCGGCTCAATTTCGGTGTCGGCGTAGGTCTCGAAATAGTATTGTTTGTAATATTAAAATTTCAAGTAATTGCGTAAGAGAATTAGGAAAAGTATGTTTTCTGGCCTGAAGTGTCAATATCGAAATATTGTGTAGGGATTACTTAGGTAGTAGATTATACAGTTACGTTTTGCGTTTAACAGGTACCGTTTAACCTTCTATTAGTGCCTCTGCCTAATTCCAACCCTGTTTCAGATTCGGCTCAACCATGCGCCGCAAGGTGCCTTACCCAAAATTTTTAGACCTTTTATAAGTATATTTGTTTAGTTTAACGCATCAGTATTTGCTGTTAAGCCGTAAATAGTGTTCACAGTATTATAAGATTAGTAATAAAATGGCGACATTTACACCAACGAAAAGATGTTCCAATAATTCTCCGCTATCAGTGAATGAAAAACTTATTATTTTAAATGTACACGATTGCATAAAATACGATTACCCGAAATTTACTGTACAAGAAACTGTCGACCGATGTTCCCGAATGACTGGCCAAGTGGAGCCTCCCAAGAAAAGTCCAGGCAGACCAGTAAAAGTCCTTGATGAAGACACCAAAAGTGTAATTCGAAGAAAAGTTCACACTTTTTATTTTAAAAAAGAAATACCCACCCTAGATAAGATTTTAATGGAGCTTGGCCAGGATGACAGTATTCCGTTGATAACTAAAAAACTTTTATGGACCACTTTGAGAAATATGGATTTTGCCTGGGAAAAGCATAACCGTAAAGCACTTTTACTGGAAAGCGATGAAATTGTTTGCTGGCGACGAAAATACTTAAGAAGTATAAAGCAGTACAGAACAGAGCAGAAGAAAATCTTTTATCTTGATGAGACGTGGATCAATGAAGGTTATACAGTACCAAAAATGTGGCAAGACAAAAATATAACCAGAGCTC
Source organism: Lochmaea crataegi (assembly GCA_947563755.1). Classification (NCBI taxonomy): domain Eukaryota; kingdom Metazoa; phylum Arthropoda; class Insecta; order Coleoptera; family Chrysomelidae; genus Lochmaea; species Lochmaea crataegi. The sequence continues at coordinate 7,608,357 of OX387430.1, forward strand.
GCCAAGCTTTCATGGAAGGCCTGTCAAAGGGTATTAAGGTGCCTTCAGGTGAAGGGAAAAGACTAATAATCGTCCATATTGGAAGCGAAGAGGGATTTTTAAAAGAAGGTTTGCTAAAAGCAAACGGGCAAAAAGCAGTCCAGCATATCATTAAAGAAAAGGAGAAAATGTGGGATCTTGACTACTTGATCGATCGGACCGTCGACCCGTTAATTATAACGTCAAGAGGAGATGACAGTTCCTCAGATGACGAAGAAAATTATGATTAATTAATTAATTTCTGTATAATGTATTTTTTGTATAATGTTCAATAAAAAATAAGTGTACCTAATACTATGTACATAATGCCTAATTTTTATTCTGTTAAAATAAAATTCTTTCCTTTTTTCGAGTATCCTACCGGCACGCCTTTGGCACACTATTTTCAGTGTTTGTGAATGGATAACAATAGGCTAAACCCATATATTGACCCCAACCCCAACCCAACTATAGGTCTTACCGCTTCCTATCGAAAATATTCATTTTACCCAGCAAAGCTACCCTTTTTTATGATAAGAGGTATCAAAACAAATATGAGAGCTCCAATAAGCTACTGCTTTTCAAGTAAATCTCTCCAATTGAAAAACATCTTAACCAGAGTGCTAGAAAATATCATAGTCATAGTCTGTGACCAAATTGGTGTTAATGTAGTGACCAATATAAATATGGCTTTTTTGAAGTGGAGGATTTCAAAATTTATCCCATACTGGATCCACCTCATCTACTAAAAGGGATAAGAAATAATCTGCTAAAAAAAAATTGGAATACACTTTTCAAAACACACAAAAAGTTGCAAATTGGCATCATATTAAATCATTATATGAAAATGATTGTGCCTCTAATAATACATCACAGCTATGCACATTGAGGAGGCAAAAATTAAAAAAATGAAGGTTAAATTAGCAGCTCAAGTTTTTAGTCAACGATTTTCATCAACACTGATGTTAGCTAGTAGACTTGGTAAGTAACTTTGATAGGAACTGATGCTGCAGAATCAACTTACCAATGTTTTTTTTTCAGACAGTAACAAAGTTCTTGGGGAAGGTGCAGCAGATACTGCTAGACTTTTACTCTTCTTTGATAGATTATTTGATTCGGTGAATGGAGGACAAAAATCTGCAGAGAGAGGAAAAATTCTTCGATGTGGAATTAGTAACACATCGGATCACATTAGATTTTGGACAGATGAGGATTTGCCCATGTTACAGTCGATGAAGTTCGAAAAAAGGAAACCAAATGACCAAATCCGTCCGCCAAGTCTTAAAAATTGGACATTTACTATCAACAATTTTATTTCTATCTGGAATACTGTGAAAATATCTGGATTCAAATATTTGTTACCTAGGCGTTTGAACCAGGACCCCATTGAAAATATGTTTGGACAGGCTAAAGCTTTTGGAGCATTCTATACTAATCCCTCGCCATCAAGTTTTGCTGGCATTTTTAAAACAATGATGGTGAATTCAACCTTCAATATTCATCAAGAATCATTCAATTGTGAAGATGATGACATCACAAATTGGTTTATGTCCACAAAAACTTTCTTTTGTGACAGGAGTGAAAATAAATTGCTTCAAAAATGGGATGGATGGGGTTACAGGTTATGCTACCCAACGGAGGGATTTGTTAATTATTTTTATGAGTTATTACAGATAGTAAATTCTTTTTTAAAAATCTGTCCTACCCTCATAAATGATATAAAACAACAAGGTCTTAGAAGAAATTTAGATAACTTTTCTTGTCAAAAACATAGAGATGATACAGTACATTTAGTTATCAAAATAACTTTACGGGCTTTAACCCACAATTCGTGCAAATATATTAATAATAAAATTCATGGGAAAGATACGAGGCCATATGTTGGTAACGATTCTGTTAAAGAAGAAGCATGTGGAATATATTTAAAAAGGAAAAGAAAAAGTTTATTAAAAATCCAAGAGATTCTGTTTGACTAATTTGTATATTGTAGTTTAATAAATAAATATAAAAAGTGATTGGAATGTTTTATTGTTATGAATTTTCTGCATAATATTGAATTGCTTTTTGTAATTATCTTCTAGTTTAAATCTCCCGCCCAACCTCAATTTGTCAATTTAGTTTACTTTCCAATACAGAGATGGAGCTATTTTTGTCCAAAACATTAACATGGCCGTGAAACGTATATAGGATGTATGGTTTATGATGGGAACTGGGATATAGGAGTGTACGGACCAGGAACCAAACACTCTGAAAGCTTGGGAAAAACCTCAAGTATGAATCTTTCAAGCGGATATTCACGCCATAGGAAAGGAATTATGAAAATTCTAAGATATTGATAATTATTGAGATATTGACATATATCATCGTTAGAATGACAGAAGTTACATTTGAAGTGATGCCTACTTGATGTTTAATATTTTGGCTAGACCAAATAGTGACCTATCTTATGATTGACTTAATATATATGAATAGAAAAAAGAAGATATATATATTGTACTGAAATTGAGATGATCATAAATGGAATAAAATGGTTACTTTTGGAAGTTATTATATCATATGTACATGGGAGTCTTATGTTATGTCCATCATTTTAACAATAACGTTAAAATGATTAAATTAAATACTTACTGTTAGATATTTTTATGTACCCTGTATAAATTAACTGATAAAGTTGATATTGGAAAATGTCAGTACAAGAACATTGGTAGTTATGGACATTTTTATTTGATTAAATAATATGAACTGTCAGTAACTGGATTTCAACAAAAATTAGTAATTTCTATAATAAATAAAGAAGAAACAAAAGAATATTCGTTAGCAACGGGAAGGAAGTTTGTTAGGTGATCAGTAACTAAGGGAGAGACGAAAAAAAGTAATGGACGTTAGAAGTTTAAATGTACGAAGACTTTAATAAAAACTGATAAAAGAAAGAAATAGTGAGTTAGAAATATCTTACATAACTTACCTTCGATTTGAATCCAGTAAAGTTTGTTCAAACTCAAGATCAAGAGAGATCATGCAGCAATAAACGATGGTAATGTAAATCATTTAATACTAAAACTTGTACCTAACAGCTGTTTGTAAACCAGTACCGAGGTTCGAGACGTTTACCAGTGATCTTTCCTTTGCGCAACGCAGAATTTCTTCGCTTCAGAGAACAAGTCGTTTTCTATTTAGATAGTACAGCAACCAGGAGTATTTCAACAAGATATTAAGAGATTTATTTTGTTTGTGCGGAATTGTGTTAATTTTATTTTAATATAGGTTGTAATAGGCTAGGAGACCATCCACGGATTGCAATCTGGAGATAGTTGTTTAATTAATATTAATTTAATTTTGACGTTAAAGGTTATTATATTTCAAATTTTACTCCTTAAATTTAGACAACTCACTTTACCCAAGATATACCCTGAGATACACGTGCATATGATATGATGTTAAATTTCTAATATTTCAGATTAATAAATACAACTTAAATATAAAATTTGTTTGATTTGAAGTTCTGGTTGATACTGATACATGTGGTATATAATACTATTCAATAAAATTAAATCACCACACATTGAATTATTGTATACCATAACAATATATATATATATCCTGGATATCTTTTTTTCCATTTAAGATCAGTATAAATGTGCAATGATGGAAACCAAGGAAAACTATATCTGCTGATCTTTACAATGGTTACAGTTTAATAGTGGAGAGCTCCTTAGATTTATCTGTTCATGGACCACTTCATATTATGGGTCTCTTAAGTGTCTTCTAATTTCCAATCCTTCAAGGAGTTCTTGCTAGTTCTTTCTTCTTATCACAAATAAGTGGTAGGTACTTCCAGTTCTGTGAACGTTTGGTGTCAGGTAGATGGAGAAGGGGGCACAATAGATCTTTTAGGTCTCAGTGAATGTCACCCCAATATACATACATACATAAAGGGTGTTCAGAAACTCTCCTGCAATTGTGCAAACTAAAGATACTAGTTGTGATTTTATGTCCATCTAACCTAATTTACCTGCCCATCACCTGATTGAACCTTGTTTACAAAATAGAACACGCCAGAGAAGTCGACCTTTTTGTTAGTCTAGTCATTTAAAATTTTCGTTTTATTAAGACAGATAATAGTGATAATTTTTATTTTTTGCTTCCTTTCGCATTTCAAGTTTTATTTCCAATCAAAAATAAGGATGTGCTAAGCGGATACGTAGTTGCCAAGGACCTCAAGAGCTTAAACTTTGGCAAACACTTGAAACAGTTTATTGTGATTCATTCAAAAGATTTTGTTCTTAAAAATGGCGGCAATCAGCTCAGCAAAGCGGCTCACCTACAGGTCTACAGCATATTGTGGATATTATGTAAATAATAAGAATTAGCAGCAGCATTCAACGATCCAAGCATATGAAATTTTCATTTTTCACCTTTCCGTTACCTAACAGCAATTATTGATATATCAAACAAGTGCAAAAAGAAGCATCTTCAGTTCACGCCAGCAGGAGTGTCGCTAAATTGTGCAATCTAGATTTAAAAAAAATTAATTACCCTGCAAAGTACTGCAAAGTTCAAACAGTGCAAAAAAGCTGGATATCATCTTCAGAGAGTGACTGGTTTCTCACCTGCAGGGGATGCAACGGCAGTTGGAGGCCGTGCTGACGGCGGAGCCTGGTAGATTGGATCACGCTACCGCCGTCTCCCAAATTTCCTTTACCGTTTCCCGTGTTTAACATCGCAGGAAACCCACGAAGATGACGACGACGACGACGAGTCCATGGCGGAGGCGCCGCGTGGTGAATGTGAAACCCTGTTCTGTCACGTGCATACTGGAAGCGGTGTCATGACAAAGGGCTAAAAGCACCTCTCGACGTCAAAGCACGAAAGAGTATCGATCTGGGACGCGCTGGAAGCAGCGCAATGAATTACATAAGATGATAGTAAATTCGACTTCCTACTGCAACGTGTACTGCAGGATGTGGTTAAATTTTTTCACCACACTTAAAATTTTGCTTTACCGAATGTCCCTTTAAAATATATTGGAAAAATGGAACTCAAACAAACTAGATGAAGATCCTTAATACTAACTATAATAAATCGGTTATTCTGTTCTAAAAGCAGCAGAAACAATCAGGGGTGGCAAATTCCTCCAGTGTCTAGAATCTAATCATTGGAAAGATCGCAGGTACTCTTGAGAAACTGCAACCAGGTGAGAACAAATGAATACCTAGGCCAGAGTAAGAATAAGAGTAAAGCCACTAACAGTTTTGGCAGGTGTCTTAACAGCGCGTCTTGAGAAAGAATGTTGCCGTGCGACGCGGAGCGGAGAGCGGCGATCTTTCAAAAGCGGCAATTTTACTTTACGCTCGAACAACACATATTCTTTTTTCTACAGTCGCCCTTTTAATTTTTCAAAATTTTAGACCATTTTTCGAAATTATTGACCATTTTTGATAATTGTTTACAATTATGGACCATTTTTCCAAATTTTTGACCATTTTTGACAATTATCAACTATTTTTCAAAATTTTGACAATTTTCAACAATAATTGTCCGTTTTTGACCATTTTTGATAGTTTTTGGCAATAATTCTCCATTTTTGACACTTTTGGAAATTCTTGACCATTTTTGATAGTTTTTGACAATTATTGGCCATTTTTGACAATTTTTCAAAATCATTGACCATTTTTGATAGTTTTTGACAATTATCGACCATTTTTCAAAATTTTAACAATTTTTGACAATTATTGACCAATTTTAACGATAATTGTCCATTTTAGACAGTTTTTGACAATAATTGTCCATTTTTAACAGTTTTTAACAATAATTTTATACCATTTTTGATAGTTTTTGGCCATTTTTGACCATTTTTCAAAATTTTAGACCATTTTTCGAAATTATTGACTATTTTTGATAATTGTTGACAATTATGGACCATTTTTCCAAATTTTTGACCATTTTTGACACTTCTAGACCATTTTTTACCATATTTCAAATTTTTTGACAATTTTTTAACATTTTTCAAAAACTTTAACAATATTTGACAATTATCAACTATTTTTCAAAATTTTGACAATTTTCAAAAATAATTGTCCATTTTTGACAGTTTTTGACAAATTTTTGATAGTTTTTGACAATTATTGGCCATTTTTGACAATTTTTCAAAATTATTGACCATTTTTAATAGTTTTTGACAATTATTGACCAATTTTGACGATAATTGTCCATTTTTGACAATTTTTGATAGTTTTTGACAATTATTGGCCATTTTTGACAATTTTCCAAAATTATTGACCATTTTTGATAGTTTTTGACAATAATTGTCCATTTTTAACAGTTTTTAACAATAATTGAAAATTTTTAATCATTTTTGATTTTTTTTGGCCATTTTTCGAAATTTTAGACCATTTTTCGAAATTATTGACTATTTTTGATCATTGTTGACAATTATGTACCATTTTTGACACTTATTGACCATTTTGACCATATTTCAAAATTTTTGACAATTTTTCAAAAACTTTTTTTGACAATTATCAACTATTTTTTAAAATTTTGATAATTTTCAACAATAATTGTCCATTTTTGACAGGTTTTGACAATTTTTGATAGTTTTTGACAATTATTGGCCATTTTTGACAATTTTTCAGAATTATTGACCTTTTTTGATAGTTTTTGACAATTATCGACCATTTTTCAAAATTTTTACAATTTTTGACAATTATTGACCATATTTGACGATAATTGTCCATTTTTAACAGTTTTTGACAATTTTTGATAGTTTTTGACAATGATTGACCATTTTTGACAATTTTTGAAAATTACCATAGTTCAAAATTTTTTAAAATTTCTGACAATTGACCATTTTTCAAATTTTTTAAAAAGTTTTTGACAATTTGGTCGATAATTTTGACAATTTTTCAAAATTTTTCAAAATTTTAACAATTATTGACAGTTTTTGACAACAATTGTCTACTGACTTGTTCAGACTTGTCAGAATTCGAATCATAATATCAGGGCGTGGTTTGATTAAATAAGCGAGCGAAAAAGATTCCTTTTTTGCGCTAGAGCGTAAAGTAACAATCCTCGGCATTTGTCGACTTTACGATTTCATTTGAATATAGTAATTAGTCATTTTACGCGCGACTGTTTGTCAATCCGACATTATTCAAAGAATACAATTCATTTGTCATATGACCCTTTTTCTACGATTTTAATTGGCTAAAATAGAGTAGTAAGAGGCTATCAAAATGATGATAGCTCTATCACCGCTTGCTACTACGTCATTGCCCACAAATGAAAAAAATGAGTACTGTCAGTTTTGACATTCAAAATATTGCTGCGTAAAATTCTCCGAGAATGCATCAAGAACCAGGATGCAGTAGATGGGGTGACGCGACTGGAGTCAACATACGACAATTAATAAATTTGAGAACCCCAAAGAACACACAAATCAATAAAAAGTCTCAGAAGAATCAGTTTACGCAATTCTAATGGCATTCATTATTCTCTCCCTAAACGATTAATTATCGAAGATACTACTCGTTTAGAGCCATAAGAAGATTGAACTGGTGCTGCGCACTATCTTCATTGGCTCTAACTCGGCCTATCATCGATAATAATCGTAACACTAGTTTAGTTTTTTTTACTTTGCTTTTGGAAGAGCTGTAGATGTCTTCCTAAATTAAGTCAGAAATCTCTTCTTTGTCTGGTTCTTCTTTTTCCATTGAATTTAATTACTAGCTGGAACAGCTCATACTTATTGTTGCATAGTTTTTTCAATATTCTCTACTTAATGGTTTATAAAAGTTCCACTTCTGTGTTATAGTACTTTCTATTGCTTTAGTACCATTTGTATACCATTTAATGGCATTATTTCCAATTCTGTGTTAAATTTATCGAATGATATGACGAGTTTGTTGCTTACATGCAATGTTAAAGTCACTACTTTGGAATTGTCTTTTGCTAATTTTATAGTGTATCATCATTCAAATTTTAGTTTCTTCAGTAAAATCGAATTTAAATTGCATGATCAGAGGTAGAAAAATGAACGAATCTAATTTAACAGAATTTAGAGGAATTTATCGATACCTTTTCCCTTAAATGATCGCGGCACGCGACATGAAAAGTGCACGAATTTTTTTGTTATGATGCCGTGTAGTGACTGAATGTATCTAGTAAACCCATCGCCGCTATCCAGCTGATCTTTAAATACGGTTCCGTTTAGGCTCTGACACTTGTGGAATAAACACTGGGTATACTCAGATACAACAGTGTATAAATAGAATATTGTTTTGTTTTAAGTTCAATGGAAATTAATTAGGTGGATAAACTAATGGAAAAACATCAGCCTGCTCTGTGGTATGGGTAAATTGATGGAGGGAATAATAAAGGATAGGATTGAGGAGGAAGTTGGTAGGAATGGGGGTTTTAGGGTAAGCCAGCACAGGTTTGAGAAAGGAAAGTCATGCATCTCGGCACTGGGCAGGTGATGGGTTTGGTGGAAAGGGCTAGGGAGGGCAACTGGTGGATCAAGAAATGGGCTTCTTCGACGTCGGGAACGCGTTCAACAGTGTCAGCAAACGGGTGGCGTTGAGCGCGTTGCTGAGGCTTGGAGTGGGGGAGGGGTTGGTTAACCTGGTAGAGGACTACCTGGCGGGACGTGTGATATTAGACACTAGAGGGAGGAGGTGTGAGACTGGAGTGCCCCAGGGCTCGGTTCTTGGACCGACGCTATGGAAGTGTGTGTTTGATGAGGTTTGTGGGATAGTATGTGAAGAGGGATGTGAGATTACGGTGTATGCGGACGATGTGTGTCTGGAATGTACAGCAAAGGGAGAGGCGAAGATAGAAGGAAAGGCGGAGATAATGTGTAGGAAGATTGTGGAGAAGATAGAGCGGTGCGGACTGGAAGTGGCGGAAGATAAGACGGTGGGGTTGCTAGTGAAGGAACGGAGCAAGACGAGGGAAGTGGGGGTGGTGGTGAAGGGAAGGAAAATTATTTTGGAGGAGACTGTGAAATACCTAGGGGTAAGGTTGGATAGTCAATTATCCTTCAAAACTCATATGTTAAAGACGGCAGAGAAGGGGAAGGTGAGGGCAGCATGGCTGGCGAGATTGATGTGTAATATGAAAGGGCAGGGAGAGTGAAAGAGGAGGGTAATTGGTAGGACGGTATAGCAGCATATGTTGTACGGTGCGGAGGTGTGGGGTGAAAGAGCAGGGATGAATGCGAGGGTTGGGCCACACCTGGGGGCGCAGAGAGGGATACTGCTGAGGGTGGTGCAGGGGTACAGCACAGTGGGTGGACTGGCAGCAGCGGTGCTGGCAAGGTCCTACCCATTGGACGTGATGGCTACAGCCAAGAATAAACGCTGGAGGGGTGCGACCAGAGAAGAAGTACAGGAATGGATGGAGGAGGAAATGGAGAGAAGGTGGGAGGAGTATGAGGGCGCGCTAAAGGGGGCGATTGGATGAACCGGAAATTCGGGGAGGTGAACTACTTCCTGACACAGGTGTTCACTGAACATGGGTCGAGAGTAGGGTACCTCCACAAGATTGGGAAAAGAGAGACTGGAGTGTGCGAGAGGTGTGAAGTGGAGGATGATGTGGGGCATGTGTTTAGATGCTGGAGGAACGAGGAAGTGCTGAAGAAGATGGACAGGAAACTAGGAGAGGCGGTGTATTTGAAGAACAAGGTGGAGATAATGTTGAGGGGGGAGGAGGAATAGATGGAGGTGAGTGGCGTAATGGAGAGCATGATTAGGGAGAGAGTAGGACTCGATATGGCATGAGAGGTAGGAGTGATAGTTAGGGAGAAGACGGCGGTGTGAGCGGAGAGTGTGTAAGGGACCGCCGCCCGTCTCGAGGTATGCAGGGTAGTGATTCCGAGGCGGAGGTAACGGCGAGTTTGAGGTGGTTTTGGTTGGTAGGCATCCCCTTGAGGATGAGTCCAGTACTGTTTGGTCCTGGACCCATTCGAACATGAGTTTTCCATCTCGACCCAAAAAAATCTAATAACACAGTGTCTAAGCTGACTTAGAGTGTCGAAAATTGCTCTGAAATTCATCTCGAAAATTTTGCCAGAAATTTCTCTTGAAATTGTATAACATTTTCTAAAAATTTGGTATTAGGTACATGGGAAATAAATCTCCTAAAATTTTTAAGTTATTCATACGATCCGCATGCTCATGACATATGCCAGTTACAGATTGACTATTTTAAAACGTAGCAAACAGCATTAACCTAATATTATTTATATACACTGTGTTCATTTGAAAAGGACCCACCCTTAATATTTCAGAAATGGGACATATTAGAAAGAAATGCCGAAACACGTCACTTTTTGGCGCTAATGATAAAAACGTCAGATTCACTCCCTCTCTACTGGAGACACCCCTTACATTTTTTCAAATGGCATTAGGTATCAAGTCATACCTCATTTAAAAGGTCTGGTAAATCTCTATTCAATCATTTTGTTTCGCCATTGATCCCAGCCTTCCATTGTTTTTTAATCATTGTTTAAAATTGGCTCTCTTTCAACTTTTCGTAAGCCCCCATACTATGTTAAGACAGAAAGACTCTTTAAAGAATAAAAAATTTACAAATAGTAAAAAGACAACTGTTAACAAGAAAAAAACTGCCATTTAATCATGTGTACAAAGTGACCACCGTTAACATTCAGGCAATACAAGTTGAAAAGGAGCCAATTTTAAACAACGATTAAATTACAATGGAAAGCTGGTATTGAAGGCAAAACAAAATGATTGAATAGAGATTTACCAGACCTTTTAAATGATACCTTTTTCAACTTTTATTGCCTGAATGTTAACGGTGGTCACTTTGAACACATGATTAAATTATAGTTATTTCTTGTTAACAGTTGTCTTGTCACTATTCGTAATTTTTTTATTCTTTCAAGAGTCTTTCTGTCATAACATAACACGGGGGGATACGAAAAGTTGAAAGAGAGCCTGTTTTGAACAATGGAAGGCTGGAATCAAAGGCAAAATAAAATGTTTGGATAGAGATTCACCAGACCTTTTAAATGAGTTATGACTTGATACCCAATGCCATTTGAAAAAATTCAAGGGGTATCTCCAGAAGGGAGGGGGAGAATCTGACGTTTATGATATTAGCTCCAAAAAGTGTCCCCCTCAAGTTAAAAGTTGACGTGTTTCGGCATTTCTTTCTAATATGTCCCATTTCTGAAATATTAAGGGTGGGTCCTTTTCAAATGAACACAGTGTATATAGTTAACAAGGCACCGTCTAGCGTACAATTGTAAGAGCATAAAATGTCAAAATATAAAACTACAACTGAAAGCTTTTTGATTTTATTCTTAAGATTAACAAAAAGCTAAAATGGAGATCTACTTTTAACCTTTCAGCTTCAATTAGTATTATATAACTAATTAAGCAAAAGGTTTATATTATTGTCGTTTAGGATGAGTTAAAAGTTCGCAATCAAAACAAAAATCTAGTAGCCGTCACGCTTCAGCCCAGAAAATTTACGATGAGTGATTAATATATTTTTTATTACTATTTTCAATAATGTTAATTAAAAATATGACCATCGTTGTATCAGGACAGATAAATTATGGTATCAAAACATTCATTTATTTTTTTATTATTTCCTGGATATGCTATGAAATGTGGATAATTAAATGCTTTGGATTTATTGCGAAAAATTTCATAAAAGTAAATGTCTTTTTTAGTATGATTACTGGATCTATAATACTAAACTTAAAATAAACATTTTTTCTATTTTGTTTTATTTACAACCCTCGTCACTTCTTCTAATTCCCTATTCCTAGTTATGCCTTTGTTATTACTGTACTTTTAGTCCAGTCATCTTGGGATTTCACCTCGGAACAAGCTGGATTTTTGAACAAATCTTTATTTTGGTATTATAAATATTGTCTCAAAAGTCACATATGCCAACGTGTGAGTGCCTTTAAATATTCAAGGTCAAATCAGTTTTCTCTGTCTCCAATCGTGTTTGCACTTAAAATAAAAATTGAAGAAGATAAAATAAAACAATTTAATTTGTTTAAATCTTCATTTTATTTTGAACCAACGTTCAAATTAAAATTAGTGATGCGTTTCGCTACACAGTAGCTTTTTCAAACTAGTCATCTATTCAATTTTTGAAGATAAAATTCTCTACGTTTCTTCATACGTCGAACCGTTTTTGAGGTAGAGGGCTCCACTTTTTTACTAAGACGACTGGATTATTTGAGATGATAATGAAATAATAAAAATAGCTAGAACATGGAATATGCTAGAAGAGAACTTAAGAGCCGAACTGGCATACAAATTCCATTACCGTTTGATGTAATTGATATGCAGGGGAGAAAACGTTAAAATGCTATGTTTAAAAAATTAAAACTACATAGAAACTAATTTTTTAACTTTTTTATTATGTCACATACAAACAAATTATAAATATAGACATTGAAAGCCACAGTTCTTAAAATGATAGCCCACAAGAATTATTCCTTAAATTACACTTAATATTATATATCATACTTGTTACAATAAGACACGAGGAATTTCACATACTTTTCAGACTAAGACTAAGGAGGAAATAGGGACTACATACAACCTTGGGCACCAATATTCCAAGGCATAAATTATTGACTGCAATAGAATAGAGCGTTCCCCAGGGATCATTCCTCTATTCTACTCTGCTGCCGTTAAGATCTGCTGCTGTTAAGATCATAATTACGTATTCTGGAACATCAAAGAGGGAACATAAAACATGGAAAGGCCACTCCGACACAAAATTTCTTGACCAATCATAAAAAAATTTTTATAGACACAATGCGCGTATTTGAATCTGTCATGTGAATTTTCAATTTTAGATTTGTAATTTGGTTGTTTTGTATTGATTAATGATCCTTTTTATTATAAACACACGAGCAAAACATACACAAATGCTCTTTTTTTAGTGAATTCGCGACTTAACGAATGAAATTATGATGTATTATGATTACCACTTTAAGTTTTGTAATAAAGCTTTACCAATTCTGGACCCTTTCAAGTCTTAGGCCGACACTGATTTTTCCATGAAATCATCTAAATATAGTTTAAATTTACTGTTTGGACCCTTACTTTGTGGAATCTACTAATCTAACTAATTTCACTATTTAATGAAAAAATTATGAAAATTATGAAAGGTATCACATAAAATGTAACTTCTGTCATTCTGACGATGATATGTCAATATCGAAATAATTATCAATATCCTTTCATAATTTTCATAATTTTTTCATTAAATAGTGGAATTAGTTAGAAACAGTTAGTTTCATTTATAACATTTAAATATAGTTTAATTTAACATAAATATTTATAGTCCTACAGTGAGCGCCTATATAAGTTCACTCCCTCATAAAAATGTTAATCTACTCCAACTTACTGGTAGCAATCTATTTATTCCTGGAAAGTTTTATACTTATTTGAAAATTATTGATAGCACAGTGTTAATGGCAGTAGTTGAAAAAGGTTTTTTTTCTAAGATCGTGCAAAAAGTTACTATTTTTTGCACTATGTACTATGCCAAAAGTTTAATTTTTTGCACTCGTGCAAAAATTACCTTACTTTTATGCACTAGGGCATAAAAGTATAGGTGTATATTGAAAACCCAATGGAATACTCGAGACACTGCTTTCGCAGATTTTCTGTAACTTTATTAGTGGAATCAGGGAGAGATATATTAACATTAAAACGTCATGGAGGGTGGAAATCCTCAACTGTAGCGGAGGAGTCATTTTTCAAAAAAACAAAAATAGCTGCTTAAATTTTAGAAGGTGAACCAAGTACCAGTACCGGAAGCTTCACAGTCCGAAGAAGAGCTCCGTTAGTCCCTCCCATAAAACTAGCAAAAATAGTCACGCTGGATCTGTGTGATCCATGACTCAAAATTGGATGCAGCAATACAGGAATTTGCCATTTATTCTTTTTCAGAGAGCTCACGTATGAAGACCGATGTTCTTCAGACAATGTTTGGAGCAGGCTTACAAAGCTAAACCAATTATCAGCTGTCACATTGCGACCTGATTTGCTAATCGGAGCTATAAATCTTTTTACTACATCAGTACTCTTGTTGCTGAGTTGATAGGGCCCTTGCGGTTGTTTACCCGCATAAATTCCAAGATTACAGGTATAATACATCTTCGAATCCATAATTTCCCTATTTATCTGGCTTTGAAGGTATGTATTGGATAAATGAGCACCTGCCTTTAAAGGCTTCCAATTTTTCATCAATCGTGAAATCTGCACCCACAGTATAGCAAGACTGATAATTATTTACAAAACAATTGAACAAATCACGAATAGGTGCAAGACGATCTATTTTCTTTTGTTCTAGTCTAGTTCTATTATCGTCAAATCTTAAAGTTCTAAGTAGTATCTGAATCGTTGAAGACTCATGGTCAATCTAAATATTTCTACGACAAAGCCATCAGTGTCCCACAAATCGTCCAAGTTAATCCTACCACCTTTGTACCAAATGAGGTACAAAAGACCGATAAATGATTGTATTTTAGTTCTGTTAGTAGGTGAAAAATTGTCGCTTATATTTTCAATGTACTGATTTGTAAACATTACAATCATATTATATATCATGTAATTGTCGAACAGACACATCCAAGTATCCAGAATTGTTTCCATGTTTTTCGCTTTACCTATCACACCTGGAAGTCTTGTTAGTACATTGATTTTTCCAGTTTTCTTCCGGTTCGTGTAAGGAGACTTTTTCCAAGACAATGATTCGATTATTTTTCTATTCTTATTTTTGTTAAAAACATAAAAGTTTTCACTTTACACGTCCTCGGAATTCTCTTCTCTGTCGGTATCACTTTGTGAATCTTCTTCTCGCTCTTCAATCTGTTCAGACGCATCTGTGTCAGAATCTTCATTTTGGAGGTACAGGCTCATTAGAATTGTCAAAATCACCATCAAACAAAATTTTGTGAATTTCGTCAATATCGTTGGCATTATTTAAATTGAAATTTATTTTTGGCGGCATTTTTTGAGTTACTGTAACAATAAAAATCACATTTAGGTGTTAATGCTAAAATGAACAAAAAAATAACATAAATAATCGCGTAGGATCTGTGAGATCCACGCGCATGTTTCTCATATAAACTCCACAAAAATATATAGATTTATTTATAAAGCCTATCAAACTACACAAAATTAATTATTTATGTCAAAATTATAAAAAATACTTGCAAATTTAGTCACGCGGATCTGACAGATTCACTTGTTGTTTGACATGACGTAGTTTACTCCTCGAAAGTCGCAATGCCACTGAGAGTTACCCTGTTTCAAACTAGGAAGATTGGCAGATTTGGCCCTTCAAGTAGGAATGGAGAACTATCGATAGTGCTATTTTTACTATCGATTATTATCGATAATTTTCTCACAATCGGTAACATCATTGTACGATTTTTGTCAAAATGTTAAAAATATACATAAATATATATATTTATTTCAAAACAACGTATCAACTTTGTCAAAAATTTGGAAAAATTGTTAAAAAAATTTTAAAATTGTCAAAAATGGGCAATAATTGTCAAAAACTGTCAAAAATGGTCAATGATTGTTAAACATTTTGAAAAATGGTCAATAATTGTCAAAAACTGTCAGAAATGGTCAATAATTTTGAAAAATGGTCAAAAATTTTGAAAAATTGTCAATAATTGTCAAAAACAGTCAAAAATAGTCAATAATTGTCAAAAATGGTTTATAATTGTTAAAATTTTGAAATATAATTGACAAAAATTGTCAAAATCTTGAAAAATGGTCAATAATTGTCAAAAATTTGAAAAATGGTCAATAATTGTCAAAAATTGTCAAAATTTTTGAAAAACTGTTAAAAATGGTCAATAATTGTCAAAAATGGTCAATAAAAATTATTTCCCAATTTTTTGAAAAATGGCCAATAATTGTCAAAAGTATTGAAAAATGATCAATAATTTTCAAAAATTGTCAAAAATTGCAAAAAAAATGGCGGATTTTTAGTACTTTTAATAGCAATTTTCTCTTCCAAAAGTGAATTTTTTTCTTTTAAAATGTTCTATAAGCAATTGTATCGATAATTGGACAGAAAGCTAGGAAATGCTATATTATTTCCAACTTTCTAGTCTCTGTGTTAAAATTGTCAGAAGTACAATCCATTATAATTGAAATGTGCAAAAATTCATACGGTTTTCATAAAACTGGCTATAAAATGGGACGGGTTTTGAAAAACTTGAATTTTATTTCATTTTATGGAGTTTCAAAACAAGCAAAACTTTTTATCAAGAATGACATTTTTCACTAAAACTAATATTTAAACATTTTTCACCTATAGGATACCCCATCCATACTATATTGTGGGGCAATCTGATCCATTGGCATTCCCAGTATTGGATCTGCCTTTATTTCTTCATATAGCTTTTTGTAGACCTTACCTTGTCCTTGACTTATTGGAGGAGGCCCCTGTAATAATCTGTGACTTACAGATCTTGCATTTCCCTGAACGAAGATATGCAGTGGTGGCAGGTTCAGTATTACCTCCAGGGCTGCAGTCGGCGTCGTTCTCATGGCCCCTGTGATACTTAGGCAAGCTTGCCTTTGGATACCACTTAACTGCCTTTGCGCCCCAATCTGCAGTGTCCTGGGCCACCAGACTACTGATCCATAGGTTATCATTGGCCTCACGACCTGTGTATATAACCATTTGGTCATGTTAGGATTCAATCCCCAATTCTTCCCACACATCTGCCTACACCTTCCGAGAGCGATTCTGGCCTTGTGCGTGGTTTTTTCGATGTGAGAATTCCATGTAAGCTTCTGGTCAAAGATTACCCCTAGGTACTTAACTTCTTTAGCAAATGGAATTTCCACTCCGTTAATTTGTGGCTTTTGTAGACCTTGCAAATTTCTCTTTTTTGTAAACGGTACCAGTGTAGTTTTGTGAGGGTTCACTGCCAGTTCCTCCTCCCTACACCAGCCACTTACTATATTAAGGGCCATTTGGGTGCGCTCTGATATCGTGTTTGGAAACCGTCCTCTTATGACGACAGCAAGATCGTCCGCATACCCTAGGCACTGAATACCTTCATCGGACAGCCGTACTAGAAGAGTATCTACAAGAATCGCCCACAAAAGGGGCGATAACACGCCTCCCTGAGGGCAACCCCTCCCCACCCCCGCCGTGATGGTTGCCTCTCCCAGGGTGGATGTGATTATCCTATTCCCTAGATTGACTGCAAGCCACCTGCAGATGATGGGTTCGATCCCTCTTCTTTCCATACACCTGGTTATAGATATTGGAGACGCATTATTGAATGCTCCCTCTATATCCAGAAAAGTAGCTACTGCTATTTCCTTGTCATCGATCGACTTGGAAAGTAGCCTGTTTAAGTCATCCAGAGCCAAGTCTGTTGACTTGCCTTGTTGGTAGGCATACTGACGCTCGCTTAGAGGGCGAGTTGTCAGAGCGTTGTCCTTTATGTACCTATCTACTAGCTTTTCCAAAGTCTTAAGCAGGAAGGACGTTAGGCTAATTGGTCTATATGATTGGGGCGTTTGGTCTGATATTCTACCTACTTTCGGAAGGTAGATGACCTTCACCTTCCTCCATATTACCGGAGTATATTTCCAAGCTATGCTAGCCTTGAAGATCTTACTTAGTTGCGGCACTAATGCCTCTTTACCCTTCTGCAGTAGGGCTGGATAGATTCCATCCTCTCCCGGTGATTTAAAGGGTTGGAAGTCATCTATCGCCCATCTTATTTTATCTGGTCTTGTAATAGCAGTGGCAATTTGCCAGTCTTCCCGACTGGGTCTACCTACCTCTTGGAGATTTCTGGCTACCTCCTGCCGACCTAGATACTTGATAGCTCCTGGAAAGTGTGCTCTTGTCAGCAACTCCAAGCTTTCCTGAGCCGTTTCTGCATAGTTCCCGTCCGTTTTCTTCAGGAGACTCACCTTTTCATTGGAGCCTTCTTTGGCGGAAACGGATAGCACGATTTTTATATATTTTTGTATGCAAGGATCTTCTGACCGATATTATGGTGGTATTTACATTATTGTCAGATCTTTCCTTTTTTATATAATAATGAACTTTGTTATTTCAAATGGATCACCCTGTGTATTTTTTGCCTTTTGAAATCCTTAATAAATATTATTTTTCATGTCAAAGACTAAAAAATGTACCTATAAGGTCAAATAAATTATATACCAATGTTCAAATTTATTACAAGTATTATTTAATTTTATCTGGTATATAATTCATTTCATCTTATACATTTTTAGTCCTTGGAGTGAATCGAAAGCTCGGAAATAAATTCTTAAAAGAGTACACTTTGGTATTATTGCCACATCCCCACAAAAATTCCTATTAGATATACAAATAGTTGGCAAATATTTCTTCTTAAATTTTATTTACCTATGTATATAAAGGGTGTTTCAAAAAAAGGTGAATTTGTTTTTATATCTGACTATCATAGAGGGCGCTAGTTATCTACACGGATCATACCAAGTAGTATTGAATATAACTTTTTTAAGGTTAGATATAAATAAATTTCAAGTGAAATTAAACATCATTCAATTCTACACCAAAAAGGTACCTACTCTTGTTAAACTCGATACTGTGTACCGTTTTCGGAATATTTTGATTTTAAAATTATGAAGTAATAACCGATGTAATGATAAAGTTATTAATTAAACAAAAAATCACAATTTTTTACTGACCAACAGGCCCGGATTTGCCTTAGTGCAAAAAGGGTAGGCTGATTAATTTTTTATTTGAAAGCTTTTTCAATTGCAAATACAATTCCATTTTTTTTGTTACTTTTTATAAGCAATGTGTCGGAAAAAAATGAAATAAGGAAATATTTACTGAAATTACTTTAATGCAATAAATGTTCATAAATGTTCAAAGTGCTCTCCACCTTGTTGCTGACAATATCCTAATCGATTATAAACAGCATTCCGAACATTTTCTAACACTTCCGGCGTTACTTGCCTAATTTCGTCCCTGATTCTTTGTTGAAGCTCGGCGATGTCGTTAGGTTTAGTGGCATAAACCTTGCTCTTTAGATATCCCCATAAAAAAATCTAATGGAGTAAGATCGGGTGATCTTGCTGGCCACTCAATTGGGCCCCTTCTTCCAATCCACCTATTTGGAAACACTTCGTTAAGAAAGTTCCGTATTTCATGTTTTTAGATTGTGTTTCAAATCTTCTTTAGTTTTCGCAAAAATAACTATATCGTCAGCAAATACCCCTTCTTGTTACAATCGATGTAAGTATCCTATATTTAATTTTTTGTTTTTTTCCTTACATTTCTTTATTATTTCGTCCAAGTTGGGCTTAAACTGCTTTAATAGATTTTTGTGTTTTATTTAAATTATTTAAAACTACAAATGTCTTTATTTTTAAACTAGACTCAAGGCTGATTATGACCTTGAACATCAGTTATTGACATATTTTACGTAACAAAAACGTCATGCTCAGCCTTAAGCCTTGTTTATAAATAAGTCATTTCGATTATGTCGTCTATTAAACATCTCCACTAGACAAGGGGTTTTAAATTTTATAAAATAAACATATTCAAAAAATATTGTGGTTCAATTTCCAATAAAAACAAACCAAAATTACCCGGCACTGATTTACGATTTTTAAAAGCTATGTTTAGGTAACTCTATTGTGCTATCAATCAATATCAAATAGAGTATAAAGCTTAGAACTATTAGATAGAAATTTTAATTTGAAATCTTAATCTGATATTTTTTAAAAGTTTAATAGAACCCGACACTGGCGAGTTCGTTCCTAAATGCCAGTTGGAACAAACCTTATATTTCGCGCTAAAAACAGTGAACATACTGACATACATACATGACAGTTTGTTTCGAGCGTGTATGTATGTATACAGTATGTCCCGAAAAGTTTTATACATAATATGAACAAAAAGATTATCTTATATTTTACTAAAATTTTGCATGACTTATTGTGGATCAGTTTCCAATCATTTTCTATTTTCCCTGTATTTCAGCCAATATTTTGAAAATTTTGTACTCGATTACGGATCTACAAGTCATGCAGATATTTTTATCAGAAATATATATTTTTGGGAAATGTAAGAAACTTTTTCTCCATTTCCAAAAAACTATATATTTAGGTCTAAAGAAGGATATTCAAAATCACCCCACAGTTAAAGTAACTACTTTTCCCAAAGAAACTTCCTAAATTATATCCAATGAATCCATTACGTTATTTTTTCTGATACAGCGCAATATATAAATGGAAACATAATGAAAGACTCAGTCGTTTGACATTAACTTTGTTGGTTTAAAAGCTTTCTGGTTTTTCTTCTTGCTCCAAATTTGCATACTTTGAAAGGGCAGTACGAGAAATCTAAAAAAAAGTATAATCATTAATAATATAATCAATAAATATCCATCTAGACAGACAGACTAAGAAATGTTGATATTAGAGAATAACTACAAATAGAGTACATAGAAAAAAAGCAATTAGGATGGCGGGGTCAGATACAAATAAAAAAAGAGGATAAACAAAGAGGAGTGGAAAAAATTTGTCAATCCTTAGAATAGTTACAAGAAAGAGGGAATGAAAGTCAAACTATTACATAAATCTTCATCAGTATAAAGATATTCATGAACTAATTACCTACTACCCCTTTAATATACGAATTAGGTAACGAAATTCTAAAACATTTATTTGTGATATACTTAATTAAATCGTTAATCTTACGTGTTTGCCTATTCTTCTAACTACTTTTGAAATTCAGGAGAATTTTCTCAGTTAAAATACGAATCCTTTTGCAAAGTAGAACGTAACAAGTTTATGTAAATTTTTAATTATGCTTTGCTTTATTGAGATCCAAAAATACAGTGACATTTTCACATGAAAGTTTAAACTGATGCTTATGTTTATTGAAAATATTTCAATTCAATCCAGAATAGGGCAATGCAGGTGATTGATGGATTGATTAGTACGGCACCACCAATCAGAGGCCTTTAGACTTTTTGTGCTCTTGGTTATACCGTTCATGTGAATAGACCAGTAACCCTTATCAGGCTCAACTTTCTTTTCACTAGGTCCTTCTGGGAGAAATCCTCCTTTGGATAGTCTAGTCCTAGGAGTCTATATCTCCAATGAGACAGTGCTTCGCATTCGAAGATGATGTGTGAGGCTGTTTCCTCCTCTTCCATGCACAACCGACAGATAGGTTTTTATAGAAATTTGGATATTTTGCATTTGCCATCTACTTTAATTTTTAATCCAACAGGAATAAAAATCTATCCAGGATGGATTTTTATACTGTACCAGCTGGAAATCAAAATATAAATTGGTCGTGAACGGTTTGGGTTTGTTATTATGATGAAAAATGTTATTTTGGTACAAACGAACTACTCTTATGTCCATCCCCTTCTCACCTAAATCTAATCTGATTTTGATATTTTTGCCTCTGCCTGCTATTGGGGAGATTCATCCACTTTTTGATCAAACTTTTGATCCAAAGATACTAGACTTGTCATGATTCTATTGCGCAGTAATTATAATATGGACCATCAAAATTGAAGTCAACGTTCAAATTTATAAACATGTACATTGACAGAATTAAACATTGTTAAAATATTTCTTTTACATGCTGCTCTAATAACTTCGGGAGCTACGTTACGATTTGCCTGATTTTATCATTTAAATCATTTCAATCAGTCGAGGGTTGTTTAATTCAATTTATAACGAAAAACTCCATAATTCGTACTAACTGTTTTTTATGAATTTAAATCTGTAATACTTACAAGTAGATAATCTCTTGTTCCTTTCTTGAACAGCTTTTATTATAAGAACTGTTTGTTCTTGCGTATTCAGGCCGAAATATAATCTATTATTGAATTTGTCGTAATCAACATTCTGAATATGGGACATTATATTAAGCTCTTCTTCATTTTTCTGATCCTGTAAAATAATTTTTGTTCAGTAAAGGTATATTATTATTATAATTTGTGTATCTATTTAAGGCGGAATCTTATAGAAAACATATTTATTATAAATTTTTTTAAGAAGTTATTCATGAAAAGCTCTGTTTGGCCGAAACATCTAAAATTTATTGTGGAGAATATGGAAAATTGTTAAATTGTTAAAAAGAATGCAATTATATCCATTTATCATGAACAATAAAGTTAGATATCGAAGAATAAATATATTATTCTAACGCTTTACAACAAAGTTTTCAAAAATATTTTTCAAAAACAGTGACCGTTCAACAAAGAGGGCTATATGCCCCGACAGACATTGGATTACACTTCTAAGTCAAACAGGGTCGGTATGATCTACAAGAATTAACCAACCATTCTGGTTTGCAATTAGAAGGGACAACATAACTTGCAGACCGGTTTCGGCGCCTCATCAGTACACTAATTGTAAACCAGAATGGTTGGTTAAATCTTGTAGATCATACTGACCTCGTTTGAATAAGAAGTGTAATTTAATGTCTGTCGGGGCAAAAAGCCCGGGAAGTAGTTGTTCTTTTCGTAGTTGAACGGACACTGTTTTTGAAAAATATTTTTCAAAACATAGTTGTAAAGCGTTAGAATAATATATTTATACTTCGATATCTATTGGTAGATAGACATCTGCCGTGGAGTACGTCATGGAACGTAGATACAGAAACCAACAAGTCAAATTACAGTTCTTTGAAATTTTTATATGACGTGAAGGCCACCACCGCCTTCCAATTTTTGGAACAAAAGTTATATTTTTTCATTTTGCTCAACTTTTAATTTATATTCACATTTTTGTTATTTAATTGCCATTCTCAATCTTCCGCCTCTTGATCTGCATGTTGAGGCGGAAGCAATGGGAATTGGCACGAAGGAACCAACACCCATAGTCATTCCAGAATCACAGAGGTTATCACAAACTCGCTTATTGAAATGAAAAGTTGGTTACAATTAACGACAACCAACCATACCATATCCAGCTAAACTGGGATGGGTTGGAAGCATGCAGTCAGGAAGGAAGGAACTGACATAGGAACAGGAGCTAGTGTTCATGGTGCCAGACCCAGGTGCAATGTGTTCCAGGCAGAAATCTACGCTATCGACACGTGTTTGCAAATAAACATCGAAAGGGGGTATACAGACTAAAAGATCCTTATACTCTCAGTTAGTCAGGCAGCACTGAAATATTTAGCATGTCCCCAGATCAGATCTATAGACAGGTCTGGGACTGCCTACAAAAACGTTTAACCCTGGCAAACCATAATAGAGTAACTCTTAAGCAGGTCTTGAGGCACAAAGGTATTGTAGGCAATGAAAAGGCAGACACCATAGCAAAGCTAGGGTCTGAAACTGCATTCACTGGTCCTGAACCAGTATTTGGAATATCAAAATCTGCTGCACGTGGTTGTACATCTCAATGGATTAAAATCAGACGTAGTACTGGAGACACGTGCCAAAACAGGAACACACAGCAAACTCCTGGTCAAAAAACCCTCGGAGTCGCTTACTAACGAAATATTAAACCTCAGCAAACAATTGGCATATATAGGGAAGAATGTATCTGTCGGTTGTGCATTGAAGAGGAGGAAACAGCCTCTTCGAATGTGAAGCTCTGTCTCATTGGAGATATAGTCTCCAGTAGAGTATCTAAGGAAGGATTTCTCCAAAAAGGATCTAGTAAAAAGACTGTTGAGCCTGATAAGGGTTACTGGTCTATTCACATAAACGGTATAACCAAGAGCACAAAAAGCCTAAAACTGAGGTGCCGATGTCTCTAGGCCTCTGACTGGTGGTGCCGAACTAATCAATCAATCAATATTTAATTGTCTACTTTCTTAAATCTGTTCAAAAGTTAAGGTCAAAGGAAATTTTAGCCAAAATTCATATATCGCTCTGTATATTGGTAGATTTTGATATGGTCATTTGATATTCCCCATAGAAGCCTCAATCACTGCTGGCCTCAATACGAGGTAGTCTCATCACTCACCCATACATGTATTAGATATTTCTGCATATTTCTATGGTCTGCTATATATTTTCCGATTGATAAACAAATACTCAACTTACCTCAATAAAATAAGTGTCTAGTAAACCTTCTGGAAACACATTATTTAAGCTCGATGGAAAAGCAATCACAGGCACAATGTTTGGAAAAATAAACAAAGTAGCTTTATTCAAATATCCGAAAGTTTCAAAAACCATTAAAATCAACTTAAACACTTTTAACATTTCAATTGTAAATTTTACAAATACTCGGCAACAAATTTTAATTTTTCAGTAATTATAATATACGAAAATGTATATCAACATGTTGTAGTTTTCTGGTTGAAGTTATTTTTGCCACAGTTATATATATATATATATATACCCCCTTCTTCTTAACTTTGACTGAAATAATTTCATAAGTATTAAGTATTGATACACTGCAAAATTCGAAATTAAGAAAACTGAAATATTTAGAAGATTATGATAATACTATGTTTCGATATCTAACTTTATACGGGGTGTTTAATTAAGAGAGGTAATCCCCTGTATCATATAGTTAAGGAAAAAGTATTGGACATTATTTTGTTTTCTACTCCAAACTAACGCCATTTCGGTTTAAGAAATTTTGGTTTGCCATTTTTTTTTCGGGTCGAGACGGGAAACTCAAATTCGAATGGGTCCTATCCAACCCAAACAGTGTTGGACTCATCCCCAAGGGGATGCCTACCAACCAGACCCAGCTCAAACTCGCCGTTACCCCCGCCTCGGAATCACTACCTTAGCATACTTTGAGGCGGGCGGCAGTCCTTCGCACACTCTCCACTCACACCGTCGTCTTCACCCTACCTATCACTCCTATCTCTCCTTCTCTCCCCCTAATCATGCTCTCCACTACTCCACTTACCATTCCTCCTCCCCCCTCAACATTATCTCCACCATGTTCTCCCAATACACCGCCTCCCCTAGTTTCCTCTCCAACTTCTTCAGCATTTCCTCGTTTCTCCAGCACTAAACACATACCCCTCATCATCCTCCACTTCAGACCTCTCGAATACTCCAGTCTCTCTTTACACTCATACACTTATGTCAACTGACTTCGTACAAACTATAATATGTTAGGTATTCTACTCTACAATAATATTGTACGTAACATGTCCCGAAAGTGCTTTTACTGATCTCGTCCAGACTTTGGGGAATACCAGATTTTCTTATATATAACAATATATTTTATAAACAAAGTCCCTTACAAATATATATTTAATGTTTTACTGTGTAGATATCACAAAAGTGTTTACTTAGAATGGTTTTTGATTTTATCACGTTGTGCTGCTGTCCGTCACCTTTATAATTGCGTAACGCCCTCAAACTATTGAACTGCTCTTTTTAGAACAACAGTCATGGAATTGCGTAAATTAAGTCTAAAAATGGGTGTAGTTCAACTATATGATATCAATAATAAAAAAGTCAACTTAAATATTTTTAAAAACTTTTTGGATTATACAAGGACCTGCAGAACTGATCTCAGAAGTTAGTTACTATAATAGATTTAATTTATTAAGTACCTAAGGGTTCATCATTAATGTACGTTGCTGATTTCTACTGAAATTTCTATTAATAACTTTTGAATAGTTCCATCTGTCCTCTACGATAGCCAAAATAAAATTAAAGGACTGCTAGTCGGCCGCCAAAAACACCAACCACCAGCCTTACTGAATTTTTTGAAGTGAAAACTTCTTTAGGCGCGTTGAGCACTTTTTTTGGGTGAAAAAAAAAACATGGATTTTTTCGTCATCGTCACGCTTTTATGCAACACACAATACTTTGGTCATTCGGCACGCTTTTACACAATACTTTTGGTTATGCAACACAATTAACAATGAAGCGTATATAGTGTTGCATAAATCATCGTCACGCTTTCCATGACCTATATATGTACTTTTTTTTGTAAAAAATACCATTTACGATGGGCTTACGATAAAATTATGAAAAGGGATTCATTTATTAGTGTTTTCACTTCTGTCGGCAGTCCCATGACTGGACCCTACATTTTTTTTGGTGTCTAACTGAAATCGTATAAACTATAACTGATTTACGAAAAAAACATTTAGTCATGATCTGAAAAAATTGTTCGTTTTGATCATACAAAAACTTTATCCTGTATATTGTTTTTGTAAAGTCTGATATTATGGATGTTCGATGTAAAATTAGCTAGCCGTTTACTAAGAATGGTAAGGCCAAGGAAATGAAAAAAAGGAAGAAGAAAAAGTGTGGCTGTCAGAATTAAGAGGTTAAGTTGAAAATTTATATAAATATTATTTATTATTTATTAATAAAAACACCATAATAAATTTAATATGGATTTATGGAAAGATGTCCTTGGTTCTCCAGTAAAAATTGTTGCTCCTATGGTAGATGCCAGTGAATTGGCATGGAGATTATTAAGTCGAAAGTATGGGGCCGAACTTTGTTACACACCAATGTTACATAGTGCTATATTTACTAAAGATTCTAAGTATAGAAAAGAAGCATTAGCTTCTTGCGAGGAAGATAGACCATTAATTGCTCAGGTAAGGTAAGAAATCTGTAGAGACGTATCAATACTATTGAACAAAGCAATTATGAATTCCAAACTTTTCTATACAACTGTATTTGTCGTAGTTTTGTGGAAACGATCCAGAAATAATGTTGGAAGCTGCCTTATTAGCCCAAGAATATGTTTCAGCTATCGACATTAATTTAGGGTGTCCTCAGGCAATAGCAAAAAGAGGTCATTATGGTGCTTTTTTGCAGGAAGAATGGTCGTTATTGGAAAGTATTGGTAGGCATTAGATAAATAGATAGCACAAACATTATAAACTGTGATTCAACTATAAAAATTTCAATATAATATGATTTTGTAGTTAGTACCCTTAGTAAGAATTTAAAAGTACCTGTAACATGTAAAATAAGAAGACTAGAAAGTAAAGAAAAAACCATACGTTACGCAAAAATGCTAGAATCGGCAGGTTGTAAAATGTTAACTGTACATGGTCGAACAAGAGAACAGAAAGGACCTCTTACTGGAATTGCTGATTGGAGTTACGTGAAGGCAGTAAGGTATTAACTAGGTATTAATATTAACTTTACTAACTGGTAACAATGTCATTTATTATTTTTAGAGAAGCTGTAAATATTCCAATAATATCAAATGGGAATATTCAATGTCTTCAAGATGTATATAAATGTTTAGAAAAAACTGGTGCAGTTGGTGTAATGACAGCAGAAGGAAATTTATACAACCCAGCTATTTTTATGGGGGAAAATCCTCCAGCTTGGATACCAGCCGAAGAATATTTAAACTTAGCAGAAATTTATCCATGTCCATTATCTTACATAAGAGGGCATTTGTTTAAATTGTTTCAACACATGTAAGTACTTTATTCAATCTATTGACTTCGTTTCTAAAAATTATAACAAACCAATGCTCAATAACAATTTCACAAAGTAAATTACTTTAAAGGAAGCTAGGATCGTAATTTCTGACTATAATTTAATTTAATATTCTACAGTCTGTTTGAATTAGACAGAGTGTAATAAAACCAAATTTAACATGCAAAACCCGTGAGTAATGGGTGGGCAACTAAAACTCCAGAATTTTAAAATGATTACATTATAATTCAAATCTTTCTTCTTTTATTCTTTTAGAATCACAAGCAGGTACGCCCTGGGAATGTTCATTTTACAAGGGTCTATTGCTCTCTGTCTTTTTCAAATAGAGTATAACTTTATAATTTTTATTTTTCAGTTTATCAATTTCTACGAACAACAATTTAAGAATTAGATTAGGAGCTGCAAATACCATGGAACAATTTAGAGATATAGTAAAGGAAATTAGAGAGATCTATGAACCATATAACGACGGTTTGAAAATATGGGACAGAACGACTGAAGAAGGAAATCAAAATATAATTTTTCCTCCATGGTTGTGTCAATCGTATGTAAGGGAAAGTCCCGAGAATCATATAAAGAAAGTAGAAGAAAACAAAAATGATTCTGTAGGTATAAAAAAATATTTGAGTATAAATTTTATATCTTTATTACTTTTAGAATAATAACAATGCAGGATTTGTTCAAACATTGTTTAAAGATCGATAAGTTATTGTATAGTTATTTGTTTTTAGAAATCAGAAAGCAAAAGACAGTACGAGGATTCTGAAGGAAATACTATCAGCAGGAAGAAGATGAAAAGGCTTCGAAGAATAAACAGGAGACCTGAAAAACCCGATAATATTTCAGACAGACCTACAGAAAAATGTTCAAATTGTGTTAACCCTTTGGTAAGACGTTTTAGCGCGAAATTTGAAATTAAATTGATAAAAATAATAAATATTTAAAACAACATCCCTATATTGTATGATGTTTTAGGGTTCAAAATGTTCCTATAGGCTGTGCAAAAAATGCTGTAGAGATAAGTGCTATATCGAAGACTTGGATTGTAAAGGACATAGAATATTGGTGAAAACTAGGAGAGAAGCAGCAAAAATGTATGCTAGTCAAGGAATAAAAAAAGATATTGTTAGCTTAGCGTAGCAATAAAATATTTTAACAGGAGAACCATCGTTTTATTTAAATTTTAATAAATTATTTTTGACAGTTTCGTTTTTATTTATATCCTTCCAATTTATGTAGGTGTAATTATGAAAAATCTACTAATATTTGAATAAAAGTGAAACAAGGCCCCCTGGAAGTATCAGGAAATAATTTGTTTCATTCCTTTTTGTAATTTTCCAGTATTTCCGTAATGTAAACTTTAATTACGCCTATTTACAGGCAACCATACATATGCAGGAGGAATAGCTCCTTAGTCCTCCTATATACGGACGATACAGACCTTCAAATTAGACATTTTGGAGGTGCCGTGGGAGGGGGCTTTCAATTGCTTTACCTTTTGGCTCCCCGTTGAGTAAAGGGACGGTAGCATTAAGGGTAAATCCGACCCTAAATTGATCGAAAGGGGGCTATAGTTTTACTACAAACAAGAATCCACAGCAACTGATTTTTACTCGAGTCAATGCCAAATGTCTTTAAATGAGATAGGTATTGGGGGTTTCGAAATTTGTAGCAGATACGTATTTTGTAACTTTCTATATATATAAATGGAGAAAAACTTCTACGCAAAAGGTCACTATTTCCTCTATTCTCTATAACTAAATTTTCGTCAATATTAAATTGCAATCTAAAATGTATTTCTAGCCATTAGTTTTGACTTCATTTAGCATAAAAGATTTACACTGTGGTGTGTGTATGAGTCTCGGAATTTGATACTTTTCAAATAATGTTTTGTTGAAATTCTATACACGATTTCTGAACGAGAACCAGTTAATTCTCGGACTATAACTTAACCACCTCGTTTTAACATAACAAAAATATAAAAAAAACTAATCATATACCTAATTTGAAGTTGAACTCGCTAGGAAGCCCATTTCATTATAACGACAAACATAACATTTAAAAAAATTTAACCTTCGGCGTAGTAATTTATTAAAGTTAATTATTAATTTTTAATAGTTATAAAAAGTTAGTTATTATATTAAATTAATCACACGAGTGTTTTAGCAATGATTTAAATGCGCGTCTGATGTACAAAAACGTTTTATCTTCAACCGAAAAATAAAAAAATACTGTTTTAACTTTCGTTTGTTAGTTGCTTATATTTAACTATTATATTTTTCATATTCTCACTATTACTAAAACTAGTTTTATGACTTATGAATCTTATAACTTAACTGAAATACAGTCAGGGCCTATTTTACCTCTAGGGCCTAGTGGCCAAGAACCGGGAAAATGGTTTTTGAATATATTGTCTCTGACTATACTATGCGTAACAGATACATCTGTTCCTGTTTTATTTATTTATGCTTGATATCGCATGGTTAATTTAATAGCTAGTTTTCGGCCACAAATATATAATGCTTCCTGAGATTCCTATTGGTGGTAAAAGTTAGGTGGCCGAAAAAAGATCTATTCTCGGCCCTTAAATATACAAATACAAAAGGATCTGCAGGTTTTTCTTTTCAATTTCAGATGGCTGCGCGTTCCAGAAACTCTAATATGAATATCAGAGAAAAACGTGCCAAAATAAAAACAGATGTTTCAATATTCGGAGGAAGCCCTACAAGCTGCATTGCGCGATATTAACGGGAACAATGTAGCTGTTAAATTTGCTAGTAGGAAACATGCAGTCCCTAGAAGTACTATTCAGCATCGTCTACTAGAAAAATTCCCATGCAAACAGGGAAAGACGGATCCTGAGCCGATTCTAACCATGAAAGGCGAGCAAAAAAATAGCGGACTGGATTGTAAACATGGCAAAACGTGGATTTCCGATCAAGAAAATCGACCTAATAGAAACAATACAAAAGATAATAAAGGACAGCGGCAGGGAAACCAAGTTTAAAGATGGAAGGCTGGGAGAGCGTTGGTACCAGAAATTTTTGAAAAGACATCCTATAATTTCTCTCAGGGATGATGGGGGCATAAATAAAGCGAGAGCAGTCGTCACAAACGAAAGCATAAGAATGTGGTTTTTAAATTTGGAAAAATATCTTAGGGAAAATAACGCGTCTAATATTTTGCTAGAACCAGACCAAATATTTAATGGCGAATAATCCGGGTTCTCACTTTCTCCTAAAATTTGAAAAGTGCTAGCCCTAAAGGGGGTTCGCTGCAACTGGCAAAATATGCCTCCCTCTAGTTGTCTTACATTAGATCACCTAGAGTAGAGCAGTTGTGGAGAACATGCCACTCTAGGAAAATCCGAATGTGGATGGATGCAGGGGCATGTGATTACAACAAATATTATCAAAAAACCCATACCACTTTTTGTTGATGTGTACAAGTCCCATATGACGTTGGCGCTTAGCGAGGGCTGCGAAAAAAATGGGATAATCCTGTATGCTTTGCCCCTTAACACAACCCACATTCTCCAGCCAGATGACGTAGGTGTTATCCATTCACTCACTCAAGAATGGAAAAACACAATAAGAAAATGGCAGAATCTTCTCGAAAATGTTAACAGCCAAGTGACTAAAGCAAATTTTTGTAAATTTTTTGAAAGATACGAACATGGCGAGTCACATTAAAAATGGATTCAGGAAGTGCGGTTTGTTTCGACTGAATCCAAATAGTGTAGATTAGGTACACCAAATGTGTGAAAATATTAGCGAAAACCAATCATCGACAATTGTAACCAACGAAGACAAAATAACTTCCGAGGACTTTAGGGCAGCAGAAAAAGTTATTTTGAATGAAATTCGTTTTCTAGAGGACTCTCAAAACGCTGAAGCACAAATTCATACTGAACCAAGACACGACGAGGAGTTTGGAAACGATAATCCATTTGAGAAAGTGATGGATTTGAATGAAAATGAAATTGTCACACCAACAGAGTCTAGCTTGAATAGGATGAATATTGACGTTTCAAATATGGAAGTAGTAGTAATTGAAAATGAGAGCATCATTTACATCAAACTAGAAAATGAAGACACTATGTCCAATATTACCAGAGACGATGATGATGTTCTCCCAGGAACAAAAATTTTGACAGATATTACGGATAATTAAGTTGCCGAAAGTAGTAACGAAAAGAAAAGAATGAGCACAGAAAATATATTGATAGAAAATGAAGATACGATCCCAAATAGGTACCACAAGCCACGATGATATTGCCCTCAAAAGAAGAGACATTTTGATACGGATGATCAAGTTGCCGAAAGTAGTTATGCGAAGAAACCAAATTATAAATATATGGAGAGGGACATGAAACCAATGAACGAAGAGAACATGTACACCTCTAAAACATGCGGCCCAAGCGCATCTTCGACAGTTTTATTTAGTAGGACAATCCCTTTTAAAAGACACCTCGAATATCGTGACCCAATTATGAATGCGAAAACCTCGTCAAATAAAGAAAAGTTTCCCAGTGCTATATATCATCAGCGGCATGGAGAGCCTATTATCAAGGGAAAGGCGAAGCAGAAAAGAAGAAGGCAGAAGATGCTAGGGAAAGAAAAGAGGACCGACTAAACAATAAAGAAAAAATAGTTTCAGAGAATACAAATAAAAGAAGCTTGATAATAATAATATTAATAAGGTAGAGGAAGAAAAGAGCAAATCACCAGAACTAGTGATAAATAAAACAAAAAATAATTGTTCTGCTTGCACTGAACAGTTTGAAAGTGATGCCGAGGAAAACGATGAAAGAATATTGGATATGATTACTGCACAAGGTGCACAGAATTTGTGGGAATCCCTTATGAAGACGTATGGCCGAAAAGGATAATGTGATTATTGCACATAATAATTAGCTGCAATAATCACAATAAGTAATAACTATACCTACATCTCGTGGTCACCCGGTATACTTAGTATTTTTTAACTTATACTGTAAACCAATGTTTTTATTTTTAGTTTTTATTATAATTATTTATACTTTTTATATGAGTTTTTGTCTCTTTCATTTTCTTTCCACAAATCTGTGGCCGAAAAATTAACCACTTTATCCATCTTTCTCGGGTATGGCCGAAAATAGGGACAATTTTAGCCGGAAACCAGTCGAAGGATGCCGAGAACCAGTAAAAAATGCATTTTTCAACATTTTCTTATCATCATTCCAGGATTCATTTTCGAACCATTAAAAGAGAACACTATAAACTATATATATATAGGCATGATAATTCATAAATTTAGATAAACAAAATTTTAATTGCAGGCACCGATTAAAAATAATTACGTTAAGTGGCCGAGAACTAGCTCATTCACCCTAAATTGGTAAATAAATATATATACAGCAGCATTGATAAGAAGGGTATATATAATATAAAAAAATAAATGCAATCTCTTCAATTCTTTGGTTTCGAAATAAAAATAAATCTTGTTAGGTACCGACAAAAAAAACTTTTACCAAAACAAACGATTAATATTATGCAAATGAGATTTACTGACCGTGACATTTGTTGTTAACATTCTATAATTTTTAAAAAGTTTCATATCATTAGTGGACATGTTGGGAAGAAGTTCTAGGTCTTGTTTGGATTTGCAGAAGAAATTGTGCCGGAAATATGTTAAAATAAACAATAACTTCAGGTATGTACCTACCTATGTAAAGATTTACCTACCTTGTACTGACGATGGCGCAACTCTACCGAAACCGGTCTGTTGATGATTTAATACCTTTTAATTGCAAACAAAATTATTTTAGTCGATTTGATGAGAGTTACCAAACCAGGCCTCTATATTTCTACCAAAATTGTTGCTTTCGTTAATTTAGTTTAATTAATTATTTCATTTTAGCAATTACATAGGTAAGACTTGTAGATAATGTTCACTATATCTTTTACTTGAACTACACCTCTATATATAATGAAATGTCAACAAATAATAGTAGTTTTTTCTACAACACGTTTAATATGATACATTCTAAACTTTTAGGCCTTTTCCAATATGGACCGTTTAAAATTTTTGTTGTGGAATATATCCTTTGCTTTTTTTAGTTGCCTCTCGTATTTTTTAAAATATTTTTTCATAACATACTTGTAATTGCATGGAAAATGCAGTAAATAAGCTAGCACGTTCATTAATTTAAAAAAAGTGTATGTACCTAATTAATTTCAAAAATTTATGATTAGTAATTAAAAGTTTTATATAAAAGTAGTATTATTATAGTAGCGAATATGTTCGGAAGAAGTTCTAAGCTGTATTTCAAATTACAAAAGAACCTTTGTCGGAAATATGTCAAAGTAAACAACAATTTCAGGTATGCAAAACTAATTTCATAAGTTTCACTTTTTGGCATTCATATTTTTTGTTGTTGCATACATCTGCAAGTTGCCTAGTGTCCTTATGTGAGAGCGTTAAGAAAATTGGTCAAAATTAATATATCCTTGGTCCTTGAAATACAGAACAAGTTCCAATAATAGTAAAGTATAGGTCGACCAGAACAGCTAGAGTGTTGATAATTGTATGAGCGTCAGCAAACTTCTTGTTTGTCAGACAACGCACTTCGACAAATTTGCAGTGGCGTAGTTACATTTTTAGTATTCTTTTTAGTTAATTAATTTATTACTATTTACAACTTCAAGATTCGGTTTAGTTAGGTATTAGTTTTACATTTTTAATATTCTGTTTAATTAATTATTAGGTTTAGTGTTTGAACAGTATTTAAAATGTTATTTGATTATTTTGTTGGTACGCTACTGTTGCAGCGAGCAAACGCGTTAATGTTCTATCTTTCACTCTCTTTCTTCGCGCACATCCAACACTCTAGCTGTTCTGGTCGTATTATAAAATAAAATTCCTGTTTTTACTATTCATCGCAGCTTTACAAAAAATATTAACATTAACATATGTTAACAGTGTTTCTATGGAGGGTAGAAGGAAGGAGCACCATCTTATATGGGTGACAAGTTGAAAAAGTGTCCTCCAGTAAACAGCAAATTATAATTCGAAGATTCACCGAAATGGCGCTCGTGTTGCTAATGGAAATGATGTGAATTTAGGGTTATAAACCGAGTGAAGTGTGCTGGGTTGAAAAATTTAGTATTTTTCGTGACTTGTGTAATTGAGAAATATGCAGTATTTAAAATCTCAATTATTTACGTAGTATTTCCTTTTTTAATTTTGTATCTTACTCTAATAATTCATGGCGCTGTTTTTAAAATCTTTCCACTTGCTACTATGGCGCCACCTTAATTTGCTTCCTTTCGATGGACACTTTTTAATACATTCAGATGGTGCTCCTTCCTTCTACCCTCCATAAGTGTTTCTAAGAAGTTGCTCCACTAACCAACACTCGCAAAATATTTCCCACTAACAAAAAAAATTCCACTTTTACCTTGTTTATATCATAAATATCTATATTTATTAGGCAAGCATCGACATGTTTGCAGTTAGATGCATCTCTCGAAGATATACAAACCTCAGCAAATAGATATTTCCCACAATTTGCCAAAGATTTGACAACGCAATCAATATGCCAATACTTCCCCGAGCTTAAAATGAAACTTATTAGACTTATCGACTACCCCTCACATGTTGGAGAGAAACAAGTACCATGCACAACTTTGATGTGTTACAAGGCTTTAGAAACAGGCAAAATAACAGAAGAAAATTTAAATTTAGTTTATTTACTGGGATGGTTTGGAGAAATGGTAAGAATCGTTACTTTTTTAGTGATCCTAGTAGCTTATCTTGATATTTGACAATTACATCAAATGACTTGATAATAATGAAGTGTTGCATACCGTCGAGGTCAAAAATAATTTTAATTATCCTACCAGACTAGTTAAGTTTGTTGCTCGCACAAGTAAAGTACGACCAGAGCTCTAAGAAGGTCATAAATCACCCAGCACTTGAGTTATCAGCAGGAGGTCGAGTCTACGCAGAGTTGTACCTGCCCTAGCCATTAAATTTTGTTTAATAGGTAGGTATAATGATATTGGGTGAAAATCATTAATAAGAAAAATCACTTGAATATGAATATAAAATATAAGATTCATTATTTTGTAACGGTAAATAGACCATTATCGCTAGAATCTCGTTTATAGCCCATTAGTACTGAAAGTCTGGTGGACAGGTAAGTAAATTTTATTATTTACACAAACAACAAGGGTTCTAAAACAACCTTAGGAGATTTCTTATTATCAAATAAATTTAAAGACACAACTGTCAACAAAAGCCAAAAATAATGGAGAGCCTAATATTATTAAAATGCAAAATTATTTCATGAGATATTTTCAATCCGGACCTGGGAATCTTTTAAGGGACACACACTTTTATTGCTTATCTATATTTCGAACCTTCTTAGATCTCTGGTCGTTTTTTACCTACAGTGAAATAACTTGCAAATAGCGATGGTAATAGACTAAGAAAAATATGTTGTGTAGATATACAGGGTATCCTGTAAGTAAGTACCGTAAATTTTAGGAATAGAAGAAAGAAAAATCAACCTGTATCTCATGTAACATGATATCAATTGTTTGTAATAATATTTTGCTATTTAATTTATTTTTTAGCTACAATCCATAATATATATATCAGGCGATATAATTAGTGACATAGAATTTAGAAATAATTATAAAACTTATCACAATCAAACAGATGCAGGATTGCTAGTGGCAAATGACACTATCCTTCTACAAAACTGCGTATATTCTTTGATAACACAATATTTTAGAAACCACCCTAATTATCGTCTTTTTTTCGAATTATTCCACGACGTTGGCATCGAATCTTCTCGAGGATTGAATCTTGAAATGATAAGTAAAGATATTAAAGCTTTTAATATGGCTTTAATAGAAAGAATAGCTAAACATAAAATTGCGTCAGTGTGTTATCATCTGCCTCTTTTATCAGCTTTGTATGTGACAGGAGCGAAGGATGTTTGTAATTTAGCACAAGCAAAGGAGATTTTCAATGACATTGCAGTTTATAAAAAAGTTGAGGTAAGAACTGGTTATAACCACCAATCGATTCAGGGAAAAATTTTACATTATATTAGTGACTTTTGAATGAATTTGTCCAAGCACTAGAAGATAAAATGATGAAAATGTGACTTCGCGAAATTTTTCCATACATATTTAATATTTTTTTAGGAAGATTTTATGGATTCTTTCAGCCAAAAGCCCAAACATATAAACATTCAAAATGGTTACTGTTCGTGGTTAGCTGTAAGTACTTTGGAAAAAGGTACCGATGACCAAAAGGAAATACTGAAGGAAAACTATGCGAAAAAAGAAGATGAATCCATCGATAAAATCAGTTCATTATATAATGAACTAAACTTACCGATAAAGTTTGGAGATTTTAAAATTAAAAAAATGACGGATATTCGGAACAAAATTGATAACCTACAAAATCAACGACTCAAAGAATGCATTGTTAATGTCATAGATCAGAACAAAATTAATTTGTAGTTTTTACGAATGTTGATTATTATAATGGAATGTATTGAATAAATTTGGTTAACTTTTTTTAAATATGTGTCTTCCCATAAACCTACCTTTGGGATATTAGTCATAACGTTTATTTTTACTGTCTTACTAGGCGAATTTTAGCGAGCCACTGATTATAACCCAGCGGTTATTTGCGGTAATAGACTCGCTAAAATGAAGCGGGGCTGTTAATATCCTCATCCACCCAAAGAAAAACATCTGAACCTTTATAATTCGAGCTAATAATCTCAATTTGCATTTTCAGCTCCATTATTATATCCCAGAGAATCAAAAGTCAATTAACGACGACTGTATTTCTGTACTCAAATCAATATTAGCGAAGCATATATGCACGAAATTTTAAGCACAGCTTTGTCCATTCAAGTGAAGATATACGTTATTGTACGTAAGCATGGCTTTACTAAGCAAAACATGGTGCAATGAGAGATTGAAATTATCAGTAAGCTGCACTTTGTTAATCCTTATTCCGGCTCTACACGATTCGCGCGTGATTTTCGCTCGAAAATGCCCTCCATACTCGCAAACTTCGCAGTGTAGTTCGCGCTTTCGAGCGAGATGCAATATAATTATTTTTACATTAAAAACAAGAAAGAAAAAAAGAAAAAATGGAAAAAACGAAGGTGGTGGATGACAGCGATGCAACGTACCAGAACAAGATACGTGTGAAAAAATATTTCATCTTTGTGCGAGTAGGATAGACACCATTTGTAGCAACTAATAGCATATAGCTATTTCGAAACAAATACTTGACACAACAATAATAGACTACTGACTGCCAGTGTGCGAAAGTCATTTACGTTTCAAAACAAGAGAGAGGGCTAGAACCACTGCCATCTCTTGATCAAGGCATTGAAGTTATTACCGGGTTACTGATTTAACATTTTAGTAGTTACCGTTTTTGGCAAACATTTTCAACTTTTTATTACCAGTAACTCGCTAAAAATTGCCTATTGATATCGTTGATGACATATGTCACGTGGCCGTAAAGATGCGGCGCCTAATATAAGGCATGTTTTTTATTCACCGGTAGATCCCATGGGTAGATCCACCAATTCACCAACTGCGTTTATATATTCATTGGTGGATTTCAGATTAAAGAAATGACGCGTTCATTTATTACTCTTGCATCAACCAACATTGCAAACCATCCCACCGCTGTTTCGAGGTAGTGGATAAATTTGGTGGTTTACAAAATGACAGCTTAACCTCAAAAAAGTGAAGATTTGAAGCGGTTATAGCGAATTATTAAAGAAATGGACAAATAAATAGAAATCAATTTAGAATCTGATAATAAAGTATTGACTGCACTATTAACAGCGTCAGGAATTAGAAGCCGTTGTCTGCAGGGACCCGATCCGATGTTGCCATTTTGAAAAAAATACAGGGTGAGGCAAGATGTAGGCGGTAAATTTGAATCAATAACCATTGAACTGAAAAGAAGCCGCTGTCTGCAGGGAACCTAACCTAACCCAACCTAACATAACCTATTAAAATTCGACTGAGTCAAAAAGACTTTATCGCAAATCGAACAAAACACGAGAATTGTTATTTATTTCACAAAGTAGAAAATAAGACACTTTTAAATTTTGTCCATAAAAACAAAACAAAAAATGTAAGGTTATAGCGAAACGTCAGAAACTTAGATTAGTAATCTGGCAACATCGGATCGGGTCCCTGCAGACAGCCGCTTCTCAGAAATTGAAGACATTTCAAGTGGTATCGATTGTCAGTTGTCAGATATAATGATGAATGATGTAAACAACAACAACAACAACAACAACAACAACAACAACAACAACAACAACAACAACTTCGTTTTTTGTGTCACGGTGACTCAGCATGTCGGTGCATCGGAGACTGACGTCAATCAACCAATGGTAAATCAATGATGTAAAAAAACGTGCCTATACTTGCATCGACTTTTTAAAGGAAAGGTATTGTAAGAAAAAATTTGTAACAAAAACTTTTTATTTATATTTAGAATACTTTAACAAAGAGACATATTTTGTAGAACATCAATTATTTTATTTCATAATATATGTAAATTTGTGTTCTAGACATTTTTGCAACTCATATAAATCTTTAGGCTTTTTGATATTAACTAGCAGTTTTTGTACTAGAATTATAGTCAGGACTGTCTCAGTTTAATATGGCATTTTGGAAACCATTTTTAACGACAATTTGAGATGAACTATCGCGGGATTTTAATAGTTTATAAAATATATATGCACGCCATTGGACGGCGTTTGCCATCAATGGGATTAAAAATATCTCTCCACATTGTCTTTAGAAAGAGTATAACAAGTTTCTGCATTTAATGAACTGTCAAAATGTCTAACACTTTAAAGTGGAATGATCTACAAAACTATTTTGGAGTTTTCACATAACTTAGAATGAACATTTTATAAATAAAAGCGAATAAAATAGTGTAGGTATTTTCAAAAAAAGACTTGAACAAAATAAATTTTCCAAGTTACTTACGTGATAAGAGGGGATTATTAGGTCTTCTATCATCACAATTACGTCAAAATGGTTTCACAAATAATATGGTGGGTAAAAGAATTAAAAGTGCAACAAATAAATCAACAATTATTAGTATATTATTGAGTTTCATTATCAACTGTCAATAAAAATTAGTTGCGGGTAATACATTCTATAAAGTGACGAATTTCTGTCACCGGACAACTTTCACACTAAATTCTAATATAACCTCAAACCGATTAATACAACACGATAACACTCCTAACAATTGCTTTTTTAAATATAATACACGCTAGAACACAAATTTACCAAAACCAGTTAACTTTTGTTCTCGATTTATATTTAAATCAGTAAAAAATGCTATTTCCATCCATCTTTCTGAAGGTTGTCCGTGATCAGTTGACAACATGACGGCACTTGGAAACGCTCTATTACGAAGTTGCAATGTTGATATCGAGTCTTACTTTGAAAATAAACAAAGATTCAAAATGGATAAACATGTTTAAAATAATTTTAAACGTAAGTAGTAACAGAAATGAAGCGATACTGAATACCCTTAAAACAAATTTCAAATCGGCAAGAATGTTGATTTATAGGAGTAGATAAATCCTGGTTTTTCATGGATAACTTTTTTATAGAAATCGTTGAGGATTCAGAGGTGCAATTCTCGAATCATTTGAAAATATATGCGCATTTACTCGCATGAGAATTTTCTAAAAAAAAAAACAGTATTCTTGAAACCCATGGAGGCTTTACATTGAAACCCTTCGTGTTGTTTCATTGGAAATGAAGTCGAATGTTCGCCCGGCAACGCCGCGAATTCTAGTTGCTTTTGGCGTATTGGGTTGGTATTGCAAAAATTACTAACTGCTGTATTCATATTTTGCTCTATATCAAATTGATTACTCCCATAAGAAAAAAATCTAGGTTAGTAGATTAATTTTTAATAAAAGTATAAACTTACTTTTATTGTCAAGTCGGCACAGACTTTCTGGTTCAGGTGTCCCTATAGAGAAATGTTATTACTGACAGGTAGTTTGTGGCTGATAATGGAAGAGTTCTATATAAGGTCAATGTAGCCAACACAATAATATAAAATTATCAAAATGACATATGAGATGGGGGTCACTTAAAGGGGTCACCTATTGACTTAATTTTTCAGTTTTTCAGATATAAACCCTGTTTTATGCAATATATCTTGTACCCGAATGATAAAAAGCTCCAAAGCTCGTTTTAATTTAGGGTGTTTTGCTTTCTCTAATGTTTACCACAAAAGTCACAGGTAACTGTCAACATTGTCAGTGCAAGCAACATAAGCGTTAGCTTTAGCTTGGTATTTGTTTTGCTCTAACATGGTACTAAAACCATAGAGATACTACAGATAGAGGCAACAAGCCATATGCCGCTGTGTAAGTGGGAATATCCGTCTGAAATCCGGTGAGAGAGAAAGAGAGAGGCGATCAGAGGTTCTTCTGCCTTTGTCTGAATACTCGACGTTACGCGCCATTAGAAAAAGGTAGCCTAAACCTCTGACTTTCTATCTCTCCCTTACACGATGACGGGTTCCGAGCTGGCTTGTTGCCTCTATCTGTAGTATCTCTATGACTAAAACCTCTTCGAACAGTCCGAATAGCATTTGCGTTGCAACGCTACGAACAGACCGTATAGCTTCCAGCAATGGAGTCTCTTCTTTTATACGAACTCAATGATGGCTTCTAGATTATTATCCAAGACCAAACCGAATTATGTGGTTGTTAAAACGCGTTCAGCAGCTGGTGAGTCCGCAACCTGACTGAACCAGCAACGGTTTCAGTACTCTTATAAATTGGTTCTTACACTATTTTCAGTGGTACCGATAGATATTAAACCATAAGAACATAGTAGTGATATACACCTAGATTATGGAGGGTATAAAATTACTTACTCTACCAAATCGGACTAAAACAACACAAAAAAAACATTTATTATGTGTAGATGTCAAGGAAAATCATAAAAGGTGAGATAACTGCATAAGAGTTCTTCAATAAAGCTTACATATATTCGCACAAAACTGATATTTGTTTTATTTATAATAATTCAATAATTTAACACATTTAAAACATACACAAGTACTTTCTATCTATTTTATAATATA
Source organism: Lochmaea crataegi (assembly GCA_947563755.1). Taxonomy (NCBI): domain Eukaryota; kingdom Metazoa; phylum Arthropoda; class Insecta; order Coleoptera; family Chrysomelidae; genus Lochmaea; species Lochmaea crataegi. The sequence goes on from OX387430.1 coordinate 7,649,971, forward strand.
TACATATAAAATCAGCATCTTTTTGAATGTGGTAAACAAATTTATTCAAAAAAAAACCAATTCCCATTTTTACCGCGGGGTGCAAATCTAACCTATAATTCATAGAACAAAGAATTGATAAGTAACTAATGACAGATGACACCGAACAATTTATTTGCAGAAAAAAAATGTTACAGAAACAAAAGTCACTACTTCTTTCTTTCAAAATCCATAAAACATTTTATTGGATATATATTCAACCAAATTTATATAATATAAATGTACTGCATCTCTCACATTTCAAATAAACTAAAAGTTCGTTCCAACTCGAGTTCGAAACTATCAGTGATTGTTATGAACAACAACAACAATCGTGATAGTTCCAACCTTAAAAAAACTGTCACATGAGATTGTGTATTTTCCAGGAACTGTAAATCAGACGCAAGCGCAAAAGATCTTGGTGTATTCTGATCTATTCAAAACCGCGCGCTTATCCACATCACTAAACCTTTTGTAGGGTGCTCCGGAGCCGTCTCCTAGTTCCCTCTTGTTGCGCTGTGACAAATTTCACTGGTATTACAGATTAGCTGTTCCAAAAGAGCAGTTGCGGATTAGTTTCAGATATACCCAAATGCGCGCATGAGCAAAAACAAACTTTTTTTTATGTTCTTTAGATCGAATCTTAACAGACATCCCAGTTTGCCCAACATACTTTTTACTAACCTAGATAGAGGTAGATACTAGCTCTATAATTTTATCTTGAAGATAATGATTTGTTCTACTAAACAATTGTTTTTTGAATACTTTGGGATACTTTTTTTTAAATAAATTTGTTCCACTAGTACTAGAAGAAAAAAATAATAAAAGCTGTATATACATTAAACTACAATCACAAAAATCGAGAAGAAGGCATTACAGCCAGTTCAATTGGTTAATATTAACCAGTCTTTATGTCCACTGGGGTTTACCGAGCAAGTAATCATTGTATAAACTACATTTTTAATCTTATCTATTTTTACAACTACTTAGGCGTTTTCTTCAGCAAAAGAAATAATAGCAAAAACAGTTAGTGAGTTATTTCGAGGTAGCCAACATTAATTCTGTCATGTTGACAGATTCTCATAATCAAATTATATAAATTGTATATACAAATTGCATTTTCTCAGCAGTCTCTAGATTATTGTGTAGATTGTAATAAATACAAGATTACTTTCTCGAAATTCACTTAACACTATTTTTTTGTTCGTAATTTTAATCGTCTTTTAGCATACTGAGCGGATTTGTTTTTCCCGCTCTCGGCGATGCATGTAAACTGGGAATACTGCTTCCACTGACACCTGGAAAAACAAAATTTCTATATTATACTTTTCGCAGCACGGAAGACAACCCTGAGACTCACAAGTGCATGTATGAGAGCATGAGAAATGTTATTTGCCTATGTCTCAGGGGTTCTCTGATACGTCACAGCTCAATGAAACTACAGCCGGCCAAATTTTGCTTGAGTCCCGGCTAAGCCACTCCTACCGATGCGCACTAGCTCCATGGCCTTAAATGAGCGTAGGTAGTTAAGACTGCCAGGGCTCATGCTATTTAGGACCAGCTGTAATTAATCGGATTGAAAATGCAGCTTACGCTTTTACAATACAACTCAAAATTAAGGCTATATTGACAAAAAATAGCAGAACAATCATAAAAAGTGAAGAGGAATTACTAAGTTTATGTATTTTATGTATTTCATTCATTTACATGTCAAGAATTTTTATACTTTGTACAGGGCATAGAGATACTAACGTCTGAACTCCGATGAGAGAGAAAAAGACAGTCGTCAGAGGTTTTTCTGTCTTTGTCTCTCGTCTATAGCATGCGCGCCATTAGAGAAAGACAGCCTAAACCTGACTTTCTATCTCTCTCTTATAAGCTGACGAGTTCCGAGCTGGATTGTTTCCTCTATCCATAGTATCTCTATGGTACAAGACATAGAGATACTACAGTACAGGGCGAGCCAATGAGAGAGAAGTTAATAATGTTGAGGAATTGTATTATCGTTCCTATTTATATCTGCCGATAAAAACTTACCTTGTTTTATGCTAAGACACTCCAACCATTCTGTCATACTAATTTGTCTGTCTTTGTTGCTATCACAGTACCTCGGCAATTTCTTGCCGCATTTCCTCAATCCCTTAACACCCCCTACCATATCCTTAAACGCTTTCCATTCATTTCTTTCCAGCATTTTGTTTTTATTTTTATCGAAGATAACAAAACTCCACGTCGCGACCTGTTCTTCCTTCTTCCAGGCAAGGTTGTTAAAGCTACTGAAAAAATAATAGATTTACAATACTTAGGACAAAGGTTAATCGAATAAAACAAATAGCTACTATAATATGTTCTTTCTGGTCCACTTAGAGTGGAACAGAAAAGATTAACTGATTAACCCTCCGTCGGGCGCATATAATCTCACAGATTCATACCGATGAAATTCTAATCTATTTCTAATGAGAGGAGCATAAACTTTCTTGCAGATAATGTGGGAAAGGGACAGAAGGGGACAAACATATACTGGTGAAGCATTAGACTGAAAAAGACAGGTAATATTCGGGCAGCCAAGGCTAATTCTCGAAAAATACAACAGTCAACCGGTGAAGAACATTTGCTGGTACAGGAGACTAAAGTTACGGAGTGGGTGTTGGGAAACTGAACCCAGAAGATACACAAAACCCAAGGGAAGATAGGAGCAGCATCCGAGCAAAAAAGCACTCACAACTCTTACAAACTCCTTCCAAAACCCAAAACAATGTGGTATCAATCCCGATGAGTATACGCAATAATAAAAATCATACCTAGTATTTGTACCATTGGTGATTTCGGACATTTTGTTGTAAAGAAACTGTATAAGTTCTTTCAGGAATATGAATTTCTTATCGTCAGGACATCCTTTCATAATTTTTGTATTGGTTTTCAAGTGATCGCAGTTGGGGGTACTATTCTTCACTGACGTACCCGGAATATTTTTGCCAGTGTCTTCATTTACACACCAACAGTATCCAGCAGATTTGTAGCACTGTACCTAAAATATTAAATAATTGTGTCATGTGTGTAGGGACTCATGGTGTATTTATAAACGATAGAACAAGTAAATAATATTAAGGGGGTGCTTTATGATATTTTGAAGTGTGATATATCGTTGGAGAGGTATTTATCTCTTAATTTATGATAATTAAGTTGTTCATGCCAATAACAATGTTTAACGGCGATTTATGCCAAAAACCGAAAAGTACACTATGCTATGTCCCAAAAAATTAATGCTCAAGAATCAAAATCTATTTCACGGAACAAAAAGATCCACAGAAAGAATAAAAACAATTTTTTTAACGTACTTTTTGATATCTGCCATCTGGTGTACATTCAGGTACATACGACTGGTAGGCTTCTGCTAAAGCCGTTTTTCTATCGGATAAGCAATCAGTTGGATCTTCCGTTACTTCTAGAGAATCTTCTTCGACACTTCCTAGAACTGTTTAAGAAAAATTAGGTTTATATGAGTATACAGATTGTATACAAGAAAGGTAATTCCAAATAATCTTTATTCTATTGTTAATCAAAATACAGCATAGATTTCAGCCTGGAATACGAATGCAAACTTCCTCAAAGCTGCGAAGACTTTGCACCTGGATTTAGATTTAGTGGATCCCAGCTCCAGTTCCTCTATCAGTTTTAGATCCGTCCACACCAGCGTGCCATCCCGAATTCATGCTTTCAGCCCGTTCCAGTTGGGTGGAAATTGTATGGTTGGTTACCTTTGCTATATATGCGATTATACCGTCGATATGGAGCTCCGAGTAGAATGTCTCCAGTAAACGTCTTGTCGCGTGCGTAAATTCGATGACGTTTACTAGCAATGATGGAAAACTTTTAATTGAGCATAAAGGAAGGCCCATTCCTGAACACAACACTTCCACAAGTAAAACCAAAACTTTGTAACCGTATCAGTCGGTTGTTCGAGACTTGGGCGCTAGAGTGGCCACCCGAGACAAATGCCGGCATGAGACTCTTCTCAAGGGTGGTTCTACTCCATTTTAGTGCTGCACTAGGTATGTCAGAGGTTGTCAGACTATAAGAAGCTTTAGGGCGCCACTACCTTTTAGACGTCGACAAAAGAACAAAATGAATTTAAACAAAAGGAAAACTATGGTAAAAAAGGTAGAAACACCTTGTAGCTAAGATATTTATTTAAAAAAAAAATTAAAAACTTACGTTAACCCGTACACGATCCCTTACAGCTCTTATAGCCGAAATAATAAGAAATTAAAAAAATAAATTAAAACATTAATTTTATTTTGCCAGGAACGGAATGAAGCCTGTACTTTTTCTGGTACTTATCTTAAGTATCTTCTCCGGGAAGGGTATGCAGAGAAGTGGATCTGGAGGTATCTCAGTGGTTTTCAGAGAGGTCCTTGAGAGAGGTATCTTGAAGGTGTCTTTGAACTAGCGATATCTTTGAGGTATCCTAGCAGTTAACGGTATCCTAGCTGTTAACGCTATCTTAGCAGCTAATGGTATCCTAGCTGTTAACGGTTTTCTAGCTGTTAAAGGTACCTTAGCTGTTAACGGTATCTTAGTTGTTAACGGTATCTTAGCAGTTAACGGTATCTTAGCAGCTAATGGTAACCTAGCTGTTGTGCTTACCACAGCAATTTAGATAAGAGATATAAAAACGATAAAAATGGAGGTCTTTCCTCGAAGAAAGTCGGTAGCGAAAAGGGGTTTCGTTAGTGGCGTTGTAAAAATGGAAGCGCCGTTGGCAGATGTCAATTGTCTTGTGGTCAGGATTGAAGATTGGGGTGGCTAATGAGACGACGAGCGAGAATTAGAGAAAGATTAGCGATATGATTGAAGAGTCGAATCAGGTAGATAGACATGTTACAACTTACAATAAAGTATTCAACTAGAATATCTAGGTTAAGTTTTTTTCGTGTGTCCACCCTTTTTCATAACTCACTAGCATAATAGTCGCTGTCGCGCTACGGGTTGCGGAATAATCTTGACGATTAGACACTTTAGTTGTGGCAATACTGAACGGGATACTAGAGCGCCTGTTAATACTTTTAAATTTGCAGAAAATTGAAAGGTGACTTAGTTTTTAGCAATTTTAATATGTTTTTGTTTAAATCTTTCAGTAGTTGGATGTTTTTATCATTCAATGGACTTACGCCGTCTATAAAGATGACATTCAAGACCAACTATCCCCTCTCAACTACATCAATATTATACAGAAACTTATTAAAAATAGGTTTTTCAGTAGAAGAAATTTTACCACTGTATCAGGATGAAACTATTAATGAGATACATTAATGGACGTACCTTCTGGTGGCGTTGACTTTCCAGGTCCATATGGATCTTCTGAATAATCATTATTGTCGTTGTCGTCTCCATCACTGTCGTTGGATGTGTTCTGGCTGCGCCCATCTGGATTCAGCGACAAGAACACACGCAAAGAAACTATTTAAGTTCAAAACAAAGTACGCGAATGCTAAACCTAACTAGGTTAGTGTCTCGTCTATAGGAGAAGTTAACAAAGCGATTAAATTAATTTTGTACGGTTTACCTTATAGCTTAACCTAATTTTAATAAAGTATGCAACATAGAGATTTTAAACCGTTAAAATATTGATATTTTGAACATACTAAATTCTTAAATAAGCTTAGATCGTTAAATTTTAGGATGACCTTGAGCAGAAGTTTGGTTAAGTAGCAGCTCGTGACAAAACCAAATAATAAAAAGTTAATTTTTGGTTTGAAAACTCAATGCTGCCATGCCATAACGCCTTGTAACTAATTTATTTGTAAAAATTTTATGCTACAACCTTGGAATTACATTCAAACTATTTCGTGCAATAAAAATATTATTATAAACAAAATATCTGGGAACAACAAAGCAAATTTCCTAAAGGAAAAAATTGTTTGTTCCATCATAGAAAGTTCAATGATTACTGAATTATAGAAAGAAGAATACATATTCAACCCTTAAATCAAAATGGCAGAGAAAAGGTTTAGTTGGAATCTTCACTTCCTCCAAGAAAATAACTTCGACGAAACAACAGATCCTCGACCAAGTGAGAAAACCAGGTAGGGAACTCAAGGAAAAAAGAGGATCCACCTAAAAGAAAGCCTGCCCCATCTACAGATAGATGAGCCGAGATTTCAATTGGTGATAGCTATAACAAGTAGAACTACTCTATTAGGTCACTTTTAGCATAGAAATAACTTTGTAGAGGAAGTGCATACAAGAATAGTAGAACAATATAACGGGCTTGGAGTGGGACAGGGGTTGGTTAATCTGGTGGAGGACTATTTGACGGGGCGTGTGATTGTAGACTTCAGAGGGAGGAGGTATGAGACGGAGGCTGGAGTAAAACGAACGCCAGATAAGGCTGGGAAGACGAGCGGGTGGAGTGATACTGGAGTGAGGAGAAAGGAGGTATCACCTTTGGACGACAAGGCACTGAAGAGGAAACTGAAGGAGAAAGGAATGAAGGAAGTGGAGAATGGGAAGGAGGAAGAGAGGGAGAATGTAGAGAGATTGAAAGATATGGTAAGGCGGCTGGAGGAGAGGGTGGAAAGGCTGGAGGAGCAGAAGGCAGCAAAAGGAATTGGAGAGGTTGAGGTGGGAGGCCGATAGGAAGGATGCAATGCAAACACGATGGGAGGTGGGGCAAAGAGACTGGGAAGGTTGGAAATGGATTAGAGATACGCACTGGGATGGTAAAAAGGGGGAGGGAATAGAGGTGAAGGTGGGAAATCCTTTGATAGGAGATGAGAAGGTAAAGGTGGTATGGAAGTGGATGAAGAAGTTGGAGAGGAAACTAGGGGAGGCGGTGTACTGGGAGAACATGGTGGAGATAATGTTGAGGGAACAGGAGGAATGGATGGAGGTGAGTGAAGTTAGGGGGAGAGAAGGACTCGATATGGCATGAGAGGTAGGAGTGATAGTTAGGGAGAAGACGACGGTGTGAGCCGAGAGTGTGCGAGTTACCGCCGCCCGTCTCGAAGTATGCTAGGGTAGTGATTCCGAAGCGGGGGTAACGGCTAGTTTGAGGTGGTTGTGGTTGGTAGGCATCCCCTTGGGGATGAGTCCAACACCCATTCGAACATGAGTTTCCCATCTCGACCCGAAAAAAATAGAACAATAGAACTGGATAGAAACCTGTTAAAAAGACAAGTAAAACGTGACGACGATAAGGATTTATCAGAAGAGACCACCGGTCTTTCAGAGATAAGAAATGTATTTTGAAAGAGATGGGTTCATTTAGAGTGTATGTGTGTGTTATTTGAAAAAATACAAGATAGCCAATTGGTCATTCAGGCAAGGTTTAGGTCTTTCTACGAAAATCCAAAGATGTCTGTCTTTTTATTACAGTTGTTTATCATTCCATTGTAAAATTTGTTCAAAATACTTACAAAATATGTAGACAATAGAATCAAATGAAGTAGGATCTACCCAAATACTCAGTACTATCCTAAGGTAGAGATTTCCTTAATCCCATAACCCTTTACACAATCGAAAGCATAATGACCATGAAGAATGATGTGTTTCATTTAACTGAAACTTTACACAGTAATAGACCGTCCCAATTATTATGGTGATTATTAAAAATGGTCACCGTAACCATAATAATTGGAATTGTCAAAATGAAACATTTAATAAAAAGACAGCAACCTTCAAAATAATATTCTAACGTTCCTAAACTAACAGCAAACCCATTACATTGAAAATTAAACACTTACCGTCCAAATCCATCCTCGCTCCTCTTGTAAGACAGTTGTCCCATTCTTGCAAACTAATTTTTCCATCTTTATTAAGATCACAAGATCTAGGAAAATGTCTGGCACATTTTTTAGGTTTAACTATTTTTCTAACGACTCTTCTTAAATCCCTATATTCGAATCTATCTAAAATATGATCGCTATTTTGGTCCAACGTTTGAAATTTCCAGGTAATAACAACATTATCACTATCGTTCCTTCCAGAATCTCTGCAAATATAGGTTTAGTAAATATTAATAAATTAAATGAAGATTATAAAAATATAAATAATAATAAAAAATATTTTTAATAAATTTTAATCCTCACACAGCACGGCACTGTTATTTGAATCTGTGACCTTTTGTATTGCTAACCTTGTTTTGGAATGAGAGAATCGATTTAGATGTTGGCTTCAAACAAAGTGTGTTGTCGGTATAGCGGGTTACTCATGTGTTTTCTTTAGGGTGGGTATTATAAAACTATTTTGACATATAACTAGAAGTTAACTTTTAGAATGACGTCACATGTTATAGTTAACTTCAAAATGGCGGAATTGACTTTGTCGGAAGGAAGGAATATCGATTAAAGTTAACTTTGTGGAAAAACCTATTTTTCGAGTTATATAGTTGTTCTGTCGGTTCTGCCAATGATTTGGCATTTATAACCTCAATTAATTATATTGTGAATATTTTGAGTGTGTTTTTACTTTGTTGTCATTGAATTTTGCCCGTTTCTTATTTTTATTTTAAAAATTAAACTTTTATAAAACTGACGTTTCAAAACCTAAAGTTAACTTGACTGTTAAATAAAAAGATCATGTTTATAATACCCGCCCTTAATGATCGGAGGTCAGTAACGTTTTTGTTGCCAACTTATCAATGCTGCCAGTATAAAGATACTTATCGAGGCATTTTTTAACGGATGTCTCGTGACGTCAAAAGATATAGAAGTCAATAATGATCGAAGGTCAGTAACGTTTTTGTTGCCAACTTAGCAATGCTGCCAGCACAAAGATACTTATCGAGGCAGTTTTTAACGGATGTCTCGTGACGTCAAAAGATATTGAAGGCAAAGGGGGCTGATTTTCTCCGTTAACTCGAGACAAATTTAATAAGGACGAGTAAAAGTAATGAACTTAAATAAAGTATTCTTACCGTGTGAATTCCGTATGAAAACTGTCTATTAAATTATGATTCATCATAGATTTATCTGGTCGTTTACATATCCTATTTCTCTGTTGTTTTTGTTGCCCCGTCGATGATCTCCTTCTGGTAGATTTCTTTCTTCCACATTTTGGTGGTTTATTGTCATTTTTTCGTTTTGATGAAGTGTACGGTAACGGTATTCCTTCCGGAGTGACGCACCAGCAAAAATTGGCTCCGAGATGACATTGGGCGGAATCGTACGTGCCATCCGGTCGACATTTTGGTGTGAAGCTAAAAAGAACAAAAATACAAAATTCTATCTAAAGCATCTTCTATCAAAATAAATGTTAAGCTTAGTGTTTGAAGTGATGTCATAGATAGACACCATTACTATTCTAGCGTTTTGGCGCGAAATTTAAATTATGCATGTTTTTTTAATCACTGGTAGATCCACAAATTTACCAACTGCGTTTTTATATTCATTGGTGCCTAATGTTGCAAGCTGTCAAGTGTTTGAAGTGATGTCATAGATAGACGCCATTACTATTCTAGCGTTTTGGCGCGAAATTTAAATATATTGGTAAAACGTCATCATGCCTAACTGAATCATTATTTTCAACCACATCAAAGTAAAAAACATGGGTTGGTGAAATCTTATACATAATTTCAAAGGTTGTTTATCAAAAGAAAACTGAAATTTATTTAATTTGAATTGAAAACTTACGTATTGTTATATACAGGATTTTGTATGTTAAAAGTACTCCATTCAGAACATGGTCGAAGTTTTTTACAAGATCCTCTTTTTTCTAGAGTAACGTTCTTATTTTGACAACGGGCTTTTTCGAATATACATCTCGTAGGGTAAGAAAGACCATCTGAGCCGCAAACTGGTTTTTGATTATCTCCATCTCGTTGACAAGCTTTTGGGTTACACGTTTCCTGAAAAATAATATCCATTTGAGTTCCATATAAAATTAAAAGGCCAACTAAGGAGCTGTACTGTATCATTTGTCTACCACTGTATTTTTCACATTCGACTGTCTCTTCCATTAGTGTAACCGTTGAGTGAATTTTTCAGTTGTAAAATAATCATACTATTAGGCATTATCTTTTCGCTTTTCGAAGACACGAGTATGATATTCTGGCATAAGTCAAAACGAAATATCTTGGAATGGAGTTTACATAAATATGCATTGCATAAGTATAAATTGAATTAATTAATTTCACTCCTTATCAATATCAACAGCTTGGTGTATGATTAGAAAATCGTTTATTGAAATAATAAACTGGAAACCTATTAATGTGATGTTGAATGTTTTGTTAACAAAAACAATTTTAAGATAAGAATGTCTCCTGAAGACTTGCTGATATATCTCATTCGAAAATATTTTGCAACTGCATTTTTACAGAAAATTTTGATTGGTTATTAAATAAAATACTTATTTGTAGATAGTTTCAGTTGAAAACTTTACGAAATTCACAGTTTAGATGGGAATTGGACCTAACTTTTCTTTGTGATTTTATTTCACTAGCTCGATTAAAAATAACTTCATAGACGGTAGACCATGACATGTAGGCTTCCTTATTTCGGATGGATGCCGTTTTCACCATCGAGTTTCATGTGAAAAACAAGTAGAATAAGGCTATTCCCCAAGACCAGTGGACATTGAAGAATTTTCACGAAATTAGAAGAATCAACTTTTCTTGATCGACCCGCCCAAAAGTACGATTATTCTGGCCGCCTTAAACGCCAGAAAGGGCGACTTTTATGGCGGCCTTTCTGCAAGATGATCAAGAAATATCACTCTTTTACTGTTTCCACCAAATCTGCATTTTTTATCAAAATGTTTGATGACGACGACGCGATTTTTGCCTCTGCAGCCTTCATAATTAAAGCAGCTCAAAAAAAGCGTCGTCGACGACCAAGATTTTGGGTTAGACCAAGTCTTCAAAGCAGAAAAAATACAGTACAAGTGATTTATTTAAGAACTTGATACTTGACGATACGGATGTATTAGATTTAGAATACAGAAGTAACGGTGGTTTCAAAAACTTTTTCTGAATGTCAAGCAGTGCCTTCGAACACCTACTGGAAATGATAGGACCTAGGATTAGTAAGCAGGACACAAATTATCGAAATGCCATCTCTGCCCAAGATCCCTGATGGGCTTGTTTTTGTCTGATAGAAACATCATGGATTTAAGGGCAAACCATTTACCATAGTCGGATTTGCAAGTTTTTACCTTTTTCAATTCTCTGCTGTTGACTTTCCAAAGTTTTTTCTCAATCTCGGTCTTACCTGAATCCAACTCCTGAGCAATTTTTATCTTGGGAACATGGGTTTTTGCTCTAGCTCTATCAAGGACAAAACCTGTTCGTTAGGGCACGTTTAGACGTATCCAGTAGCTGGCGCCAGTCTCACTGGCCTGCCAATTCTTGGCTGGCAAATATTTTAACAATAAGGTACCCATTACAATAACATGTTATTTATCTAATTGAAGATTATAAAGTGACGGTGACGTTTTTTCTTAGGACTAAGAAATGGTTCTTTTCCACCCTTTTCGGAATTTTTCCCTTCGCGAACAATTCTTTCTATTGTAGCCACAGAAAATCCTGTAAAGAATAGGCAGTAGATAATTTTTTTTTCATATCGGATCATAATACTATGTTTTAAACATTAGGTACAGCAAAGAAGCTTTCTCGGTATAGCTCGCAAAAATAACTTTAGTAATGTTCTAACTCAATCAGCTTTTTAAGCCAAATTGATTGAAATAATTATTAGTTTTCAATTTTTCTAAGTGTGCAAAATATTCAATATATTTAATATTTGGTTTTTACCATTTCTGACGCGTTTGAAAAAAATTTTCTAGGTTAGGTTGAAAGCTAATGTTTAACTAAAAAACCAACTACCTATTCCAAAAAATTAAGGTTTAATTTGGCACGTAACATTTTAATCGTAGGATCATTAAATTCGCAGACAAATAAAATAAGCTGTGCTAACTTGCTTGTGATGGCTTGCTAGCTAGTTGCCTGGGATGTTTTAATTTTCACGTTTATTAAGGTATCTTCATTAATATATATCACTTGACGAGTTTGTCCTTCAGTACATTTTCGATTTTCTACATTAACGGCTGACATTTTTACAAACACTTTATTGTACAAAGCAGAAACAATAACTGTGTGACGCTACGCTACTGAAAATCTTAACACCTGATAAGGTTCGATGCAATTGGCGTTTGTCAAAATTTTACCACCAATAGCAGCCGAGTAGGTAGGGCACTATTACTCTGTCTCTCTTAGTTGGTAATTTCTGGGACATCAAGTTAGCTGGCGAATACTGTATCACTTGGATTTGTATGCCATGTTGTTTTCGGATGAAAAGTAGTACCCAGGGAATGCATCCATAAGTTAATTGTTCTAGTTTTGAGTCCACTGTTGTCACATCTATTAGATATGTGTATTTTATTGTAACCTGTGAACATGGTCTTAATACGAAGTTGGCATCATTGGAGTGACGGCTGACAGGCGTCAAGACCAGGTTGACAGAGAACGGGGGAGAGTATCTCAACTTGTTAGATAAACATTTTTTAATTAAACTTATTTTCTTTAATTATAACATTCTTACAATTAAAACCAACCTAAAACAACTGTAGCGTCGATTATCCAGTTTGGACCTTGGGGAATAGCCTTATTCTTCTTGTTTTATGAAACCTACATGTGTCATGGGCTACCGGTCTATCAATATTGCACAAATAATCTATTATAATCTATAATATATGGTGTAACAGTCGCAATTGAAGAAATTGTTGATAAGGATGTCTCGTTCCTATACGTATAATCTCTAATTGAACCAGTAAATAGAATTTATCGTGGTTATTTTGATTTATGGAATGTGCCTTGAATGCGTCAGTTGTTTTATGCACCTCCCACAGCTTCACGCAAACTATAAACTGTTAAATTGGGAAGTACCGTTTCCTTCCATAAAAGTGGCATTTAATATGTCAAGATTTAAAATGATAAAGTGATTGTAATACGAGTATATTTGATCAATGAAATAACTTATTTTCAGAGATAAATATACTTTAAGACAGACATATGCGAAAATAGATAAATGCCGGATTGGATGAGAATCAATGATTCATTTTTTGACTAATTTCAACACTGTAAAATCTAGAAAACATTCTTGTTTACCCGTTAAACGATGTTTCGTAAACACCACTTTTGTTTTTCTTTTCACAGTTGACAGCGACCATTTTCTAAATAAAATCAATATTGTATTTCTGGTAGGATTGATTTAGAATAGCTTCGATTTATAAATAAAAATGATCCCTTTCTGAATAAAACTTTTTTGTTTCCAAGACCTTTTATTCTTAAAAAAGAGATCCGACTTCGACCACCAGAAAATCAGCATATTTAAAAGAAGAAAAGAATAAAGAGACCATCTGGCCTCGGGCATAAACCACTTCACACACACACACATATATATATATACACACACAATGTTTTTTTATGCAAAGGATCCCACGATTCGGATCTTCTTTTCTTTTAGGGGTCAACAGAGAAGTCAAACAACTTCCCAGTTGGAGATGAATAACTGAGTTGTCCCAAAATGCAGTGACTGTAAAAATGTTTTATCTTGTGACATTCTATTAGAATTCTTCGGTAAAGGTAATTTATAGAGTATACGAGAACTTCTTCTTCTTCTACCTTTTCAGGTTTCGGACGAATATTCGAAAACAATTTTTTTTTAATTGAAAAAGAACCATCAAACAGGGTGAATTGAGCTCTTCTGTTGTTTCCGCATTGCAAGATTGCATCTGCACAAAAAATGGGCAAAGTTAGTGAACCTACGTGCAGAAAATGTGAACTTGATGATGAAACTCACAGAGGTGCTCTGCTTCTGCGAGAACTTACAAGTACTTAGACGGAAACACTTTGGAGAGGAATTAATACAACCATTACAACTACTGAAAATCCCTCCAGTCAAACTAGTGGCCTTTATAGAAGACACGAAGCTTCTGGAATGGAAGTAGATAACATGGGAAATGGTATAAAGATTCAGTTCAAGTGCCTGGGCTGTTGAGCACAACCCAAACGAATGAATCCCAGAACGAAGCTGTAGCTGTTTTTGGGACAGTACCAATCACAGTTTGATACCCTTCGGTATACCATGCTCCAGCAAACTTTGATTGACGAATTTATATTATGTAGATGAATTTCTGGGAACTATACTGACAGAAGATGGGAAGATAGAAGCAGAAATAACAAATAGGGAAAATAAATCAACGAGACTATAAGAATAAGACAATACTGGGACATTGATATGGAAGTGAAAAAAATTAAGATCCACAATACAATAACGATACCAATAATAACATATGCGAGTGAAAATTGGACACTGAAAAAGAAGAATGAAGCCAAGATTGAATAGCAGGGAAAACAAAGTGGGACAAATGTAGAAATGAATAGATAAGACAATAAAACAAAACAAGAGTCAATAATAAGAAAAATAAAGAGAAAACAATTAAATTGGTATGGACATATTGTCAGAATGAAAACAGATAGAATTACAAGAAAGGTGATGGAAGCTGGAAGTACTATTCAGAGAAGAAGGGGTAGACCGAGAAGAAAGTAGATAGACCAAATAAAGGAGATAGGGAATAAGAAAGGAAAAACTCTAGATGAAATGAAAAGATTAGCAAGCGACAAGAAAGAGTGGAAACATTGGGTACAAGGTGATGGAAGCTGGAAGTACTATTCACAGAAGAAGGGGTAGACCGAGAATAAAGTAGATAGACCAAATAAAGGAGATAGGGAATAAGAAAGGAAAAACTTTAGATGAAATGAAAAGATTAGCAAGCGACAAGAAAGAGTGGAAACATTGGGTACAAGGTGATGGAAGCTGGAAGTACTATTCACAGAAGAAGGGGTAGACCGAGAATAAAGTAGATAGACCAAATAAAGGAGATAGGGAATAAGAAAGGAAAAACTTTAGATGAAATGAAAAGATTAGCAAGCGACAGGAAGGAGTGGAAGCATTGGGTACAAGAGGAACCGTAATCCTCGTCCGACACCTGAAAAGGTAGAAGGAGAACAGAAGAAGAAGAAGAGAAGATGGATATATAAGAAAGCGATTAATTTTTATGTGAACAAATTTAGGTGTAATATATCAAAAGTTATTCCACCCTGTAGAGCGATTATACTCAATGTCATGGGTTTCATGGAAACAATCGACTTACATGATTTATGAAATAAAAGAAAAAGACTGTCTTCTTTTCTTAACAAGTGGGTGCCTTGAAATCGATCCTTTTGTCGGGTGAGAATTGGCCAAAGTATCGTAGGAGGAGAATACGTGTAGGGGAAATGGGAGCAAATTAAAAAATCACTGAACGGTGATACATTTTTTGGTATTCGAATTTGAAGTTTGTAAGTACCTATATAGTGTGCATAATAGTACTTTGTACAACAATAAGGGGGGATGTGATGGCCAAATCGCACGAGGACGTAGTTTGAGCACCCGCTGGAAAATCCAGGGACTGGAACCCAAGACCTCGTTATTACGAGTCTGATACGATGTCCAATCACGGCGCTCATATCGCCTCTTTGCGAAAAAAACGCAGGAAGCGATATGTAATCTGTCTCTGAAAGGTTAGAAATTGCCAAATCTTTCTGGTAGCAAGTATTAATGTTGATTCCAGAAGTGACTTTTTTGGCCGCCTCGACATTATGGCGGTGTATTTGAAAAATCAGTATCACTTGTATCCATTTTTCTTGTTTTTTTAAGTACTTACTGACTTATAGTAAAATATTAATACAATTACACAGCACAGAACTATCTCAAAAAAATATTTCAGTGACAATGAACTAGGTTCTTTCTTTGACATAGACATACTTGATTCTTATAATCCGTAAGTTATTTGCAAGTATGTTGTGTTGCCTACCTATTGCCATTGTTTCGTGTACCTATGTACGTAGGCAACACTTTTTACATTAATGTCAGATATTTTTTAGATTTCCCTATTTCTCATTAAATTATTACGGAAAATACTGTTGGATGCTTTAACATATTAGAAAATCAACTAAAACATTTATTTATTCTACAGTTTATATTAAAATAACTACTAGCTCTCTTTTATCTATAAATAAAATTAGACGTGCGCCAAAGTTACTTTCTGCTTAAGAGCGCCAATAATGTCAAATTATGACAGCTCGCGGAAAACATCAACTTTGCGGTTAGATTTGAGTGTGCAAAAGCCTACTTTGGGTAATGATCGTAGGAAAAAACATTTTCCCTTTTGTTTCCTGAATTGAGAACAGGTTTTGTCAATTTTCCCGTATGAGTTCGATCTCCTTGTATAGCCTCCATGACTAAAACAATGGCTTCTCTTTATTTGAAGTTGTCAGAATGACATTTTCAGTGCATTATTTCTTTAATCTGTAGTTTCAGTTAGTGAAATGCCTCGTTTAAATGGGTTAGTTTCGGTTAAAATTGTTTGTTTAATCAATGAGGGGTACAGACAAGAAGACTTTGCACAGAGATTGTATGTCCATCAATCGACTGTTTCTTGCGTACTAAAACGTTAAAATGAGACTGGGGGAATGGGGGATACAAAAGGCGGCCTGGTCAAGGACGTAAAAGATGTATAACGCCAAGGGATGAGCAATATTTAACAATTCAATCTTTGCGAAATCATACACTTACTGCTCCGCATCTAAAAAATCAATTACCGAATGCAAGGCAACTCAATGTTTCCACCAAAACAATAATAAGGAGACTTGAGGAGGTCGATTTAAAGCCAAGATGTCCTGCTAGAGTTCCTCGGCTTCTTCCACGCCATAAAATCGGACGGTTATAGAACATGTATGGGATCATTCTAAAAAGAAATATTCGAGCACGGAATCCAGCTCCTAACCCAATTACAGAATGAAGGATTGCTGCACAGGAAGAATGGAATCGAATACTACAAGAAACCATCAAAGATCTTTTGCGCAGTATGCCTAGGAGAATCGTTAGAGCCACAGGATGAAATACTAAGTACTAAATTGTTATTATTTTGTCTTAAACTAATGTATCGTGTCGATGTTGTTGTTATTTCCTAATTAAACGTTATTATCAAAAACGGGCCATTTCACTGATTTCTCCTCAAATCTGTTGTAAAATTTCAATATGTAATTAATTTTATTATTAATAACGTAAAACTCTGTAATGTAACAGATTTTGCAACCGAAATCACAAAAGTGTTAAAGGGAAAAAAATAAAAAGCCTAAAATAAAATATGCAATAATTTTGTCCGTGAGTGTATATATAGCACAATCTGTATACCTCATAAAACGACTACAAAATAAAATGTATTATTTAAAATAATCGAATAAAAAAAGTTTCCACCGAAATACGCCAACTATCAGTACCTATTTCTGGTAATATAATTTTTTTAGGTTGTTTACTTAGTCATTCCATAAAAACTTATTCCTATATTCAGTACTTTTGTTTCCCTTTGTTATATCGTTGATATTCGTGGTTGCGTCCTGCTTTTTAGTCGGTTTTTAAAATGTAGTGATTTTACGTGTAATAATTTTTCTAATTAGATTAAAAGAAAAAAAATTTGTTAGTGATTTTGAACTTTCTGGTGTAATATGGACTTATATCAGATCAGCCGACCTACTTGCCGGTAAGTTTTGATTTTTTTATATTTAACAGACATTTTATTTAAAATCCAATATTCAACCGTATAAATATTTTAATTAGGTACATCAATAGTATATTGTATACCTAGGCGGTAAAGAGGCATTTTTCAGACCGAAAGAAGATGGACACTTCTTGAGGCCTGAAAAAAGCACTTTACTGCTGTGGTTTACACATAATTTTTTTCCTACACAATAATTGTTAGTAATATTTTGTCTATAAAAATTTTATTTTATAATATGAAATTCATTACTGCGAGTCATTAGGTTAGTTTACACCGTGTGGAGCAATTTGGTCCGTGGACCAAATCGTGGACTTATTTAGCTTAGAACATAAGTGTTTATACTGAATGTTTTGCTGGATTAAAATAGTCCAGGTATAAAGCCTGGGACCAAAATTGACATATTAAAATGACATAACCTTAAATCTTTAGGTAATTTGATGGTAGATTTTGATTTTATTTGAAAATGGATACAAAAATAGTTGCAGTGGTAATAGAGTTTCTGAAAAAGAAAAAAATATTCAAAGAGTTAAAAGATTTAAATTAGAGTTATCGAAGTATCCATATTTAAGAAGCAATTTAGCTTATTTGCTTTTAAGTAGCAGTAATTTTGTGGGATTGTTAGACAATCAAAGAATATGGATGAAACCTAGAAGTAGTGAAAATTGGATAATAATGTTAAATCAGTACAGTACTCTCACTTTGGTCCACGAATACTAATGTGCCGTGTTTACACCGTTAAAAATTGAATTTGAACTACCCTAGATGAGATGGATCAAATTCGAGTACCAAATTTTACTCCTTGGGTGTTTACACCGAAAGTAAAGTACACGTGACGTCATTTAGACCTCGGACTAAAAATTTGGTACGCCCGGTGTAAACGTACCTAGTGATATTAAAAATCGGATTAAATATAGTACAGTTAACATAAGAGAGCTATTTTAAATGGCATTGTCCCAATAGTGTGGTGTCCCACGTTTTGTGCCGCACACTTTCCACCTTGATATCTCACAAATAATCGCCTAGAAGTGATATTAGGGGACGAAGGTTGAAGTAGTCTTTTCAAATTGCAACAACATCAAAGAAATTCATGGTTCACTTTTGTATACTTTCCAATATTAACATTATCTTTCACTAGTAATAGATTTTTTGCATAGAATTTATTTACCACAGTGTTGGCCATTTGTATTTGTTTTATAATTCGGACAAATACGTTAAAATTACATTTTCGCTATATTTTTTCACTTGCTTGGAGGCACACCAGTCCATAAATAGCTTGTATTCGATTTTTCCGGTAATAAGTCAAGCGTGACGTGGTTAGCTTTATCTGTTACTTCAGGCTCCATAACTGACAAGTTAACTTCAAACAAACATCAAAATACGACAACTTATGATTGCATTTGCAGACATTGACAACTGCTAACAATTTATTTTTATACTGACGTTTAATGGTGTTGTTTATTTGTCAATTGGGGCGCCAGCTAGCGTGGAAACGTAAAATTTATTTTCTCGTCTAGCCGTAGAACTTTCTGGTCTCCGTAAAGCTGGTAAAATTCAACTTTCTCATAGTGTAGGATAAAAAAAGATATTTTTGTTACACTTTCTGTTTTAATGTACAGATATTAAGTGAATTTAGACTGCGTTTCACAAAAGAAGAAGCCACTTGAAGTTTGCCAACTGTCTTGCGCAGAAACCAAAATCGGTATTGTTTATCTATGTAGCCTCGTAACGACCGTTTCATACCATTGGCGTTACAAACGATGTTTCATGCCGACGGCCATTTTATTATTGACATTTGAGGTTGTGTTTGAAGCAATCAATTTTAAACGATACCAAGTATTTCATATACCAGTGTCTATTGTATGTGAAAATATCTCGAAAAACTTCAAAGAATTCCCAAATAGGTTTTATTTATAATAAACTATACGCACATGATAAATACATTATTAATATTCTAATTTTGTATTAACCTACAGAATATGAAAACGTTACGTTACCATATTTTACAATATGGCGCTGGTTTTGACAACAAGTTCGCGCATACGACTGCAACTTCACGTGGGTTGTTTTTACGAGAAACGGAGTCTAGTCGCATGTAAGTTTTTTATTTTTATGATTTAATTGAAATTTGATTTAGAATCTATTTGCCATTATAAATATACGAACTAGATCAAAATACATTTTTCATACATTCTCTGTTTTGAAGTATTTGTGATATTTTGTATAAATTATTAAAAATAAGATTACATAATTATTATCGTACGCATCAGATTTTGGAAAGTGATGAGGTTGGTACCAACATGGTGTGGTGGTATACCTGTATTCCAGAATTACCAACTTACGTAGTTCAAAAATACCTGTTGTCTTTAACCATACACAATAAAGGAATATCATTGGTCAAACAATTAAAACAATATGGTGCTTTCACGTGACATTTATATTATTTAAAGGGTTGTTATTTGTTCTTTTTTATTTTATAACTAATGATGGTGTAGTGAGTTAAGTTGTGAATAATTTATAATCTGTGTTGCCAAATAACTGCTTTTACAAGATATATTGAGATGACAACGTAGGTAGAGTGACTATGAGTATAGCATAGTTCAGTGATGCCAACTTTGGGATTTTCTCCCTAAATTTAGGGAGAAAAAATATATACGGGGGTTTTTTAGGGGGAAAAATTTTTTGGGGGTATTTTTAGGGATAAAATTTTAATTTTGTGTTTTTTTTAATTGCACTACTCTCCATACTCCATACTTGTATTCAATTAAAGTTTATAAAAAAATTTGAATTGATCAAATGATACTACTGTCATTGATGGTTATTACTAGATGGTGCTGATCAGTGTTCCCAGCTTAGGGGTCTCCCCCCCAAATTTAGGAAGTAAATAAGTGAGATGGGATTTTTTAGGGGTCTTATATTTTTAGGGATTTCTTGACTTCTTACATTTTTTGTTTTCTTTTTTTTTATTAAGGAACAAAAATTAGGGCCTGTCCAGGAGTAATTTAATCTAGCCAATTACATTTATTTGTTGACCTAGCGGGTTAACGCTAAAAAATAGATTCCCTTTTTTCTTTAAATTTCTCAATAACAATTAATTTGCGGGAAAGAATTCTGAAAATGTTCAGTTGTCTGCTGATTTCAGTTTCATAATTATTATTTATTTGAGTTTTTTAATAATATTATTTTTTTAGGGGGATTTTCTTGTAAATGTTTTTGATTTAAGCTTTGGGGAGAAAATTTTTTGAGAGTTGGGAACACTGACATAATTTGAGTTATACACAGCGAGCTGAAAACATTGGTGCAATTTCCGTAAGTTTCGTATTGGGTTACCGAGTTACTGTTGCTGAAATTTTCTGTTAAGGGTAGCGGAATTCATTGGAATTGCAACTTTTAATAGCTATGAAATATATACCCGTAATAAATGCTTTCCGACGATGTAAGTAACAATTATACAGTGTATAACTATAAACAAAAAAATTAATTTGAAAAAAATCTAAAATAGAATCCAACATTTATTAAATTAGGTGTAAGGAGAGTACGCCTCTGTAGGATGGCTTACCCTTCAGATACCTACCTGCCACCCTGAGCGAGGGACGAAAATAGATATCGAGACTATCCAGAGATAGTTGGGTTGTGATTGTACAGTTGTGGTTGCATTTGTCTGTTAACTAATAAAGTGTGTATTGAAACGAATACGCTTTTTAATGTAATAAAAAGTGGGTGTAACATAGGGCCAAAAAATTTGACGAACTTCGGCATTACTTTCCAACACTGTACATTTCTGTACATTTTCAAATGTTTATACTGAGTGTATATAAAAACTTATTATATTGAACACTTCTCTCCCCTAACAACCTTATCAACTTCATCTATCGCATCGCCACATCGGCTGAAGAAGAACCAAGAACGAACGGTGGTACTTGCACACAAGAACTTCAATATCGTGTCCCAGGTGTTCATAGTCGTCTACAACATTCCGACGACCGCTATTGTGAACAGGTGTTCGAATACAATGCCTTTCACACCTGTACCAAGTACCTACACCATCATCCACTGACTGTCATATACCATCGTTTATATGGGTAGTTGCTGGGATACCTTTACCTATCTTGTTATAGGTATAACTGCCCTTAGCCCTTAATATATTTTTTTAATTTATGATTGCTGATTATCAAATAATCGTTTTGTGGGACTATTGGTAGTAGTAAAAGATATGGTATGTAAGTACCTATCAGTAATTTTTTCCAATTTGGTAATAGTTATAATCAAATTAACCAAATTTACAATTGCCAATTTCCACTTTCATCTAGACTTTCAAATAGGATGACAAGAATGACATAACAATTTTAAATTTAATAGTTTATTTCAGAAAGGTATAGAGTAATAAAACCTCATTAGGTATGCAAAGGGAGCACAGAGTGACCCAACGAATATTTAAGCCACTTTCATAGTTTGGCATTGATTTCATTGTAAAATTCTTTCTTTTTATCAAGTGCAGGTAGTACCACCCGGGTTGGGGTCAATATATGGGTTTAGCCTATTGTTATGCATTCACAAACACTGAAAATAGTGTGCCAAAGGCGTGCCGGTAGGATACTCGTAAAAAGGAAAGAATTTTATTTTAACAGAATAAAAATTAGGCATTATGTACATAGTATTAGGTACACTTATTTTTTATTGAACATTATACAAAAAATACATTATACAGAAATTAAATTATAAAAAATCATAATATTCTTCGTCATCTGAGGTACCTAAGTAATCCCTATACAATATTTCGATATTGACACTTCAGGCCAGAAAACATACTTTTCCTAATTCTCTTACGCAATTACTTGAAATTTTAATATTACAAACAATACTATTTCAAGACCTCCGCCGACACCGAAATTGAACCGAACTGGACGGAATTCCCCATTTTATTACTCTATACCTTTCTGAAATAGATTATAAATAAAATTTAAAATGAATATTTTCAATTATTAACAAATTGAATTTAAGTTAAAGTGGCATTGTTACTTAAATTTTATTTTCTGGAATTCTTCTTTCGAGATTCGCATGAAATTAATAATCGACCTCCCTCGTGTTTTAAATTATTCTTATTGTTTTTATATCTTTGTATTTATGCTAATTTGCAATTTTATTAAGCGGTTTTATTGCTATGACCGCAATAAAATATTTGTTTATTATCAACGGATAAGTATTATTGCAATATATTTAGAAATTTATGAGTTATTAAGTAAGTTTATGATACGTTTATATACATTATTTCAAGAGAAACAAACAGATTTTTCTTTTGAATCTTATTGAATATACATAATATTTTTATAAAATAAAATGAAGAACAAGTAGTGGAAAACAGTTCTAATGAATAATAGTTTTAAAAATTTGAAAAACACGCTTTAATATTATTATCAATTTATTATAATATATGATGACGCTGAAACTGGCAACCGGACGCGATCGTCGTTACCTTTTGAATTAGGAAACTGCAAAAAACAATTATTTTCTTATTTCTATACGCATCATAAAAATTTGATTAAACTTTGTAGAAACTCGCTTCGCTAAAACAACACTACAAAACGATGGCATTTTAGACACATTTAAGAACTAATTGTTTATTTGGGCGCATCCCAACTCGTGCCCACTAATCCCTTAAAAGGTACAAGAGTAAAGGTCTCAATAATCTGTATACCTAACTCGTGCTCGATTGAAAAATTTACCTGTTCAAATTACCATCCCATCTATAGGAACAGGTATTATTGTTAAATTGGGTTTTCCTGAAGTACACAATTTATTATGAAAAACGTAAAAAGTTTCCAAAACTTCCATCAAATGCCGAAGAGGTGTTTGAAGTTTTAAACAATATCAATACACGCACTTTACAAGATGAGAACTTTGACCAACCTAACAAAACCTAACCCCAACCCCAGTTAGATTCGACGGCGGACCGAATTACGAAAAATTCGGAGTGCGATTTCGGAATTGGGTCCCATGTACCTACTATTTGTTTAATTTGACCAACCTAACAAAACCTAACCCCAACCCCAGTTAGATTCGACAGCGGACCGAATTACGAAATCAAGTGATATTGGAAAATGGTTGCGTTATTTCAAATAAATGACAACTGTATATGTAGGTCTTGAATATTTAATTATAATAAATAAGAATTAAAAACCGCAGTTCCGATGCACCCGGGCACGAGTTGGTGTATTAATTTTCTACCTGGTTTTTGAACGGGCACGAGTTGGTCAGTGATTTTCGGGGCCAGGTAATAACGGGCACGAGTTGGGAAACGCCGGTTTATTTATAACTATTATCCGTTGTTTACCAGTAAACAATGAAAACTAAATAGAATGTGTGACATCCAGCACAATATGTCAGTGACGCCATTCTGGAATTGTCAAAATTGTCAAAAAATATTAAAAATTTTGAAATATGGTTAATAATTGCCAAATGTTTTCAAAAATTGTCTAAATATTTGAAAATTTGGCATAAATGTTCAAAAATTCTCAAAATTTTGAAAAAATGGTTAATAATTGCCAAATATTTTCAAAAATTGTCTAAATATTTGAAAAATTGTCAAAAATGTTCGAAAATTCTCAAAATTGATTAATAATTGTCAAAAATGGTCAATAATTATCAAAAAATGGTCAATAATTGTCGAAACTTTTAGAAAAATTGTCAAAAATTTCGAAAAATGGTCAATAATTTTCAAAAATCGTTAAAAACTGTCAAAATAATTGAAAAATTGTCTAAAATGTTCAAAAATTCTCAAAATTGATCAAAAATTTCGAAAAATGGTCAATAATTGTTAAAAATCGTTAAAAACTGTAAAATTATTTGAAAAAATGGTCAATAATTGTCAAAAAATATTAAAAATTTCGAAAAATGGTCAATAATTGTTAAAAATCGTTAAAAACTGTAAAATTATTTGAAAAAATGGTCCATAATGTCAAAAAATATTAAAAATTTTGAAATATGGTTAATAATTGCCAAATATTTTCAAAAATTGTGTAAATATTTGAAAAATTGTCATAAATGTTCAAAAATTCTCAAAATTTTGAAAAAATTGCCAAATATTTTCAAAAATTGTCTAAATATTTGAAAAATTGTCAAAAATGTTCAAAAATTCTCAAAATTGATTAATAATTGTCAAAAATGGTCAATAATTATCAAAAAATGGTCAATAATTGCCAAAACTTTTAGAAAAATTGTAAAAAATTCTCAAAATTGATCAATAATTGTTAAAAATGGTCAATAAATGTCAAAAAATGGTTAATAATTGTCAAAACTTTTAGATAAATTTTCAAAAATTTCGAAAAATGGTCAATAATTGTCAAAAAATATTAAAAATTTTGAAATATGGTTAATAATTGCCAAATATTTTCAAAAATTGTGTAAATATTTGAAAAATTGTCATAAATGTTCAAAAATTCTCAAAATTTTGAAAAAATTGCCAAATATTTTCAAAAATTGTGTAAATATTTGAAAAATTGTCATAAATGTTCAAAAATTCTCAGAATTGATTAATAATTGTCAAAAATGGTCAATAATTATCAAAAAATGGTCAATAATTGTCAAAACTTTTAGAAAAATTGTAAAAAATTGTCAAAATTGATCAATAATTGTTAAAAATGGTCAATAAATGTCAAAAAATGGTTAATAATTGTCAAAACTTTTAGACACATTGTCAAAAATTTCGAAAAATGGTCAATAATTGTAAAAATCGTTAAAAACTGTCAAATTATTTGAAAAAATGGTCAATAATTGTCCAAAATTATTAAAAATTTCGAAAAATGGTCAATAATTGTTAAAAATCGTTAAAAACTGTAAAATTATTTGAAAAAATGGTCCATAATTGTCAAAAAATATTAAAAATTTTGAAATATGGTTAATAATTGCCAAATATTTTCAAAAATTGTCTAAATATTTGAAAAATTGTCAAAAATGTTCAAAAATTCTCAAAATTGATCAATAATTGTTAAAAATGGTCAATAATTGTGAAAAATGGTCAATAATTCTCAAAACTTTTAGAAAAATTGTCAAAAATTTTCAAAATTGATCAATAATTGTCAAAAATGGTCAATAATTGTCGAAAGATGGTCAATAATTGACAAAAATCGTTAAAAACTGTCAAAATATTTGAAAAATTGTCAAAAATTTACGAAAAATTGTTGAAAATTGTTGAGGTTTTTGAAAAATTTCAAAAATTTTGAAAAAATGGTCTATGATTGTCAAAAATTTTGAAAAAATGGTCAAAAATTAGCAAAAATTGTTAAATATTGTCAATTATTGTTAAAAACTGTCAAAAATGGACATTTATTGTCCAAAAATGGTTAAAAATTGTCATTATTTTGAAAAATGGTCAAATATTGTCAATAATTTTGGGAAAATTGGCAAAAATTCTCAATATTGATCAATAATTGTCAAAAATGGTCAATAATTGTCAAAATTGATCAGTAATTGCTATTTGCTGGATAAATTGGTGAGGAGGCCGAGCCTCCTTAGCCTTCTTCGAGGAGCCGCCACTGGCAGCCATCAGTTCAAAAATGGCGTGGGAATGCCTAGGCAATGAACTAGGCGAGAACAATATAGTCACTTTGATGCGGATTCCAGGACACACTGGAATATAAGGAAATGAAATAGCAAAGAGGGGGACTGAAACACCCTTTTATGGGGCGGAACCCTTTTGCGGTATCAGCTTCAATGTAATATCGGAAGAAATAGGCAAAGCCTAAAAAAAGAGAAGATCTGACCATTGGAAAAATCTAGTAGGACTTAGACAAACAAAGATTCTTCTGGGTGACCACAACCTGTTGAGATCAAATGAATGTATCAGTCAAAGTAAAACTGCACTAATAGTTTAAACAGGGATCCTAACGGGACATTGTCGCCTGAATGGGCACCTGAAAAAGCTCAAAATAGTGGATGAAGAAGAATGTAGAAAAAACCTCCATCCACATACTTGATTCAGAATCCTAGGGTACAACACCTAGGAGATTACTGGATACATTTACCTACGTTAAAATTCCTCCGGGAAATAGGACTAAAGGAGCTACTAGTCTCTGAGACTTTCCTGAGGAACTAAGTAGAAGTAAGGGGACACAATAGATCTTTTAGATCTCAGTGAATGTCACCTCAATATACATAGATAGACGATTTTGAGGACAGGTTTTGTCAATTTTGAGTTCGATTTCCTTATGACTCTAATAATCAAAAGAAACTTTCAGCACAAACGGCTGCTAAAGCCGCCGCCATAAATGTACACTGTTAAAAAAATAAAAATATCAAAAAATGTTGTAGATTCTATACGCATTATAGAAATTTGATAAAACTTTTTCTGAGTACTCTGATAATCAAAACAAACATTCACTATCAACGGCTGCTGATGCAGACGCCATCTACACTTGTTTGTGAAATTTAATATTTTTCAACAAAATTTTCAATTTCTGGGGATATTAATTCATTTTACAATGGACAATGAACAAATCTGAGAATTTTTTCTTCCACATTCAAATATTCCATACATGGGCGTAACATAAACATAATATTTCGGGATAGCAGGATCTGCAGACCCAAAATCTAGTCACGACCATCTACTTTTTACATGACTTTAATCCGGCATATCTTGGTCAGTGGTTACTTATCTCTGAAAATATGATAAGATATGATTCTATAAAAAATTTCTCATTTTATTTAACGCAGAGAAAAAACTATTTTAAATTAATTAATTGAAATATTATCGTAAACTGAATCAAACCTTTTTTCTATAAAACTAAGATATGTCACTTTCTCTGCAAATGTAACAGTTCCAGATACCTTTCGGCAATAAACTTAAATTTATGTACTACATAACAACCTTCCTTATAATATTTGTCGTTACAATCCATCTATGGATAGTGTGTTACGAACACTCTGTATAACGAAGGGGAAGTTAAATAAAACAGGTCCGATATGAATGCGATTTGGCCATTGGCAATAACGGTGTATATATATATATGTTTGTGGCAGTTATAATGCGTTAAATAAGGAAATCCAGTATTTACTTATAGAATTAAAAAAAAGTTTCACTTTTGTCGATGCTGATTGACCGACCCATTACCAATTTGAGTGATGGAATGAGATGTTGGAATTTGTTTCCATAGCTGCGGGTGCTGGTGCTCCTTTTTTGGCGCCTTGCTCTTAATTAATCGAGTATGAGAAAAATGGTTATTATCGGTAGAGATACTTAGTTAACTGAATGACTTTTATACGCGGTAGATAACTGTCTTTGAAGGTTGGTGTATAGTATAAATAAAAGTTTTTTTGATGCGATAACAGAGATATCGAGATCATTCCTGAACGAAAATGTTGAGAAGGGATATCGTTATAATGTAATGTAAATGTTTCTGTTCTATCGAAGGTCATAACAGACCTTCGAGAGAAAGCACTACAACGGCTAAGCACATCTGTAGTAACGAACGGTTAAAATGGGCTATGAACACCTTTTCACCATTCAAGGCACCGGGAGCCGATGGAATTTTCCCAGCATTGCTCCAGCAAGGACAAGACGAAATTCTACCACATTTGGTTAGGATTAGTCGAAGCAGCTTAGAACTGAGTTATATACCAGAAGCATGGAGAAGGGCAATAGTAACCTTCATTCCAAAAGCTGGAAAAAGGGACACAACAAACCCCAAATCCTTCAGACCAATTAGCCTAACATCGTTTGTGCTCAAAACGATGGAAAAAGCTATTGACAACTACATTAGAGCGGAAATCCTAGAGAGACTACCTCTCCACCCGCATCAGCATGCTTACCGGGCAGGCAGATCTACGGAGACTGCACTGGTACAACTGACGGAGGATATCCGAGGTGCTCTAGACAACCAAGAAGCCGTAGTATGCGCCTTTTTGGATATAGAAGGAGCTTTTGACAATACTCCTCATGAGGCTGTCAAAAGAGCATTAAATAGAAGAGGTGTAGACAGCACAACATCCAAATGGATGTCGGAACTGCTCACCACTAGAGTAGCAGAGACGAGGACGAGCAAAGACATTGTCTCCATCTGTACAACCAGAGGATGTCCACAGGAAGGAGTAGCATCCCCATTAATGTGGAGCCTGACGGTTGACGAACTCCTGTGTGGTTTGACTGACCTCGGAATATCCTGCCAAGGATATGCTGATGATATTGTCATAACAGCCAGGGGAAAATTCGAAAATACCCTTTGTGACATCGTACAAAAGGGTCTGAACTATACAAATAGCTGGTGTAGGCAAGTGGGACTCAACATCAACCCCACCAAAACCATCTTAATAGCCTTCACTAAGAAAAGAAAGCTCAACCTCAAAACCATTAAACTTATTGGGAGCGAGGTTGAATGGAGACAGGAAGTCAAGTATCTAGGTTTGACTCTAGACAGTAAACTCCTGTGGAACAAACACGAAAAGGAGATTATATACGAAGCAAAAATGGCTCTAATGGTGTGCAGGAATCTGGCAGGGAGAAATTGGGGGTGCAGCCCAAAAATCCTGAGCTGGATGTACACTGCCATAGTGAGACCAATTATCACTTATGGAGCCATTGCGTGGAGTAGTAGAACTAGCCTATTGACAACGAGAGAAAACCTCTCAAAAATTCAAAGACTAGCCTGTATGTGCATTACAGGAGCAATGAGAACATGCACAACGGCAGCCATGGAAGTTATTCTCAACCTCACACCACTACATATGGTGGTGGAAAGTGTTGCAGAAAGAACAAGATACAGACTAAGTAGAGAGGGAATCATTAAAAAAAAACCACCTCCTTACTTCTTAGAAATCAAAAAACCTGGGACATGCCACAAGATGGTATGATGAAAAAGTATAATTTTTCAAAGAAATTCGATACGGAATTAAGCAACAAGAAGGAATGGGATCCAAATACCATTACCAGACTTGGAAAGAATGCCATTCAATGGTACACGGATGGCTCAAAAGCAATAGAAGGAACTGGGATAGGAGTGTACGGGCCAGGAACCAAACACTCTGAAAGCTTGGGAAAAACCCCGAGTATCTTTCAAGCGGAAATTCACGCCATAAGAAAGTGTGCCCAGTTCAATATTGATAAAGGATATAGAAGGCAAAGGATTATCATAATGTCGGATAGTCAAGCAGCCATTTGAGCACTGAGCTCTTGTGTTATCAGTTCCAAAATGGTGTGGGAATGCCTAGGCAAACTAAATGAACTAGGCGAGAACAATATAGTCACCTTACTGTGGATTCCAGGACACACAGGGATAGAAGGAAATGAAATAGCAGATGAACTAGCAAAGAGGGGGACTGGAACACCCTTTTGGGGGCCGGAACCCTTTTGCGGTATCAGCTCCAATGTAATATTGGGAGAAATAGGCAAAGCCGAAGAGAAGAGAAGATCTGACCATTGGAAAGATCTAGTAGGACTTGGCAATCAAAGATTCTTCTGGGTGACTACAACCTGTTGAGATCAAATGAATGCATAAGTCAAAGTAAAACTGCACTGAGTTTTAACAGGCATCCTTACGGGACATTGTCGCCTGAATGGGCACCTGAAAAAGCTCAAAATAGTGGAGGAAGAAGAATGTAGATTCTGTGGTATGGAAGAAGAAACCTCCATCCACATACTTGCGAACTGCACAGCAATTCAGAATCCTAGGGCACAACACCTCGGAGATTACTGGATAGAAGAGGGACATTTACCTAAGTTAAAGCCTGCAAATATCCTAAAATTCCTCCGGGAAATAGGACTGAAGGAGCTACTAGTCTCTGAGACTTTCCTCAGGAACTAAGTAGAAGTAAGGGGGCACAATAGATCTTTTAGGTCTCAGTGAATGTCACCCCAATCTACATACATACATACATACAAATGTTTCTGATAAATTCCATATGGTTTTGCAAAATTATAAGAAAAAACACTACTTTCTTTTCTCACCCCGTATATGGGTAAAACGTTGACATTTATTAGAAACCATCAATACATTTCTTCCTTATAAATCAACCTACGAAAAAATCAGCAAAATTCATTCATTGATTCAGAAAAAAATTGGATGTCGATGATAATAGTTTAATAATACTTTAACGCCTTACAAAGTTTTTGAAAAATATTTTTCATAGAACAGAGACCGTCTAAAAAGCAACAACTACTTCTCGGGCTATATGCCCTGACAGACATTAAATTACACTTCTAAGTTAAACGAAGTTGGTATATCTGCAAGATATAACCAACCATTCTGGTTTGTAATCAGAAGGGACAACATCACTTGTAGACCGGTTTCGGCGTATTTGCGCCTCATCAGTACAAGGTAGATGTCCTGGACTGGAGACAACGCTGAGACCATATCAATACATTAACCCCAGTAAAGGAAATGGTAAGAATGCGATAACAGCGACATCCCCACATCTAACCACAAACCAAAATTCTATATTGACAAAAAACCATCTCGGTTTTATAGTTATTCACTTAATTATAGCTTCCTGTAAAAATTGTCATATTTTAGTAAACCGGTCTACACGCGATCTTGTGAAATATTGATGAAATAAAACGACTCGGTTGAATTTTCAATGCAGACCAAGTTTAAATAGGACGAACCTGAAACAGTTTCAAGTGGTAAAAGAGACCCTTCGAAACTACTTTAAGTAAAACCAGATGTTATATGATATTTTGGGCTTATTTTAACACATATAACCCGAGAAGTGGTTGTTACTTCTTAGAGGACGGTCTCTGTTCTTTGAAAAATATTTTTCAAAAACTATTATAATAGTATTGCACTATTATCTTCAACATCTATTGATAAAACACTACTAAAATATGCCATTTTTTACAGAAAACTGTAATTAAGTAAATGTAAGGCATAATTTAGGTGGTGCGATAATTTTGGAGAGTAGTGTATAATTAAAAAAATAGAAACATAAAAAAGGTAGACGGATTCTAACACATCTCGTTATCAGAAACCATTTCTTTTCGGATTTTTATTTTGTTAATTTTTATTTTAAAGAATGACCACAACTAGATACACGTTTTGCACATTTCCGAGATACATATCTAATGAGCTGCTGCATTCCTTTGTCCACTTTGAAAAATCCTTCAGCTTATTTGAGGTTTTTCAAATGGACTAGCTTGTATTTTCAACAGGAATTTAATATCATTTATAAGGATTTCGATGAGATTGATTTAAAAATAATTATTCAAATGTTTTTCAAAAATACATCTATAGGTGATGTTGGGTGAAAATACTTAATTTTATCGAAAAATAATGTTTGTGCAATAATGAATCACCCTGTAAGTAAGTACGTAATTTGGCTTCATATAATGAGTCAACAACTTCCAAACAAATTTACAGGTGATTTTTGGTGTTTATTTTAATCAAAGAATTTTTAATTTTAACTGTGTCTCGAAATCTAGTCATTGGATAGATTTTTTATAAATCCATCAAATATTTTATAGTCAGCTTGTGTTTGAGAGCTGTTGAAATTTTGATGATTTTAATATAAGTCTTTTCAGACACAACACAGACAGATACAGTTTCAAATATACTTAGTGTGGGATTCTACTTATACATTTTACTCTCATCAATTATAATTTTGATTTATTAAAATATCAAATAGTTCAGTTAGTTAATGTCATAATAAGCATCCGCCTACACACCACCAATCTAATAGAAATTTACAGGTCATCCACATAACAGTGTTTCCTGTTATAATACAGTGCGGTTATTAACAATATCAACTAGTTGTTAATTTTACAAATTATATTTTTATTGGTAACAATATTAAAGGCAATTTTTCACGAACCACGTGGAAACAATAGTAAAAATTGTTACAATGAAATTGCCCACGAGAAAAGATATATCGTTATGAAGAATAATGATGTTTGAGACGTTGTCGCTTCTACTAGGAAATAGTGGAAACTTAAATATGGAAAACGAAACATCCTTTATATAATATTATTTTTTTGGTATCCTTAATACTTCGCTCAGTGGCGCCCATCTCGCATGCTGACATTTTTCTTATTATTAGCATTTATCCGAAAATAAAGAAAAGAAAGATAAGAAAGAAAAGAAAGAAAAGAAAGAAAAGAAAGAAAAGAAAGATAAGAAAGATAAGAAAGATAAGAAAGATAAGAAAGATAAGAAAGATAAGAAAGATAAGAAAGATAAGAAAGATAAGAAAGAAAAGAAAGAAAAGAAAGATAAGAAAGATAAGAAAGATAAGAAAGATAAGAAAGATAAGAAAGATAAGAAAGATAAGAAAGATAAGAAAGATAAGAAAGATAAGAAAGATAAGAAAGATAAGAAAGATAAGAAAGATAAGAAAGATAAGAAAGATAAGAAAGATAAGAAAGATAAGAAAGATAAGAAAGATAAGAAAGATAAGAAAGATAAGAAAGATAAGAAAGATAAGAAAGATAAGAAAGATAAGAAAGATAAGAAAGATAAGAAAGATAAGAAAGATAAGAAAGATAAGAAAGATAAGAAAGATAAGAAAGATAAGAAAGATAAGAAAGATAAGAAAGATAAGAAAGATAAGAAAGATGAGAAAGATAAGAAAGATAAGAAAGATAAGAAAGATAAGAAAGATAAGAAAGATAAGAAAGATAAGAAAGATAAGAAAGATAAGAAAGATAAGAAAGATAAGAAAGATAAGAAAGATGAGAAAGATTAGAAAGATAAGAAAGATAAGAAAGATAAGAAAGATGAGAAAGATTAGAAATATTAGAAATATTAGAAATATTAGAAATATTAGAAATATTAGAAAGATGAGAAAGATGAGAAAGATGAGAAAGATGAGAAAGATGAGAAAGATGAGAAAGATGAGAAAGATGAGAAAGATGAGAAAGATGAGAAAGATGAGAAAGATGAGAAAGATAAGAAAGATAAGAAAGATAAGAAAGATAAGAAAGAAAAGAAAGAAAAGAAAGAAAAGAAAGAAAAGAAAAAAAAGGTGAGCGGTCGTCAGACAGAAGCTTGCTTCTTATGCACAATAGAATGACCATTTTTGGAAAATTTTGACCATTTTTCAAAAATATTGACTGACAATTTTTCAAAATTTTTGACAATTTTTAACAATTATTGACCATTTTTGACAGTTTTTTATAATTCTTGACCAGTTTTTCAAAATTTTGACAATTTTTGACCATTTTTCAAAATTTTAACAAATATTGACCATTTTTGACAGTTTCTAACAGTTATTGACAATTTTTCAAAAATTTTGACCAATTTTCAAAAATTTTGACAATTTTCAACAATCATTGACTATTTTTGACAGTTTTTAAAAATTATTGGCCATTCTTTCAAAATTTTAACAATTTTTGACCATTTTTCAAAATTTTAACAATTATTGACCATTTTTGACAGTTTCTGATAATTATTGACCATTTTTGACAATTTTTCAAAATTTTAACGTTATCAGTTAATTATCGCGCTAGTTATCGTTATTTCAATGCGTCTCTCTCTCTCTCATTCTAATGAGTCATCGCGTGACGAACGCTTCTTCGTAACATCACACGTTTCACGACTTCAATAGCCTTCTCAAAAGTCCTATGTCGTGCAATAAGAAGCAAGCTCCAAAATAGAAGAAAAGAAAGAAAAGAAAGAAAAGAAAGAAAAGAAAGAAAAGAAAGAAAAGAAAGAAAAGAAAGAAAAGAAAGAAAAGAAAGAAAAGAAAGAAAAGAAAGAAAAGAAAGAAAAGAAAGAAAAGAAAGAAAAGAAAGAAAAGAAAGAAAAGAAAGAAAAGAAAGAAAAGAAAGAAAAGAAAGAAAAGAAAGAAAAGAAAGAAAAGAAAGAAAAGAAAGAAAAGAAAGAAAAGAAAGAAAAGAAAGAAAAGAAAGAAAAGAAAGAAAAGAAAGAAAAGGAAAGTTTACATGTAACGAGTGTTTGATTAAGAGAGGTAAGCCGCTGTATCTCAGAAACTATTTATCGTACAGCTTAGAGAAAAAAATCGGTAATACAAACTTGCATACGAGAAACTGCTGGAAATTATTTTCAAGTTTCCTACTCCACCGCTAGAGGGCGTAGTTCATAATAATAACACAAAAACATCATTTTTCTATAATAAATGAACCGTTATAGTACCACAAAATTTAAATATTTGTAAACATTGGATCATTTTAGGTAAGTTTGCTCCAGTACTTTTTCCTCTATCTTGTAAAATAACTGAGAGGGGTGAGAGGGAAAGCTGACTCAATAAAACTGTTATAACTTTTGTTCTGTTTTATGGATTTTGACAAACTTAGTATCATTTTATATCGTTTTTTTTTTCTAGTGGTTTTAACGGTCGCTAGGTGGCGGTTATTGAACAATTGTTTTGTTTCGAACTTTTATTGCGATGCTATATTTTTTAATCATTTACTTGAAAGAGGTTTTAGTCACTTAGTCCTAAATTACATTTTGTCATGTTATTGTATTTTGTTCGTTGTGGACATATTGGCAGACCCAGTATAATTTTTATAATCTGACAGATGAGAACGTATAATAATTGTAGGTAATTTTCTGAGCCAATCTGTATAAAAACCTTTTTTAAATGATGCCATAAAAACTGTAGAGTATAAAAATCACCACCATAAAGACGAAAATTTATTTTTCTTTCGTTTGGTAATAACTTTTCAGTCAAGTCTGGTATAAATCATACTAGGTTTATTTATTACGATTTTATTGCTCTTTAGATGAAGCAAATGAGCATCGCATGGTGTGCTTATTTCACCTAATTGACGATCATTTGTCATCTCACCGAGATAATATCGCGTATAGCGGCAAATGTCAAGTTTCGTTTCCGGTTTTTCCATTGGGGATAAATAATTGCATGGGTGAAGTCTTAATCTATTACGTTACACTATGAGATATGCATAATATTTATATACTTGTAGGATTTAAATATCTATATATACACCATGCCACGTTGGCTAAAAAACAATGAATTTTCTTTTATAAAAAACAAAAATGTTTATAAAACAAACATGGCGTTTTAAATTTCGGGTGAAACACATCTACACATTTAAGCACCCCGTATATTTTCAAATTGAACTCTACATCAAAATTTCAAACACAGTATTGGTACAAAAGAATTTAACTACAATTCTCAAACAAATCATCAAAATCAAATAAGTACTTCAAGAAGAGATCACCAAGTTTGAAAATGTGTAAAATTTTTGACTAGACTTTTTAAAAATGATTTTTCATGAATTTCTAACTTCATGTGATTTCCTGAAAAACATTATAAATTGACTATCCATACACAATAAAGACACTCAAAGAATTTTAAATTTTGTATTAATCATCTTTCGAAAAAAACACAATCATACACGTTCTCAGAAATTAAAAAAGGGATCTAAATTATAAATTCGGTTTTCGTAGTATCCACCGTTTATATTAAAATTTATATGTATATAAAATCTCTACGTAGAAATCGATTTAGTCAGAAATTTGATATTTTCCCAGATGCATCGAAAAGAAATTTATTGTTTCAACGTATACCTAGTGGTGATTTTTATTTTTAAAAAAGACAATTTAACGCTAGTATCGACCAATCAGAGTACAAGAGCATCGATTCGAATCTTCGTTGTTGTCGTTCGGTGAGATTTCACCATAGAAAAATAAAAAATTTGTCAACTTCAAATATAATGGAGGTTAAATTTTTAAAAAGACTTAATATGTCATCAGGTGAAAGAGGTTTAAAAAAGGAAACGAAAAAACTCAAAATATACAGAGAGTCCCACTTAAACTTGATATAGGTTTACCGGGACATTTTATGTCACCCTATAGCAGAAATGATAAGAAGTAGTAAATTGTCAAAAATGTTCGAAAATTCTCAAAATTGATTAATAATTGTCAAAAATGGTCAATAATTATCAAAAAATGGTCAATAATTGTCGAAACTTTTAGAAAAATTGTCAAAAATTTCGAAAAATGGTCAATAATTTTCAAAAATCGTTAAAAACTGTCAAAATAATTGAAAAATTGTCTAAAATGTTCAAAAATTCTCAAAATTGATCAAAAATTTCGAAAAATGGTCAACTTCAAATATAATGGAGGTTAAATTTTTAAAAAGACTTAATATGTCATCAGGTGAAAGAGGTTTAAAAAAGGAAACGAAAAAACTCAAAATATACAGAGAGTCCCACTTAAACTTGATATAGGTTTACCGGGACATTTTATGTCACCCTATAGCAGAAATGATAAGAAGTAGTAAATTGTCAAAAATGTTCGAAAATTCTCAAAATTGATTAATAATTGTCAAAAATGGTCAATAATTATCAAAAAATGGTCAATAATTGTCGAAACTTTTAGAAAAATTGTCAAAAATTTCGAAAAATGGTCAATAATTTTCAAAAATCGTTAAAAACTGTCAAAATAATTGAAAAATTGTCTAAAATGTTCAAAAATTCTCAAAATTGATCAAAAATTTCGAAAAATGGTCAACTTCAAATATAATGGAGGTTAAATTTTTAAAAAGACTTAATATGTCATCAGGTGAAAGAGGTTTAAAAAAGGAAACGAAAAAACTCAAAATATACAGAGAGTCCCACTTAAACTTGATATAGGTTTACCGGGACATTTTATGGCACCCTATAGCAGAAATGATAAGAAGTAGTAAACTTGTGTCAAATGCGTTCCTGAAGTCTATAAAAATTACGTAAGTTATTCTTCATAAAAAATTCTACATGTTCTAAAATACAGTCATCAGGTATTAAATTTTTTCAGTCGTATACGAGGTTTGTCAGATAATATGAATTTTGCCCAACAGTAGATAAAGTTATCTTTTTATTCGTTGAAAATTTGATCAGATTTCACCTAACTACAGTTACATTGGCATTATTATTGATAAAAAAAAATTCCATGTAATTGGCTGTAATTGCATATTTGAACGTATTTTTCACCTCTTATCATTTTTTCTTAATTAATAACAATTTTCGATATTGTCAAAAATAAAGGTACTTTACTCTTTAGCCAAAATCATATTTTCTGACAAACCTCGTATACAACTGAAAGAATTAATAGCTGATGCATTTTAGGTTTAAGATCATGCAGAACTTTTTATAAACATTAACTTTTTTTCGTAAAATTAATAATAAAAAATCCCTGGAATACAATAATGCTCTACACGTCATTTTTATAGACTTCAGGAACGCATTTGACACAATCGTAAGACACAAGATTATAGAAACACTAAAAATACTGGGAATCCCAAAGAAGCTTAGGGAATTGGTGGAAATGATCCTACAAAACACTAAAGGGAAAGTAAAATTCCAAGGTGAAATTTCAGAAGAATTTAAAATGAATAAAGGTGTAAAACAGGGAGACTCAATTTCTCCAACACTGTTTAACCTAGTACTAGAATCCATTTTAAGGAAGGCAAACTTGAACGAGAAAAATATTATAGTGAACGAGATCCAGTTAATTGCTTATGCCGACGACCTCACCATAGTAGCTAGAACTAAGAAAAGTCTAATAAAAGCAGTAGAGAAGCTAGACGCAGAGGCACAAAGATTCGGGCTACGAATAAATGAAGACAAAACAAAATATATGCGAGTGGGGAAAGAAAAACAGAACAATGATAATCACTTAAGAATAAAAAATTACAAGTTTGGAATTGTATCAAGCTTCAATTATTTAGGAACATGTATAGGAAAAACTTGTGAAGACAAGATAAAAGAAAAAATAATGAAAGGAAACAAAATTCTTGGCATAAATAAGAAATTATTAAAATCTAAATCGATCAGCAAAAAACAAAAATACAAATCTTTGATCAGACCAGTCATTACTTACGCACTCGAAACAACAACTATAAACAAAAAAGAAGAAGATCTAAAAATAATAGAAAGGAAAATATTGAGAACAATACTTGGACCAGACATAACAAGAGATGGAGAAAGAAGATTAAAAATAAACGTAGAAATAGAAAAGGAAGCAGGAGGAGAAAATATAGTCCGATATGTAAAAGCAAGAAGACTGGAATGGATGGGACATATTATGAGAAGAGCACCAACAGAAATATTAAAAAGAATAACAACATGGGTTCCGTTGAAGACGAGAACAAGAGGAAGACCACGAAGCAGATGGTGGGATCAAGTAGAGGAAGATATAAAAGCATTAAAAATCAGAGACTGGAAAAGAAATTGCAGAGACAGAAGAAAATGGAGAACTATAACAAATGAGGCCAGGACAGATAAAATATTATAGTCGCACTGATAAAAGAGGAGTAATCCACCTCGTTAATAGGATTAAACACTGCTCTATTGAGCTAGCTATAATCCCTCGGGATTGAACGGCCATGATGATGAGGTTAAAGAGGATTAAAAAAGTGAACCATAATACCCAAAATATACAGGGATCTCAATTAATAATTTCAAAATAAATAGTTTGGTAGCTATTTAAGAAAATAGATTTCCCACTCTTATTTGCGAAACTGCTGAACCTAAAATTAAAAAAAAATACAGAAAAAAATTCTTTTCCTATACATAACAGGAGAATCTATAAAAATTCCATAGTCTTAAAATATCTTGGTTAGAATTAAAAAACCATGGAGTTTTTTTTTTAGTTTAATATACATAAATCACATAACTTTTATAAATTTTTTTCTACCTGGAAAGACGCTTTAATTTTTTTTTAAAGTTCTGTCTCTCGTTTTTTTTTATACCGTCTAATATCAAATTTTCTTTCTTTTTATTTTTATCCTTCCAAAATTTATCTTCCAACATCTTATAACTATCGATTGCGAATGATTTATTTTTAAAAACTAATCGAAAAACAGGTATTTAATTACAGTTTTTAATACAACACTAAAAATACCGAATTCTTAATTAACGTTTCGGAGTTTTAAAATTGAAGGTGATTGAAGAAACGTACAGGGTGTTTCCATAGTTATCTGAAATATTATTGTGGTCGATTCGTTATTAAATTTTAAGACGAAAAGTTCCTATAAACATAATATGTGATAATTTTTACCGTTAATGAGATATAAATAGCTTACATTTTAGGACTTTAGTTCAAAATATATCGTTGGCTTCTACTGCCATAAATAATCTATCCACTTAAGCCTCATAGTGTAGGTCCGATAATATTTAAAAAAGCAATAAATATTTTAAAACTCCATGAACACGTAAATATTATTTAAACACTTCCAGCCTTATTCATAGTCATAGTTAGTAGCTACTAAGATTCTACTAGTTGAAAATCACAAATAACCTATTCATAGACGTATTTAGCATTTTGAGTAACGTTTTAAATATTTAGCAGCGTACTTGTGCGTACTAAATATGACATAAACTGCGTTTTTTGACAGAAGGGGTGAATTTTGTGTTAGTTTGATTTAAATAATAGTGTTATTTCAATTAATAATGGTTTTAAATCATGTAAATATACAGTGTACGTATAAAAATGGTTGAAAAAAACAACTCCACCTTGGAGCTACAAGTTGTCAAGTGAGATTTGCGACAAGAAAAAGACTGATTGCTTATGTTTATGCTTATTATCAATATTTCCATGCAACAACAACAAATTTCTCTGATACTTGAGATTTTTTCCTATAAGAGAAAAAATTTCCAAAAACTACACACTGCGGATTTGCCTAATTATAATTGCGAAAATAACTATATTTTTTTAATATTGAAGAAACAATGAATTCAGGAGCACCAGAAAAACTTGAAACGATGATCGATGTCAATAAACAATAAATGACATGCTAAACCTAATCTCGATTGTGTAAAAACTGCTGAATTTTTCGACAACGTCTTGTAGTTTTGCCAACCCGTAAGCTGTAAATAGCCATGGCTGCTAAGGATGAATTGTATTTACGGCTGGTAAATTTCTATTTATTCTGATAAGCAGGAAAGTAACTAAACATGACGTCATCGTCTTTTTATCGTAAATAAACCATACCTTGCTTTTAAACTAAGAGGAGCGATTTGAATTTAAGTTGGCATTTCTGCTGCCTAGTGATTGGTCAGATTGCCGCACAACTCTTTTGATAAAACTGACAATGACATTTGTTAGTTTTTTGTTTATTTATTTAAAAATATTCATTAGTTCAATCTTTATTAGCACTTTTTTGCGTTTGTTGTTTATTGTTTTATTTTTAATATTCCAACCAAATTAATTGCGATTTTTATTATTTATTCAGGATGATGAACAAAGTCCATGCTTGGTTCTTCTTGTTAATGATAATAACTTTCCAAGTAAAATCTTATATTTAAAATATTTTTACATACATTACAGTACATTGCATTTTCTTCATATCCTCAAAATATTAACAAATTTTGCATAAACTACTTATTATAACCAAACTTTTTTTCACAATAATGTGTCATTTGGTTACTACTTTTGCCATGGCCTGTGCCATTTTCTTATTTCTTCATACTGTTGGTCATACCATTCTTTTTTCTCATTTTCTTTACTCTTCTTTCCTATTATTTGCTGTGCTGCTTCCAATACTACGTTTTTTATTTTTTGCCAACTATTTTCGATATCTTCAATATTTTCTGTAATTTTATCTTCATAGTGACTACGAATAAGGCTGTTTAATTTTACTTTTTTTTCATTTTCTACACAAAACTAACCGCTATGTAAACGAATTCTCTAACCTTAGGGCAATTGAAAAGAAATTATCAGTTATTAAAATCATTAATAAATTATTACAGACATGCATGACTATTAAAAACGGAAAAACAAAATATTGTTTTCATAAAAGCTTCGAGAGGTGTCACAGTAAAATTATTAATCGTGCGCGATATGAGTATCAATTAAAATGCTTGAATATTAACATTGAAGATGAAGATTTTATCGCTTTACATTTAAAAGCAGTTCCGGGTATGCTCGAAAAGAAAAAATCAGTTAAATAATATTTACTTTGGCTCATTTTCGATATTTAAATGTATATACAATGTGTGAATTTTAAGTGTATATTTTTAAATGAAACAGTAAGAAATGTTTCATGGAAAATTGCAAAAAGTAGAACGTTGAAAATTTATTTATACAAGAGATTTTTAAACAGTTATTTTTTAATATCGATTATTTTATTGACGCAAATGCCTACGTATAACATTATTTTTTTCAACCAATTAGAACGATCAATTTATTTAAGTTACCTTGTATGAAAAAATTTCATCGTATGCACATGATATAGAAAGATGTCCTTTTACCCTTTTAAAATTTAAATTGTACGCCTATGGTACGCGCGTTGACGGTTAGGCGGTGACTAACCCATAAGTTTCGCCATTTTGCAAAATTACTGATTCAACTAACCGAGTTTTATTTCAAGTAATCCCATTTAAGGCTATTTGATTGCCTAGAGAGAGACCAGAACATTTCCCCTGTATAAGCTGGGAAAATTATCCCCTGGTATATTATACAATAAATGAAAAAAGCAGAAACCATCCAAACTACACTACCCTACAAATGACCTGACAGGTGTCAAAAAATCAGATGATTCGAAGTAAAATATTGTCAAGATGAATAAACAATTATTAAAAATAACGGAAATAATTTTCTTACGGCAAAATTCCCTCGAGTACATCCTCTGAGATGCGTTCAATGGCAAATCTTTCCCATGCTGTTCTTCTTTTATAACTCTTGAGAAATGCCATAAAAACGAAAATAAAACTCGGTACACAATGGGCCATTATAAAGATATAATTCAAAACGTACACCGCTGTATATCAGCCAGTATTCTCGAGGATGAAAGGGCCTAAGCTTGAGAGTCGACCAGACAGCTTGGCCCCAACACCTTGGAATTTCTTAGAACGTACGGGATGTTTCAAAAAGAGATTGCGGCTGTTAAAGTAAATTTTCAAGAGAATTTATTCTTTGAAATATTTATTTGGCGTAATATAATTTAAATTTTTGTTCTGTTTATTTTTAGAATGCCTGAAAAATTTCACTAACAAAAAACCAATTTTCTGGATATTTTATTTTACTAATTATTACATCAAAGATAAGAATAACATTAAACACATCAAGCCAAATTTCCTTCACGTGAGCATCGACTTTGAGAATAAATTGGATCAAAACGTCGGGGGCAGTTGTAAAGCAGTAGTTGGCTTAGGAGCATCGGTACCTTGTCCTCCTAGAGTCATCCGAGGTATGTTACTTCGAACATTAAAGGAATTTCCGGGACAAGTGGGGCATTCCGATTTGGGTTGACTTACTGGAATAGGTAAACCAGCTGGATGATCACGATTACTTGGACCAACAAGACCCCGACTTTCTGGTCCAGGTTGTTTCAAAGGACCCGCAGGAATGCTAGCTACCTTATTTGGCGGGGGTCTGAGATCTTGAGCATTTCGCGTATATGGTGCTTCTGGACAGCTTGGAACCAAAGAAATATATGATGAAACATATCTTGGTTGATCAACACATTGTTGAATACCTGAGTCTCTACCCCCCAAAGGAGGC
This sequence comes from Lochmaea crataegi, assembly GCA_947563755.1. Classification (NCBI taxonomy): domain Eukaryota; kingdom Metazoa; phylum Arthropoda; class Insecta; order Coleoptera; family Chrysomelidae; genus Lochmaea; species Lochmaea crataegi. The sequence continues at coordinate 7,692,966 of OX387430.1, forward strand.
GAACCAGGTATAGTTGGCATTGTGGGTGGATGTGCAGATTTTCTGGACGTTTGAGGTCCACGATTCAATTTATTTGGATCTGGATATGCAATCTTGCTTGAATAATTTTGTGCTTGTAGTATTTGTTTTACTGTAGCCGTTATAGGTGTTCGTTGTCCAGCTGGTCTACCTGGCGATGAAATAGAAGGATCTATGTGATAATCACGTTTTAACTCAGGCACTTTCGAGTAAAATGAAGGAGCCCATGGTGGTATTGATTTTTTTACGTAATTTGCGCTACCTCGTTTAGAAATTGGTTGAGGAATTTCTCTTCTATCAACTTTTTTTGGTGGCATCCCTCTGCCAATATCATAAGCATAAGCTACTGTAGTTGTTCTTTGACCATCTGAATGTGAAACTGGTTTACCTGCGCTAGAAGTTGCAGTTTTATTCGAAGTTATTTGTGCAAATGGTATCCTCGATGTTTTAGCAACTGAAGTTTGGTTTTGTAATCTCGGAATCTCACTAATTTCATTTCCGTATCTAGGTATATACTTAGCTATTTTCGAAGGTCGACGCATTTCAGATGAATTTGCTATTGAAGTCGATTGAGGTGGTTTATTTGTTACTTGTTGAATCATTATCGATCCTTGCTCTGGTCTAGGTAATCGAGAAATTTGCCCTACAGTAGGAGGTGTGTTAATCGTTGGAGACTGATTTTTTTCCCCTGAATTGTTATTGATCAGTTTTTTAAGCATTTCAGCAGTTTCTTCGTCTCCTGCGAAAAGGCTATCGATGTATTCCAATTCTTGATCGATTGGTACTGCCGTGAACTCAACTTCATCAGACATTTTCAAAAGATTTCGTTTTCATGGATATCTTCGAAGTTTAAAAAAATCTTCTCTATTCTCTTTTTAACTCTATATACCAGAAATTTTGAGTGCATTTATTACAATGCTGAATTATAGTAAATGTCACTGGTTGACTGACGTCAGTCTCCGCTGCACCGACATGTTAGAGTCACCAGTGGCACATACAAAAACGCAGTAGTTGTTGTTTACATCATTCATCATCATATCTGAAACTTGTCTTTATATAAGTTTTCGAGTAACGTCAAAGATTATCTTTGTCTTTATTAACGTTTTCACTAACATTATCTTCAAAATTTTAGTTAAATAAAGTAAAAATACAACCATGTTGAAATCGATTTATTTTGATACATTTTTGTGTTATTATTATTATTGTGAGCTTGGACATCAACTGGTAACTGAGGATTGAAAAACATTCTTCTACTTTGTCGTTCCTGGACCACTTCAATTTGAACCGAAACGAGTACCTTGAGAACCTGGACATGGCTGATAATCGGAATCATCTTGACTTGGTCGTCGATTACTTTGCGAAGTTGGAGTCCCTCGACCAGGAGAACGGCGTGAACCAGATTGATTTGCAGTAGATGGAGAGCCAGCAATTGTCGGCATTTGTGGTTCCCCTCTCCTTTTTGATTTTTTTGCTCCATTATCTGCCTTACAGCGAAGAAAACTTTGAGCTTGTGGTAACTGATTTAACATTTGTCGCATCCCAGGTGACATGTCCGGTGATGCAGGTGGAGGCGAGAAATATTGATTACTCGATGTACCAGGAGTTTGAGCTTGTGGAGAATCATAGAAAGGAGGGGTATTCATTGCATCAAGCATGTCTGCATTGCCATAGTTAGGGGGTGTTTTTAGCCAGGGCATTTCTGGTGATCTCCTTACATTTCGAGTAGGTGTTTCGTATTCGGGAGGTAGTGGAGGTAAATTTGGTAGTCTCTCCATCGTTTCCGCTATAAAAGTATCAGTATCCGTACCAAAAAGTGGTCCTCTACGTTTTACTGATGGGCATATACTTTTAGCTTGTCCAGCTGTTGGTGAAGTTCTGGAAGAGGCAGCTCTACGTTCGGGCGACAGAAGATCAGGATGCCGTTCATAAAATCGGTCAGCCTCAAACTTTGATAATGGAGATACTTGCGCCACAGGTGGTAAACCAAATTCGTCTAGTTGAGGTGGTGATCTCCTTCTTGATTGTTGTACATCAGTCACATTTTGCGGGCTACCCCTAATATTTCTTTGTGCCTTGCAAGGCTGAAAACGTTGCCCTGGAGATTGCATTCTAGGTGACATTTCCGGAGATGCGGGGGGTGGCGAATAATATAGATCACCCATTGAAGTATCAAACAAATTACCATAAGTAGAGTCCGGTGCAACGAAAGGGGGGGTTACTTGAGATTGTGGAGATTCATAGAAAGGAGGAGTTTTTCCTCTACCAAAGAATTGTTGCATTCCAGGTGATCTACTTGAACTTAAAGGAGGAGGAGAGAAATATTGCTCACCCATTGATGTGTCAAATAAATTAGCGGTTGGGGAATAGGGTGCGGAGAATGGAGGTGATACTGGAGTTTTTGGAGAATCATAGAAAATAGGAGTTTGTTCTCTACTAAGCATTTGTGAAGGAGAAACTCTTTGGGAAAAAATTGGTGTTGTTTGCTTTTGCCGTTCAGGAGATTGCCATTGGACATCGCCACCTTTTCGAGGAGGTGTTCTTTGGGGTGAGTAATCAGTAGGTAATGGAGGTAAATTTTGTTGTAGCGCCAGAGATTCTGCTATAAAAAGATCAGTATCCATACCCTGCATGCTACGTCTTACTGATGGACAGATACTTTTACCTTGTCCAGCTGTTGGTGAAGTTCTTGAAGACGAGACAGCTCTACGTTCCGGTGACTGATACTTTGGTAATTGCGATACCTGCACCACAGGAGGTAAACCAAATTCGTCTAGTTGGGGTGGAGACCCGGAAACGGCTGGTGGTGGTGATCTCCTGCTTGGTTGCTGTACGTCACTCACATTTTGTTGGCTACCCCTAATATTTCTTTGCGCCCTGCAAGGCTGAAAACTTTTAGCTGGAGATTGTATTCTAGGTGACTTTTCTGGAGAAGCCTGGGGTGGTGAAAAATATAAATCACCCATTGAAGTGTCAAATAAATTACTGGAAGTAAAGTCTGGTGCAACGAACGGGGGTGTTACTTGAGATTTTGGAGATGCATATGAGGGAGACGTTTGTTGCATTCCAGGTGACCTACTTGCACTTATAGGAGGAGGAGAGAAATATTGCTCACCCATTGATGTGTCAAATAAATTAGCGGTTGGGGAATAGGGTGCTGTGAACGGAGGTGATACTGGAGTTTTTGGTGAATCAAAGAAAGGAGGAGTTTGTTCTCTACTAAGCATTTGTGAAGGAGAAGCACGTTGAGAGAAAATTGGTGTTGTTTGCTTTGGCCATTCAGGAGATTGCCACTGGATTGGACCACCTGTTGTTCGAGGAGGTGTTCTTTGAGGTGCGTAGTCAGGAGGTAGCGGAGGTAAATTTTTCTGCCGTGCCATAGCTTCTGCTATAAAAGTATCATTATCCATACCATAAATCTGCATTCTACGTCTATCTGATGGACTTTGTTGGCTTTGAGGAACGAATGGTAAATCCTTCTTTCTTGCTATCATTTCTTCCAGAAAGGTAGCATTATCAACACCACTGAAATTCAATCTACGTCTTGCTGAAGGACATATGCGTTGTTCAGCTGGAGATGTAGTTGAAGGAATACCTGGACGACGGGAAGGTGTTGTCTGTATTCTTGAAGAAGGGGCCTCCCCTCGTCCAGGTGACATAAACTGAGGAGGAGATTCTGAACCTATTCCAGTAGGTGACATATATTGAGGAGGAACGTACCCTTTCGCGAAATCAAACATTGTATCATCTCCTGGTGACGAAGGACCTAAACTTGGTGATGGTACTCTTCTACTCTCTCCTGGCATTGAAGTTGTTATTCTCGTAGATGATTGCGTTACTTTTGTTGAACCTCCTTCAGGTAACTTTGGTGATTGTTGAAATTGAGCTACGGGTTGTCTGGATTGGGACAGTGATTGTTGATCATTGCAGATTTTGGAACCAGGCATTATACCAATTTCAAAACGGGTTGAACTAGGCATAAATGAGGCTGATGATTCATCTTGTTTTACATCAGAGACCATATGTGAAATATTTTTAAGCGTATTAGCCGTTTTTCTATCTCTTTCAAATAATGAATCTATGTAATTGTCCTCTTGGTTCGATATATCCATAGCTTCATTTTCTGAAGGATATGGTGGTTCTTCGGCAGCTCCTGGCTGTAAATGTTCAATTAAAGGAGGTATGACATCGGCAAATATTTTATGAGCAGCTGATGAACCTTTGGTTAGTCGTTGTATAGGTTCAGTTGGTGGAGCTTGAGGTTCTGGTGGAAGTTGTTCATCATCACTTTTTTCTTCTTGGTATTGTCGAGTTTGTTCAGTAGCATCATAATCGGGTTCTAGATCATCATATAATCGTTCGGCGATAGCAGAAGCCTCTTGGAATATTTTATCCATATCGGGATCTCTACCGCTACATGCATAGGAACAGGTTGGTTTTGGACTACCTGTATCTGTTTCTTTTGTTGTATCTCTTTTTAGCGGTTCATCAAATACATAGATAGGGGGGATGATTTTTAATCTTTTCGGGCTTACAGATGGCTTGGGAGTTGTTAAAGGAATACCAGATTGAGCCGGTAATGTTCCTCTAATAGTGTCCTTCAAATCATCTTTTTCTTTTTGTACTATTCGTTTATTTATAGTATCGCGGAAATACTGGACAAGAAGTGAATCTTCTTTAAGTTCCTGCTCGTACTCCGTTTCATTCAAATCTGCAAAGTTTTCCAAATCATATTCCACGTTAACATTTTCTTCGTCTTCTCTATCATCTGATGACTCATCCAAATCTAAATCATCAGCCCTACTTCGTTTTTCCCGTTTTCTTCTCTGTTCTCGAATCTCTCCTCTTTGAAAATCTTTCAAAGCTCTCTCCATTTCATTGTAGTCTTCTTCTATCTCCGAATCAACATCCGCTAACTGACCTTTCTTTTTACGAATTTGCTTTTCCGATCTCACTTTCGGAATGGCTCCTGTTGCATGTCTAGGTCTTTCAACTACGTCTATTAAATTGGAACTCCATGTTGGTGGTTTTCTGGTTCCGTCTTCTTCTAGTTGAGGACCAGTAACTAGAGGTTTCACCGGAGCTGTATTACCCAGCTTCTTTTTTGACCTTTTCTTTCTCTTATCTGATTCTAATTGATCTGCTGAAGGAGATCCCGGTGAGCAAGGTTCTTTACTTTCAGGTCCAGGACATGAAATACAAGTATCAGGAGATCTACTTCCTGGGGGAAGAGGGCTGTTTGTATTTACAGCACTTTTAGCGGCTTTAGGAAATATTCCTTTTTCAGCATTTTGCCAACTTGTAATAGGTTCTTTAGATATGGCGTAGTAGCAATGCACACCAAAACCTGGAATGTCTTGTGCAGCCACGTATTCTCGAAGATCGGTTGAAATATCGGTGGTGTAAGGAGGAAAATCACCCATCTGACCTTGTAGTTGTCTTCTTATATTTGAACGTCTCTCCTTTTGTTCCGCTTCAATAAGTTCTTGTGCCATTGTATTAAGATCATACTCATCTGGAAATTCCTCAAGTTTTTCATAATTGGTGGGGTCATCAGTAAAAATTCCGACCAATTTTCGTCTTTGTAACGCAAAAAGCAATAGTTTTATGTAGTCTGTTTTTAATTTGTCTCCACTATTTTCGTCTTCTTTGATTTTTTTGACCCATGATGCAGCCAAAACTCGATCTTTAGCTTCCGGCAAAGAAAAAATTAAAGGTCTGGCAAATTTTGAGTAAAACTCCAACTCATTTTTCACACCTTCCATGTCCAATAACTTTACATGTTATAAAATCACCAAAAATTTTGAAAATTGCATTGATCATACAATCTGAAATACGTTACATTTTGACATTTTTTTTTCAAACGATTAGTTGACATTGGGGCATGTCAAATTTTTACGAGCAGTGGTAAGTTCATACAGGGTGGGTTGCTCAGTGGATAGAGGGAGATCTAGGTTTGATTATCTACTTAACCATTCGTCTTTGAGTTCTAATAGCGTTTTCCATTTGCAATTTAGTGCGCACTTAGCATTTCGCTCTAAACTGCAAACGCTATAATAGAGGAGTTCAGTTTAAGGTCAGTGTGGCCAACAAAAAGTGGCTTTTATGACAAAAAAAAAAAAAAAAAAATTGTTAAATGTAAAAACAAAAATACCCCCATTAAAAAAGTCTGGAGTATATAAACTTAAATGTCCAGAATGTAATGCTGTCTATATTGGTCAAACAATTCGAAATTTTGAAATTAGATACAATGAACACTCACGAGCATACAGATTAAAACAGCCAGATAAATCACATTACGCAAAACACCTTCTTGACACAAAACATTCATTAACACCTAACACAGAACTAGAAGTACTGCATATTTGTGATAAGAAACAAGAACTAGATTTCCTTGAAGAACTAGAAATAAGAAGACACTTAAGAGACCCACAATATGAAGTTGTCAATGAACAGATTAATCTAGGGAGCTCTCCACTAATAAATTGTCTTCTTAAGTAACTATTGTAAAGATCAGCAGATATAGTTTTCCTTGGTTTTCTATATCATTGCACAGTTATACTGATCTTAAATGGGAAAAAGATATCCAAGATATCCCCATAGGGCTAATAATACCTAAGCTTTAATATTTGTAAAATCATATCTTCTTCTTTTCTCTATTCATATATATTAAGTCAATCACAAGATAGGTCACTTACTATTTGGTCTAGCCAAAATATTAAACATCAAGTAGGTATCACATAAAATGTAACTTCTGTCATTCTGACGATGATATGTCAATATCGAAATAATTATCAATATCCTTTAATAATTTTCATAAATCTTTCAATTAAATAGTGGAATTAATTAGAAACAGTTAGTTTCATTTATAACATTTTTATGACAAGAATGACAGAATGTCTACTATTCAAAACATGAGATTTTTGCAGGTTTTTTTTATCATTGTGAACATCTACATTGCTTTAGTTTTGGCAAGTCTTCATTTCATTTCTGTCACTAGTTATGTCAAATGTCAGTTTTAAATATTTTGGTGGTATTCGTTTAATCGTCTATGTTTATTTGCCATTAGACTTTTGTAGTAGTTCTAGTTAGTTGTATCTCTTTAATGTTCTGATTGCTTTTTCCACTGACATCTGTCATAACTAGTGACATAATGGCAGAAGTGGAATGGTGACTTACCAAAAGTTCATTGTCTTAATAAATCAAAATAACTGTCATTCTTGTCATAAAAACCACTGACCTTGCACTGAACTCCTCTATTGACAGTGTTCCAAAAAATCATGACTGAGTGCAAAAAGATATAGACACATATTGTCGTTAGATAGACTACTGCGTTAAATTAAGAACGGCCCTTATTGGTTGAAAAGCTCATTTAACAGTTCGCGCGTGAGATAAGTGAGGTTAGGAAATATCATGTCTTGTCAACACACTTCTCTTCGGCATGGAATTTTAATTCCATTAACAATGTTTTTTTACTGATATTCTTCTTCTTATTTATATTTTATCCTTCCAAGTAAACTAATAGAAATACTCTTTTAATTGTTATAAGTATTACTCAGTAAATTTATAAAAAAAATATCGTGTGGAGCTTTTTTTGTAAAAAATACTTAAATCTAACATCTAACTATAATTTAGACTCCACTCTGTAGGCCACAGGCGCAATATTTAATTTATGAGCACCATTTGGATAATGAAATCGATATTTTAGAAGATCTCGTGAATAGACCTGTCCTTTTTTCGGAGCTCTAACAATAACGAGGTATATTCTTAGAAATACGAAGCATCGCATCGGGGCCAAGCTGTCTGGCTGGAATAGACTTTCCAATGAACAATGACGGTGGCCACAAACGAAAGAAACTTTTACAAATACAAAGGAGGCAAAACTTTGATGAAGAAGCCGATATAGAACAGGAAAAGATTGGTCATAACATAAATTAAGGTTGATTGACAAAAGTGAGGTTCAATCAACCTATTTTTGATATGTGATATAATATGAACGATCTTTTCGGGACACCCTGTGTATTTATATATTTTATACACAATACCATAAATGATTTTTTTTCCAAAACACAGTTTAAATCACTTTGACTAAATAAATTCCCGTTTGACGTGGTACTGAAATTAAACGTCCTCCTCGAGTTTTACAAGAACTTTACGGCCAACTGACCGTAGGCAATTAAGTTTTTATAAAAATTGCAGCAGGTAAATGTATTTTAAAATATTTTATTGCCTTTGTACTTAAGATGGTAATCAGTTGTGGGTACGCTGCAAAATGAGGCGTGAGTTTTATTTTTGTCGTCAATAAACATTTTGTTGAGAAGTTGAAATTGACGTTATCTCGTCAAATGTTTATTGTAACAAACTGCTGGATTATTGGATTTTACGGCCCGACAAGTACGAGAATTTTATGTAGCATACAGGGTGTTACACTTGAAATAGCGGTAAAGAGAAGTTTCTAAATAAAAGTATTCTTAAGACAGATACAAATTTGTGAGGTTACAATTCAAAAATTAACTGACTCAATTTTAGTATTGATTGTAACACTTTTGGTACTTTTGAAACCAGTTGGATACCGCATCTGTTGACGGAAAGCTTTTAGAGTCAATTGGTGTCAAAAAACTCGTTTAACGCAGAAAACTCAAAAAATATATACAGTATTGTCAGTAGTGATGAATCCTGGATTCACTCTTATGAACGTTTGGGTGTTCCAAGATGTTCCAATTCCTCTGCAAGATCAAAGAACTGATACTGCGGATTGGTACATATCGATTTGTTTGTCGGAAGTAATTGCTGAATTGCGAAAAACCAACCCCCAACGACGAATGATCCTCCACCAAGACAATGCAAGTTCCCACAGCTCGATAAACAATTGAGTTTTTAAAGCAAGAAAACATCGAATTGTTGGACCATCCTCCATACAGTCCTAATTTCAACTTTTCCAAAAATTAAGAATGATCTGCGTGGTCAAAGGCTAGTCCCCAGAAGATGCAGTCAACGCCTTCAAAAACTCTATTTTGAATGTACCAACAAGCGAGTGGAATAACCGCTTCCAGAATTGATTCCAAAGGATGCAAAAATGCATTTTCTTCGTGGAAAATAATTTGAAAAATATAGTGTTCAACAATTATCTACTGTTTATTTCTAGCTCTATATGCAAAATATAAAAGAACCCTCGTATTTATAATATTATGGGATGTATTGTTTACTTTTTTCAACCTTCCTAGTAAAAATATTTTTGATTTTTATTATTCGAATATAAAAATGAGGAATTAATTAATTTTTATACCAATTTAAAACTATAATTATCCTATTGTACCTATCCGAGGCATAGTTTAGTGAAACTACATTTTTTCAATATACACAGTGTTTGTTTCAAATCTAACCACCATTAATTCAGAACAGGATATGTATGTAAATTATGTACTCACACTGTACTGTATCAAACTAAATCATTGGAAAAATATGTTAACTAAACTAAATTAAAATTAAAAATAAAGAATTACCGTGGCATAAACGAAGAAGACGAAACACCCCAGCAACGGGATAACAGCATTCGACATCATCTCCGAACGGGAGTATTTAATTTCGAAATCACCTAGTTCATCACTTCCAATAAAAATAAAACACTAATCGACGTCCACTTAATCACTAGCACCACGTGCGCGTGGCCATCGTCACCGTAGTTACTTTCGACACTCTTGGAGCTCTTCGCGTAAAAATTTCTTATCGAACGATACCGACTTGTAGCGGTATCTGCGGCTATTCTGCCACTTAACGAAATCTCGAAATGTTCGTGAGTCGTGAGATGAAAATTTGTATGGATGCTGAGAAGTGAGAAGTGGTGAACACTAAGCCGAACAGTGCACAACACCCACTGAATGGTGGCTGTGTCGGGCTGCGACCTCTTTTACCGAGTCGGATGGGAACTAAAAGAATTAGCATAGAATGAACTAGGGAAGTGGTTCCGAAACTAAGTTTGTTAAAAATAAAATGTTAGTAGTAGTTATATACAGGGTGATCAGGGAAAAATAAAAACAAAAAGGATTTCGGATTATTTTATTTTTTTCCTTACATGTTCGATAACTAGACAATCAATGATGTATGTATGTATGTATGTAGATTGGGGTGACATTCACTGAGACCTAAAAGATCGATTGTGCCCCCTTACTTCTACTTAGTTCCTGAGGAAAGTCTCAGAGACTAGTAGCTCCTTCAGTCCTATTTCCCGGAGGAATTTTAGGATATCTGCAGGCTTTAACTTAGGTAAATGTCCCTCTTCTATCCAGTAATCTCTGAGGTGTTGTGCCCTAGGATTCTGAATTGCTGTGCAGTTCGCAAGTATGTGGATGGAGGTTTCTTCTTCCATACCACAGAATCTACATTCTTCTTCCTCCACTATTTTGAGCTTTTTCAGGTGCCCATTCAGGCGACAATGTCCCGTAAGGATGCCTGCTAAAACTCTTAGTGCAGTTTTACTTTGACTTATGCATTCATTTGATCTCAACAGGTTGTAGTCACCCAGAAGAATCTTTGATTGCCTAAGTCCTACTAGATCTTTCCAATGGTCAGATCTTCTCTTCTCTTCGGCTTTGCCTATCTCTCCCAATATTACATTGGAGCTGATACCGCAAAAGGGTTCCGGCCCCCAAAAGGGTGTTCCAGTCCCCCTCTTTGCTAGTTCATCTGCTATTTCATTTCTTTCTATCCCTGTGTGTCCTGGAATCCACAGTAAGGTGACTATATTGTTCTCGCCTAGTTCATTTAGTTTGCCTAGGCATTCCCACACCATTTTGGAACTGATAACACAAGAGCTCAGTGCTCTAATGGCTGCTTGACTATCCGACATTATGATAATCCTTTGCCTTCAATATCCTTTATCAATATTGAACTGGGCACACTTTCTTATGGCGTGAATTTCCGCTTGAAATATACTCGGGGTTTTTCCCAAGCTTTCAGAGTGTTTGGTTCCTGGCCCGTACACTCCTATCCCAGTTCCTTCTATTGCTTTTGAGCCATCCGTGTACCATTGAATGGCATTCTTTCCAAGTCTGGTAATGGTATTTGGATCCCATTCCTTCTTGTTGCTTAGTTCCGTATCGAATTTCTTTGAAAAATTATACTTTTTCATCATACCATCTTGTGGCATGTCCCAGGTTTTTTGATTTCTAAGAAGTAAGGAGGTGGTTTTTTTTAATGATTCCCTCTCTACTTAGTCTGTATCTTGTTCTTTCTGCAACACTTTCCACCACCATATGTAGTGGTGTGAGGTTGAGAATAACTTCCATGGCTGCCGTTGGGCATGTTCTCATTGCTCCTGTAATGCACATACAGGCTAGTCTTTGAATTTTTGAGAGGTTTTCTCTCGTTGTCAATAGGCTAGTTCTACTACTCCACGCAATGGCTCCATAAGTGATAATTGGTCTCACTATGGCAGTGTACATCCAGCTCAGGATTTTTGGGTTGCACCCCCAATTTCTCCCTGCCAGATTCCTGCACACCATTAGAGCCATTTTTGCTTTGTATATAATCTCCTTTTCGTGTTTGTTCCACAGGAGTTTACTGTCTAGAGTCAAACCTAGATACTTGACTTCCTGTCTCCATTCAACCTCGCTCCCATTAAGTTTAATGGTTTTGAGGTTCAGCTTTCCTTTCTTAGTGAAGGCTATTAAGATGGTTTTGGTGGGGTTGATGTTGAGTCCCACTTGCCTACACCAGCTATTTGTATAGTTCAGACCCTTTTGCACGATGTCACAAAGGGTATTTTCGAATTTTCCCCTGGCTGTTATGACAATATCATCAGCATATCCTTGGTAGGATATTCCGAGGTCAGTCAAACCACACAGGAGTTCGTCAACCGTCAGGCTCCACATTAATGGGGATGCTACTCCTCCCTGTGGACATCCTCTGGTTGTACAGATGGAGACAATGTCTTTGCTAGACAATCAATGATAAATAAATAGATGTGTAGACGAGATCTTCGCAATATAGTCCGGTGGACACAAACATCAAATTTTTCCCTATTCGAAAACATATCATTTTCCTAAATTCTTGAATAAATTCCGCTAGAGCTTGCGACGCAGCTTGCAAGAACAGCGTGGACCTCTCGAGACTTTTACGCTGATATCTCTTTCAGTTTTGGTCGCCCCAAAAAATTGTAGGCATAAAAATTGTAGGAAATCTTATGCTATAACATGTGTAAGACGCAGTCTAGGTTAATGGTAGCTTATAATACCGAACAAAACATTGATAGGTAGGAACCGAACCGAAATTTTTTTTAAAACCCTCCATTTTCCAAAAATTATTAAACAATTTGAAATTTTGGTTATTTAAGCAGCAAGTATAATGAAAATGACAAAACCAAGGTGATAATATGAGAAAATACAGAAGAAATATTTTTTTTCAAATTTGGAAAATTCAAAATGGTGGCCGCGCAATCGCTGTTCATTTTACGAACATTGACAATTTTGAGATACGGTTTGTTGCAATCGACAGAGTAAGAGTTGTAGTTTGATAGACCAAATATGAGCAAAATTTTCAAAATTTTATTTACACTTTTTTAACGCTTAAGTAAAAATTCGCTAGGCACTGTCAGAATGCTGTAAGGAATTTTAAGTTCGTAATTGATTCGTTAGGTTATTAAACCCCACCATGACTCCTAATCGCTGCCGTACCATAGTTTCGTTGCCCCTTTTGTACACATGCAATGGTACAACGAAAATGAAAAAATGAATTGATTTACAAATTGGAATCAATAAAAACCGAAGAATAAACAAAGCGAGACACTCGACATAAATTTGAAAAATTTTGATTTATTTTCTCTCTTTTCTCACCTTCTTGTTATATTTCATATTTCTAGAGTATTATATTTATTGGAAAAAGACCCATTAATATGTCACCTTTCTTTATTTATTAGACAAGACCCATTAACAAACATGTCACTCGAATGCTGAACCCAGTTTTGTTTATCTCATCTTCTGTAACATATACACATGGCAAAGGGTCGAGGGGATCGGAAAAGGAAAGTGACCTGGAATAGGCAGTCGATGTGTAAACGTGACATTGAAGAGAATACATTCATATAGTTGTATTATTATCGAGTTTTATTATATTTTATCCTTTTTGAGTCTTACATTCTTCTTTCAGTATTTCGTAGGTTATGATTTCCCCCATTCGGAGTTAAAATTAAGCCACCAATTATACTCTAAAATAAATCCAAATCCGATGTTTAGCCAGATATTTCTTAATAGGATTGAGATCAGGGCTACAAGCTGGCTGGATCTCCTTTAAACGCGTGTAACTTCTTTTAAAAGAGAGATAATATCATGAATAAAAAACCAAAATATTCATAAAGTAAAGTGCTACATTTTGGCACCAATTGGCACCATCTACTGCAGTTGCTGCATCCTACAAGGTGTTTCTCAAATTTCGGGTAAAAAACATCTTCACATTATTCACAGTATTAAAAATGAAATTTTGGTCGAATCAACACGTTTTTGTACTTGTATCAGATGGATTTTTTAACTCCTTCGCCATACGGTTAAAAAAGAAAATGATTATCTCAAGCATCTGACCCAAAAGGTTCAAGAGATTTCTGCAACATCTAAGAGCTTCTAAATACTCAAATGATAATGAATATCTTCATAATTAAAATTTTAAAAATTCCCAATACAGTCCTGGCGCGGTGGCGCCTAAAATTTTCCTAATTTTTATAAATTACCATCAACAAGATAATTATCCTGCTTTAATGTATATTATTCGTCTAAACATTAATCAGACACAACCGCAAACTTGTGAAATTAGTTGGTTTTAGATGCGTAATAAATAAACGATTTTTTCCGAACATGTTGACCATTGGCGTCATCCAAAATTAAAGGAATATCAATTGTGTCACGTTTATTTCATTTAATTTATTTAAAACATACAAGGGCAGTTTGATATGTCAGAATTTTCCACTGCTGTCAAATTTTGGACCATTTATGCTGCGGTCCGGTCTTAAAACTAGAGGATTCCTTTAATTTAAATTGATGGCACCAGCGTTTAATTCATAAAGACTATATAAGGAGATCGGACTCCAAGAACAATAACTGCCAATCATAAGCCTTGAGGACAGGTTTTTGTCAATCTAGCCTCGATGGTTTAATAACTCAAATTGGTATTTTGTGGTGTCAAAACACAAAACTGTCAAATCAAATGCTTTAGAATTGGAGCATACCACACATTTTATTTGTATTTCATCGTTAATGGAAGAAATGAGCTTATTTAGTATTTTAGGGAATTTTTACACTTAGAGACGTCGCAAAAGTGAGGTCGTTGGAGAGCGCTGGTTTACGATATTAAACTGTATTAAATTTGGCTTTTGTTGGATAATCCGGTCTTTTTGATTCCTATACGAGGGTGGATATAGAGAACCCTTAAAAGACAACCCTCGTGTATTCCAATTAAGTTTTCAAGGTTAAAGATATGTAATTCATAAGATTGGTATTAATTCACCCACCACTGGTTGTTATTGTGACTGTGATGTGATGGAAATAGTTGCATCAATAATCTGGCACACATTTGAGCTTATGTTAAAGGATTCCTTATGTCGTCAAAGCAGAATTAACTATCGTTTGTACAGAAAGACCATAAAATTTTATATTTATAAACCGAGTGGTGTTAACTATGGCTACAGTACGTCGATCGTAGTCTGAACAATATATGCAAAGCTTTTAATTACCACTTATTTTCTAAGCATATATTTCTTCTTAATACAGGATTATGTTTCTTATAAACAACAGATTAACGGCTCAAAACTTCCAAATTTTAAATAAAACGATGTTTTAATGATCCAACAACAATTACCTTTTGTTTTTCTGAAATAGTATATTATGGACCAAGGCCAGTAAAGTAAGAAATGTCTCAGATCACATGTTTGTCGACCTCAGCATGTGATCTGAGACATTTCTTACTTTACTGGCCTAGGTCTGTAATATACTATTTCCCAATGTAACTTTTTTCTGAATAGAGTTGTAAATTGCTCGTGTTTTGTACTGCACTTTTTCTACGACTATAATATAAATATTAGTACATTTTCATTATATAAAAGTCCGGAAAAATGTTTGGGTTCCTCAATTATTAGGGCTAGCAGTCCATCTCTGGTTTCTGGTAATATTGTATATTTGCTCGAAGAATATTTAAATATTTAAACTAATTACAAAAAACTTTCTTTTACCTTTATCACATTATTTCATACCCCTCGTATAAAACTTATTTGTTAAAGTTGTTTAATCAAATTTAACGTGATATTAAATCAAACTATGACTAAAGATCTATAAATTATTTACTGTACGCATGACTTATTTCGAAATTAGGGCAACGAAGCTGGTAAAATTCTCAATGCAATTATTCTTCTCATCTGATTTATTTAATCAAAAGTCAAATAATTGTATGCATCACTCCAAGTGTGCACTTCTATATAGGCGGAGTAATGGGAAAACCAAAAAAGGGAACTCTAATTTTATTTAATGCTTTTATTATTGTTGCAGGTGCTGTAGGAACCAGAGCTATTTCGAACTGCAGTTGGGTAAGTGAGATTAATGAAGTTTGTTATGAAATTGTTGTCTTTTATATGAAAATGAATTTTTTTTGTTCGTATTATATGCGCTGCCGTACCGTTCATCCGATAACATTTTGTCATCACGAAGGTTATATGATAGTTTTTAACCAGATAAGTTACCCTCAATATAAAGATTCTAAGTTCCATAAGTTTTCGATGGTTGAAGAACTACGAACCGAACAGCAATCAGAACACTAGTTTGGACAGGGCTACGAACGCGTTTGCAAACATGTTCGCAAATCCTGACCAAAACGGCGAACCGAAATTTGTTAGTGAGCCTCAGTGAAGTGAATTTTTTTAGTTTTTCTCCATTTTGAGTGTTTTATGTTATGGAACTTATTAACGTTTATGAACAAAAAGATTTGTTGTGGAAAGCCAAACTTTCGCATCATTATAATAAAATTAAAAAGCAAGACGCCTGGGTAGAAATTTCCCGAAGTTTAAATATTATTGATGTAGAAGAATGTAAAAAGAAATTGCATCCATATGCTACACTTTTTCGCATCTTGAATTACCTAAAACACATTTTTTTCCATCTTGAACTACTGAAAACAATTATGGGAACAGCACAAACGCTCTGTTTGCTGTTCGGCTCGTCGAAATCAAAAAGGCCGTTCTGTTTGCTATTAAGTTCGTTGGTCTGTTTGTTTTTCTTCGTAATGTTCAGATCTGTACGAAGCTTAAGATTTTTTTCCAACGGCAATGAATTAAGTGTTTAGAATACACCTGTTAAAACCTTTGATATTTAGTCTCAAAGGTTTGCCAATAAATCAAATTTTAGTCTTTTCACAATTTTATTGACAACTATATTTTTTCTGACAAATCAACCCTTTTCCAAATTCAACATCAAGTAAGTAAAAGTTAAAACATACAAGGTTGAACAACTTCACAACACCATAATTTTTTCAAATTTTTAAATTAACAATTAATACCTTAAGAAAATTATTTAATGTGACCTGTTCGCTGTTGATTAGGCCCAAAATGACTCGTGGATACGTATTTTCAGAGTTGAATAAAAATTATTAATAATGGAGATAGAGTTCTGGGAGTTGGGACTATTTATTGGAAAATTCTTTTTTTTTATTTCTTAAATGTTAATACTTTTTTAAATATTGACAAAGAACGAAATACATTTTTTTCATCTTCATTTGTCTAAAACTCTATCGATACATTTTTCTAGAGATAATTCCGAATCTAAGCAATTATACACATATTTTTAGAAACAGTATCTCTATTCTTCACCATTTTCAACTTGTTGATTAGACAATAATATTCTTTTGAATTTTTTAGAACCGCCACTGAGTTAGTCTACCAGTATGGTGTCGTAATATCAATTTAAAATGGTTTTATCTAACCTTTCAAGATTCCATTATATTATTATGTCGCAAACTAACAGCAATTGTTACATTTAATGAAATTGATTTAACCTCTAGCTTTCTAGACACACCCGTTATAAACAAAATAAAAGTTTATTGAAGTTTTCAATTATATTAATTAATCTTTTATTGGATCGAATATATTTTCAATTATCTATTTTTGTGTGGTTAGTTTGATATAATTCGCCAAGCGAGTATACAACCCACGTCCTCTGCGTTATATTCACTCCCTTTAATCCTACTATTACCACCGTTATATAATCAACCGCATTTGACACAAAACATATCTTTTTTCCCATAATTGTTTCAAGCTTTCCTCATTCGTATTCAATTTCCTTTCAATATTAGTCTGTAACACGTAGCACCATAAATACCTCGAAATACCTCAACAGTGAAAAATGTTTATACTATAGCGATACCCTGATTTATTCCAATCCCCTGTTATTTTCTAAATATATTGACCATCCGGTCCAATATTTATTCTGTTGCTCAGCAAAAATAAACCCCATTACGGTGTCCTTTATAGGACTGGACTTTTTTGGGTGTGGCCCATTTATGTCTTGGTGCATCTGATTTGGAATTACCAACATAAATTTGTCGGCTCATACGACTTTTACCACACTAGGTCGGTTTTCATCTATCAGAGAGCAATGCCGTTCATTTAGACATTGCGTTAAGTTTTTTCAAGTATACCCCAATCCAAGATAATTCGTTTTGACTAGATGATTCAAGACCAAAACCCACAGCAGGTAGTTGTTAATTCGATAACAATATCAATATCGTACTCGTTTCTTCGAAACGCGAAAAGATAATGCCTAATAGTATGATTATTTTACAACTGAAATATTTGGCTGGTAAAATAATATTCGAAACCTTAATTTATTTAATTATTCTATCATTTATTTGTGCTTCGGAAGATGGGCGTAGCCCATCGCGGCCCATTTAATAAGATCAATTTTTAATGACTTTAGGAAATACCCATCTCGGCCCAAACCACTTCCAGGTAGAAACCTAACCTAACGTAACCAAATCTAACCTATCCTAACCTGACCTAAAAAGATTTCAAAGTTGTCTTATGTTAAAATATTATCATATTATCATTCATGTATATAACTTAATGTAAATATGTCTAAAATGTTGTAATATAGTTAGCTATTATATTTATATGTAGACATTAATTAAATCTAATAAATCTGATTGAAGTGTATTATTGTAATAAAGATGGGCCATTCCAAAACAGGTCAATTTTAGACTCGGGCCGACTTGGGCGATTTTTATTCAGTATACCTTCCTGATGGGCCAAGATGGGAATCGCCCCGGAAGATATATTTCCGAATTTTTCTTTTTCTTGTTGAAAGAATTTTTCACAATAAATGCTTGACCACCTTATCTATAAATATTTTAATCTGATTGTGTAAATATTGCTCATTTTATTTTGTCTGACCTGAACTGCACCTACCTACTTTATTTCCAATGCCCTTTTTATATTCACATAATGGGATTAAAATATTTATAGATATAATAGAAAGTGGGGATAATTATTGTGAATTGTGAAAAATGTGTTTGAATCATTGAAACATCGAGGTTATAGAATAACCGATGCAGCCAAAAGAAACATGTAAGTTGACCAAAACCCCAATATCAACAGTAAAAGACATTATCAATAAGCCAATACATAAACGAAAAAAACGAAGTGTCGCTAATAAAACCAAATGTGTTGAAACCGAACAAGTTTGTGGAGAGCTATTTCTCATATTGTATCATCAATAAGCGATAATGGAGTTATATCGTTCATGATTACTTACAAGATATTCAAAAATATAGATGTGAAAATTGTTCAATTATCTACCTCGTCGAGATAATAAATTTAATTTATGTTTTAGTATCTAAATTTTACCGACTACGGATCTGTTGCTGTTTACTTTTATTATTAAATCCTTAAGGGCAGATGCAGAGTCAACGGAATATTATGAAATATTCTTTACTGTAAGTTTTTTTATTTTCTTCAACCCTATGGCCATAAATGCAGACTATCTAAAAGATATTATAATTAGGATCTACAAACCCCTCCAGTGTGCATCTGGTTTAGCAAATTTTGTGAAATTAGATTAAAATTCAGTGGAGTTCAAGTTATAATTATCATTCTTTACTCTAATTGTAAATGTAAAAATATACTATGTCATCAAATGCAAAACTATATATATTTATGCTTTCTAATACTTTTATGTCATTATTGATAAACATATTTATCCAATATTATAAAAGTATTATTGCTGACGCTATTTTGTGAATGACCTACATTTAATTAAATTATACGAGGGGCACAACAAGGGCAATAAATTAAACACAAACAAAATTATTTGAAGTTTTGTATTGAATGATCCTAACCTATACGATGTTACGAACAGTTGCTACTTACAAAGACATTATTAACATCTAAAATATTAATTTCTAAATGTATTTATATATGTATAATCATTTTACTCTATAAATTCAGTACATTTGAGAATGGTATTCAAAATACCTCGACCCGAAATGTACAATTTTCAAAACAAACTAAATAACAGGCATAAAAGAGTAACATGAATTTAGATATCGAAATAAGATCACTATTAAAAAAATATTTGAGCTCGATTTGTTGTACCAAAACAATATATTATTTTCAACTGTTTTTTTTTGGTAAACATTTTTATTTATGGAATAAGAAGAAAAACTAACAACACATTATTTAAATGACGGAACTTTTTCATTTTATTTTGAAGAAGAAATGGTACGACAAATGCTCAAATATTTTATTCTATAATCGAAAAAAAGGAAATATGCCTGAAGTATAGCTGGTCTTTATCTAAACAAACTCTGGGCGAGTCAGCCAATGCTTTCTTCATCACGAAAGCATTGTTTCAATTCATTTAAATATCGCATGTCTCGAAAAATGTAATATTTCACTCCTGGAGGCTCTTATTAAATAAATAAGTGAATAATTAGCAGTTTTCCAAAGAGAATATCTAGACGAGGAGTTAAAACAGAATGTCATGATCATACCTACAACTGACCCAATTGGCTTTAGTGTTAATGGTATCAAAATAGCTTCAATAAGAATTTTATATAAAGTAAGATGAAAAAAATCAACATTCAGACGTTGGAGAATAATAAAACTGACTGACATTAGCCTGTTTGCTCTAAAGATTTAAAAATAATCTACTAGAGGCCGCATTAGTGGGGGGTACAATTTTTTTTGGGGTTTTTCAGGAATGCATTTTTTCCCGCCAATGAAAAAGAGTAAGAATTCTTATTGGGTACCTACGTTTAACGTTGCTGTCAAATTGAAAATGAAAACATATGTACCCCCCACTAGTGCGGCCTCTAGTAGAATATTTTTAGATCTTTAGAGGACACTAATTGGATCATGAAAGCTTATTCCACCAGACTGAGAAGGGATAAACAGTTAACATAACAAAAAGGAAAAAGCAAAAAACTGCAAAATTATCACACTTCTATTATTGCACTTTTCTTGAATGCCGGTTTTTATGAAATTTTCACTATTTTTCGATTAGAATAAGGAATGATATAAGAATCAATATTGACAAATCAAAAAGAAATAACCAAACTAGTAGCTGGGAAGGCCCAGCTGAAAATGGATTTACCAGATAGAAGAAAATGAAAATGAGGAAGGAAAAACTTTTTCAGAGAAATAAAGATTAGCCAATAAAGAGAAAAAAATGGATTGGGTCTAGTAATTGTAAGAAACACAATTAAACGTTTGAAAAGGCAGGATTATGAGTGAAAATTGAGGAAAATAAAGGAAGCATGACTGGGGTCAGAAAGAGCCGATGTAATAGAGGTAGAAGCAAGAGAATGTAGGTAATCGTATTATAAACACCTGAAAAATGTTGCGAAAAACATAAATGTAAAGAGCTGTTCAAAAAATATGTGAAATTTCAAAATTTTCACTATTAGTGTTTTTACAGTCTATTGGAGTGAAACATTACGTCATTTTGTTGTTTTGACATGTCGATCTTTCGTTTAAAAAAAACTCTTATTTTCAAATTATTTTACATTGCACTTATCCAAAACTTAAAACGTAGTTTCGTAAAACTAAGCAGTCATAATTTGTTCTGAACTGTCAATCGATTTGTTTATTACGCCCCAAATTGGAATATGGCACAGTTAATCTCTTTAAAATGGGGCGTAATTTACAAATTCTCATAAAGGCAGTTGATAAATTTGTTCCAAAATCGAATATAAACCACCAATCAAACACACATAGTTTTATATTGATCCAAAATGAAAGCTGTAATGGGGACATGTCATCCAACCCGTGAGAAAATAGGTATGAAACGATTTTATTGGGTTCGTTTGTTGATCACATGCCGGCCATCTTAGAAAGGGGGCATGACTTACAATCTTATTGATATACATCATTTTCCCAGCCTTTTAAAAGTGTTTATCCGATAGAAGATATGTAAACCTAAAGATGAGGGTAAAAGGTGGGAAGATAACATAAGTTCATAAGTAGATGGTACTGAAATAAGGTAACTTAAGTAGAAACCAGAAGAAACAGTTAAGAAAAAGTTTAAGACCGAATTCAATATTTACTGTAGTTTATTGTGTGTCAGTACAGGTGTAACAATGTAGTGATTGTTGATTGGTAAAACCAGGTTTGTTTGAATGGTGGTTAGTTTTATTGAAAAACTCAATAAATGCAAAATCCTGAGGGAAGCCAAACATAATGTTCATTTTAAATAGTATAAAATATCACATCTCTTTTCATATTAAAAAAATAACATAAAACTGAACACGAAAAAGCGTTTTCGAAGAAAAAAAAAGAATAAATTTTTTTAACCCTGTTGTCAAAAAATTTATTTACATAAGTTTTTTTCTATTAAAATATTGCAATGCCAAGAAATATTTGCACAATAATAAAGCTATTCAGACATTTTATTGAAAGAGAAACTTAAAAATGAACATTTCTTTAAATGAAGAGCATTTCTCAGGTATAAAAATAAAACATCACTCGCTATATAAAGGTGGATTCATGCAACATCAACTAAACTAAAACTAATTCAAGATTAAATTTAAACTAAGAATATTCACATGCGCACTCTTTTCAATCATTTGTCAAAACTTCCAATAGTAATCGAACTGTCAGATAACTGAGGATAAATATTAAACTTAAGCCAACTTTTTACGAAAAATAAAGTTCTAAATTTTAAACATTTGAAACAAGCTCAGTTTCGAATTCATGGAAGAAATTAATATCTTAGTTGAAAGTTGGCCATCTTTCTTAGTTTTAATTTAAATCTTAATTTCTTGAATGAACATCTACATTTCATTACATGGTTTTATATTCTTAATTTTGGTTTCAATTTTTGCTTGCATGTATTCAAAAAATGCTTTAGATCAAAATCGTCAATAAAAATGAGGGGAAATTTCTCCACCAACAGGCAAAACGATCTAAAATTGACGGCAGACCTCAAGATAGGAAAACTGTCAAAGTCGTAGTACCACGCAAATATATTGTAGTTGGTAGAGGAAGCAATGTGTAGATTTTGACACTTGGAGGAGGAAACTGTAGAACACATCATATGCAAGGGAGAACGTACGGATTCTAGTACTATGCAAAGTAAAGCCAACGGTAAGGAACTACATGGTAGGTATCGTTGCTGATTGGCTATTTAAAAAGAGTCGGAATGGAGAATGCAATTTAGAATAAAAAAAAGATTGTGGTGGAAGAGGCACCTCGTTAAATACTCAGTCTATTTCGAAATATGACTGATTCTAAACTGGCAAAAATTAACATTATACTTAACTGGTGTAAAGGAAGTGTCTACTTTGAAGAAAAAACTGTAAAATCTAGAGCTCATTTTACGTTAATAACATTATCAAAAAATGTTTCCTAAGGGAGCTAGAGCTCTTTAAAGATATATGTACATTTAACACAAAATCAGAGGGATTCAAAACAGAGATGGGATTAAGATAAGGTTGAGGACTAAGGCCAACCATTTTCATATTCAAAATTTAGAAAGAGTCGAAATATCGTATGGAGTTTTTGCAGACGACGTCGTAACAATAGCAAGTAATGAGGAACAGCTTCAAGACAATCTTGATATATGGAATAAAACAATGGAAGAAGGCATGAAAATAAATACTAATAAAACAAACATATTGATAATGAACACCAGAATACAAAAACTGATATCAAAATAAACAATGTAAAAATTGAACAAGTGGAAGAATTCAAATACCTTGGAGTAGAACTAGAACAATCTGGAAAACAAGAAGCTGAAATCAAAGAAAGAATAAGTAAAGCAATAAAACTATTCTGTCATGAATAAAAAATTCATCAATAGAAAAGAGATTTCAAACCAAACAAAAATCAAAGTATTCAAAACCATATATAGATCAGTACTTACTAACGTATGGATGCGAATCGTGGAATCTTTCAAATGCACAAAAAAGTAAGATACAAGCCGTTGAAATGAAATATTTAAGTTACTAGGAAAGACAGAATTAGAAACACACGTAAGAGATAGATTTAGAGATAGAACCTATAGTACAATTTATAGAGCGACAATTAAGTTGGTGGGGGCATATACAACGACATACAGACATACAGACAAGTGAAACGTGTATACGAAGCGAAATCGCAGATTGAAAGGAAGAGAGGTAGACCAAAACAGCCATAGAATACAGTGATGGGTAGCATATTACAACATAAAGGCAAGACATGGAGAGAAGCATCAACTTTAGCAAAATATTGAAAAGCATGGAAAAAACATTGTTTATGAAATCAAAAATGTAAATCCAACACCTACACGGTATAAGGATATAATGATTATATATTCTTTGGAATGTGCCCAATCAAACTACATGAATAAGATTTTTTTAATTATAGTTATAAGCGGCTCGTGTGGGTGGGATATTGGGTATTTTTATTCATAATTTTATTGTACCTCAAAATGCCGTTGTATAAGGCGATTAAAATAATTCTAAAAATGCAACAAAAATTGTTTTTTTTTGCGAGTGATATGGTAAATAATTGATGAGGCTCGAAGAGTTTTTAACAAAAAAATCACCGAGAAATGCTCTTCCGACAAAATAGATAAAAAAAACATAAAACACTATCGGGTAAACCTAAAAAATAGTCATTCTCATAAAAAATTGTTTGTATGGCTCGCCACAATTCAACAAATAAAATTTGAAAAGTCAAAAAAAGCAAATTTTACAAGATAATAAGTTTTCTGATATAACATTTTTTTCCTATGTACATAGTAATTACAATCTTTTTGTAGCAATATACATCTAATTTCTAGGATTCTCAAATTCTGGTAAGTGAAAATAAAATTTTTTTCAGGAAATATTGTCACTATTTTCAAAAAAAAATTAAAGTCAAGTTTGTTCCTAAACCCAGAGGTATATAAATTTTACAGAAATCAAGGAATTTCTTTTTTAATTCAAACATATTCGTTAATTTCTCTAAATTTAACAACAAACTTTAAAAAAAAAACTTTTTTTGGACAAAAAAAACTTAAACAACCATCTAACTTATGAATTTGAGCAAATATATTTGCGGGGAAAAATATGTGGCACTGAAAAGTTGTTCGCTCAAACCGGTTAGATTCAAATAAAAAAATATCTAGAATAGACATCTAGAAAAATATAACACTGAAATTGCACTTTTTGAACCAACCGGTGTGATAAATAGTTTGGATGATGCAGCAAAGTTGAAACATTTTCAAAATCATATCACTGTAACAAATTCGCATTAAGTAATGGTTTCCAATAGGTTAGGATCATTTTCAAAGTATACAGAGTGGACCTATTTAAAACAATGTTCAACAATCACTAAATTGATACTTGATGGATCAAAATTTATAAAATAGATACTAAGATGTGGTTTACAAATATACAATGAATTTAAGTTACAAATTTTGATTTTTTTCATATTCAACGGAATGTACTAAATGTGATATATGTTGACTAATAGCTGCCGAAAGTGGAACACTCAAATTATGAGTTTACTTAATCAAACTTCCTGAAAATCAGTTTCTTTAACATGAAAATTTCACTTATATGAATAGATCCATGGTATTTCCTCTAATTTATTGAACTTAAATCAGGATCAAAATTCTTAGTAAAAGAAATTTCTCCCAACGATTATGAATGGATTGTTATAGAGAGACAGTTTATTTTGTATAAGTGAAATTTTAATTTGAATTTTGATATATTAGGAAACTATGAAACCATTTGAGATAGCAACCAATCGGATTTTGCACTTAATTCAATTTATAAGGAATAAAATTATGTTTTAAATAAAATATCTATCGATAAAAATACTAACAAATTTTACAGTTTTAGTAGAAAGTGCAAAAAAATACTTGGGATTTTAAGAGATCAAATAATTTTTTAAACTGCATCATCCAAATGAAAATATATTTAATGAAAGAATAAAATATCTTACTTTTATGGAACACATGCACAAAAATATTATAACGACAATCAAAAATATTGTAAGTTGCACATTAATAATTTATTATAAAGCCATTTAGAGATCTGTAGACATGTTAAATACAGTTTATGTTCGATTTCAAGGATTATATCACTAAACGTTGAAAGTTCAACAAAGGATTAAGGAAAATCCTTTGCAAATTTTAAATGAAAAGTAAGAAAATATTAAATACTGAAAAAACCATGGACGAGATGGAAATACTATCAATTTAAAGATGAACAATGCGACCGACAAACGGTCCTTTGAAATTTTTGGTTTTCACACTGACTAGTTGAGGAACAACACACTTTGTTTTGAAGCCAACATCTGTAAACGATGTATTGTAAATCTCACTTTTGCATACTTCACAACTAATCACCATTTTCCTAAATACCATTTATACTTATTCTTAGTTGAATCGTTTCATATTGCTTCACAAAATTAACATAATTTAAGACTGAAATAAAAGATTTGGTACAAAAACAAAGCAAACGTCTGTCAACCAACGTAAACATTCGATGTTGTCTTATCATATTATTTAAAGTGATAATCGTCCAATTACTTAAATTTTTGTGGGTTTCCTTAATAATTAGTATGAGTTAGATAAATGTATTTATTATAAATGTTGATAAACACAAGTTTCCGTATTTTTCAGTAAATATGCCAACACCGCTTATATTGAATGTTTATATTGGTCAACAGATGTTCCTTTGTTTTTGAACATGGCTCTTGTATTGAACTATTGTTAGTTTTGTGAAGTAGTTTGATACTTTATTTGTTTAAATAGCATTTGGAAAATGGTGATTAGCTGTGAAGTGTGCAAAAGAAAATGCAAAAGTGGTGTTTACAATACATCGATTTACAGGCGAACAAGTTCTTAACACCGAGATGTGGGTTACAAACATAGTGTGTTGTTAGTATTGTGGGTTATTCATACAGTCTGTTTAGTGATCGAAGGGTTAGATAAAATATTGGTAGTGGTATACAGAGCCCAAAACAAATGATTTTTTGGTCAATTGATAGAAGTATAGTCTTAGGAAAGTCAAAAATGAGAAGTTCAAAGTTATGGGTGTCCAACTTGGACCGTAGTGATGATGCATGTGATGAGGTCGCTCTAGTTATATTGGAATTTTTGAAAATAACATCCTGTAAATAAAAAAACTCAATTTTCAACGTATATTGATACTCTTTTTTTATACAATAGACATTTATTTTTATCACTTATCTTATTCAAACAACTTGAAAAAAAACATTATTTTGTTCCATTCAACATTTTTTTATTCTTTCACTATAGCAGTCCATTATAAATAACTAAAAATATTGAAAAAAAAATCGGAAATTTGTAATATAATTTTCTATATAATATATATAGAGGTGATTTTGGCAAATGACATTTATGTTACATAGTAAAAAAAAATTGCAGCACTAAAGTTCCATTGAGATCGTACGTACTGCACGACATTACACACAACTATCCACCATCTCTTTGACAACGCTACAGTTTGTAAAATCACAGGTGGTTTTATACACATCTTTCATCTTTAACTTGGCAACTTTGCTAAATGATATTTTGGACTTATTTGAATGTTCGTCAATTATATAATTTTTAATAATATCAATCAATATGTGTATTTCTTTTCATCATATTTTTGACGATATGCTAATACACAAAATAATTGATTATGCAACGAATATATCAACGACATATTTCAAAGCGGTCCAAAATATCAATTAGCAAAGTAATCGGGTTAAGAATCCAGATTTTCTTGTTTAATAACTAGAGGCTACGTGACGCTAATAATCGACCGTGTCTCTTTGTTACCGTTGGCATCGGAATTATCGTTTCTGACGCACTGTCCCGTCAACTGATTGACACTAAGCGGATTGTTTATATCGTGGGGGTTAGTCCCTACGGGGTTTCGCGTAGGTTGATGATGATGCGACACTGGCGGTAGAGGAACTTTGACATCGAACGCTTCGTGTGGAGTCAAAGGGCTCTGAAGCATATATGGGCTGGCTACGCTGACAGACGGACTGGCTACGCTCGTCGAAGGGCTAGGCATCACCATGCCACCAGGGCTTGTTAAGCTGCTTAGGGCGGACAATCCGCCCGGACTTGACATCGATTGGTTCAGGCTCTCGTTGTCGTCGTCAGGTGGCGTATGGGCATCACCCATACTTCCGCAACTACCTAAATTGTCATCTGATTGGTTACCATCGTTTCCATCTCCTGCCTCCATATATCGTATACACTTTTTCTTTCGCCTGCAAAACGTTACGTTCTATCATTTTTGAAAACTTATTTAAAATACATGCTGGTGAACACAAAAATATCGGCCATGCAGGGCTGTTAAAAATAAAAAGAATCATATTTTATTAAATTCTGGACATGCTGGTGATTTTTTTGCGCAAAAATAGAATTCAACTTAAAAAGAATCACATCAACATTTTATGTGAACTGTACGGTTGATAATAATAGGTTGGTTCGTAGAGCGATCACAAACGGTTGGAAACTGGACGACTCACGCGCAGTGAATAAAAACCGTTCACAGAGAGGCTTTGCGCATGAGTCGTCCAGTTTCCAACCATTTGTGATCGCTCTACGAACAAGCCTAATAGGTTCGTTCCAACTGGCCATAGAACCGTTCTAGGTATCGTTCGCGCAAGTGCTGTTTTTTTTTCGCGTTCCAACTGATTATAGTATCGTTTTTGGGACGGTACAAACACTACCTTCTGGAAAGGATGATAAAGTTGATGTGTCCATCCCTAATTCGAGTTTGCGCACTCTACTACTCGATACGATTCCAAGAACGGTTCCTAAGTGCCAGTTGGAACAAACCTAATGGTGTTACTGAAGACTGTGGTCTTATTTAGTTAGTTCACAAAAAATTTTGATACGTTAAATATTTTCTAAAATATTCCACATTTTCAAATTTAAAAAAAGAGAAATCTTGGTACAAAACATTTTGATTTTAAATTTTTATTACATATAACTATAACCTTTGAGGCTATTTCGGTTGTCATTTCTACAAGAAATGAAATTTTTGTGGAAAAAGTTGATACAGAGGAAAAAACTTCCATCTAGAATTGCGCCGAAGTTTGAATTTGGCAGAATGGTACATAGTTCGAAAAATATTCGCTAAATAGCGCTAGTGTCGTGAGGCGCGAAGTTTGAGTTTGAAAATTTATAGCATATTATTATTGTAATTCATCACTTTGATACAGCCATGAAAATACTGGAAAAGATCATAGAAAAAAGAATCAGACTGAAGATCGAGAGAACAATGGAAGAAACACTGAGCGGATTCAGAAATGGAGGAAGTACACAGGACCATATATTCACAATAAAACAGATAACTGAAAAAGCAATTAAAGAAAAAAGGAAAATTTTTATGGCATACTTATGGACAGGGGAATAAATGGTAAAATTATAAGATTAACACAAAAAATATATAAGAACAATGAAAACGCAATTATAAAAAACAATATGATATCACAAACATTCACTACAAATACAGGGATACGACAAGGAGGCAGCTTAAGCCCGCTACTGTTTATAACATTCATGGACGAAATAATAAAGAAATGTTAGCCGCTAACAATAAATTATTGTGTAGGACAATTACAAAAAGTAAATATAACTGAAGGAGCATTCATTCACAGATGATGTCATATTATTGGCTGGAAATAAAAGAGACTTGCAAATAAACATAAATGTATGGAACACAGTAATGAAGGAAAATGGCATGAAGATAAACAAGAATAAAACAAAGGTAATGATAATAGGAGAGGTCAGAAAAAACTTAACCACCTATATCGATGGAGAAAAAATAGAACAAGTAAATTATTTCCAATATTTAGGGGTAACATTGGATGAAAGAGGGACTCCGTTATTAACAATAGAATTCATAAAACGAATAACTTTACTATGCAATGAACACAAAATTTATAAATAAAGGAGAAATTTGAAAACAGATAAAAATAAAATACTAACATTTGGATGTGAATCTTGGGTCTTAACAGAACAACATAAAAGTAAGATGGAGTCACCAAGAGACTGAGGAATATAGATATAAGAAAATATCTAGAGGTACAATCCACATTAGAATTTATAGAAGGGAGACAGCAAGATTGGTGGAGACATTTGCAGCGAATGAACGAAAAAAGACCAGTAAAAAGAGTTTGGAATGCGAAAATACAAAATAACAAAAAAAGGGACGGACCAAGAAAAACGTGGGACAAAGTAATAGAAATATACACTGTGTCCGTAAAGTATGGAACAAATTCATTTTTAGCTAAGCATACCATTTTAAGGAATAATCCTGAAACACGTCGATTTTTGATTTTAATTTACCGTATTTTAAAATAATAATCTAATATACAGGGTGAATTACTTTCGAGTAATGACGTCACCGTCATTTTTTTTTAAATGGAACACCCCCATTTTGTCTCAATTTTCGGATTACTCTAGCTGAGTTGAATCCACAAATGTATCACATGTTGATAAACAAGGTTCAACAAGAATTTGTACACCGTTTGGGTTACTGTCAAATACAGCAAGGGCTGCAGTTCGAACATTTATAAAGTCATGTATTTCATCATATTCTGTCCGCTAGACAATAAGTATTTTTGATAATATTTTTACTAATACTAATAAAGAATGTTACGCGTTACTTTATGAGCACACACAAAACTATTGTATTTTTGTCCACCCTGTACCAATTGGAATCAACATGTGATACATTTTTGGAATCAGCTCAGCTAGAGTAATCCGAAAATTGAGACAAAATGGGGGTGTTCCATATAAAAAAAAATGACGGTAACGTCATTACTCGAAAGTAATTCACCCTGTATATTAGAATATTATTTTAAAATACGGTAAATTAAAATCAAAAATCGACGTGTTTCAGGATTATTTCTCAAAATGGCCTGTTTAGCTAAAAATGAATTTGTTCCATACTTTACGGACACAGTGTATACTAAATAAGAGAAATAAGCAGGAAACAAGCAGCGGAATTGGCACAAAACAGAACAGAATGGAAGAAATAATTGCACCATCAAATGGTAGAAGGGATCGTTGTAAAATTAAACTTGCTAATATAAAAAATTGAATTAATGATTTTCAGAACGTCTTTTTTTAATCAGAAAAATATTTCTTCTCTTTGTTAAATTACGTGGATGAATATCGGAATTTTCTAGAAAATATGTAGGTAATCGTTGTTAAAAAACTAAAAAAAATACAAAAAATACAACATAAAATCGACTAAAAATAAAAAGTTCTATCTAACATCGAAATAAAAACACCAACACTGCTGTTGACTAACCAACGTTTTGCTATAGATTCACGTATGTTGGTTCCTGAGGTGATTGCGTGGTGGCAGCACTTCCGGCGGTGTGCAACAGATTGCCGTGGACAGTCGAACTTCCTCCTCCAACGGAACTATTCTCAGGACTAAACAATCGTTAAATGTACAAGGGGGCGTTATAAAAATCACAGTAAATATAATAAAAGTAGATTAACATACATTCACAGTAATGCAAAAACACTCGGTAGGAGTGTATGAGAGAGACCATTCACAAACAAGACAAATAATCGAGGCGATCCTAAACGTACTTCGTTTTTAAAAAGAAATATATTTTTTTTGTTAATACATTTTTCACAATACATAATCTTTATTTTTAACTCTCCAAAATGCTGCTAGAGAATCTTCATTCTAAAAATATTGATGCTGTTTATGAATTTGTCCCATTTCACTTTGATTTATTTAAATTCTTTCGGATACCAAGAGTTTACCATCCAATATCAACTCTCTGATTAGCTGATTTTAGTTTTGTTCTTATTAAGACTTGTTTTCTCCATAACTATTCAAGTTCATCCTTTGCAGAATCAATACATATGTACTCCATCTACTGTCAGTATTTCCAAGTTACTGATCATCTGTTGGGTTGGTTGATCTGACTTTCTAGTTCTTTTATGACTTTACAACACTCCACTTTAACTATTGTGCCAGTTCCTGATGAAAGTCTCTGATACTAGTGCTTTCTTTGATCCTATTCCTTGGGGAAACCTAAAGATATGTGCAAGCTTCAGTTTAGGTTTATCCAGGAGTTGTGCTCTGGGGTTCTTTAGTACTAGCAGTCCGCAAGATTTTCTGCTTATTTCTTCACTTCAAGTTGTTAGTTCCATTCAAATATTAATTATTTATAAATAAATAATAATAAAAATATTTTATTGTTGAATAAAAGTTAATATATATTTTCATTAAATTGTGTTTACTTTTTTCAACTCCCAATTAACGTTTATTTCTACTGACATATGTATATGCAACCCTCCATACACAAACAGTTTAAAAAAATGAAGTACGTTAAGGTTCGCACTGTACAACAGAAAAAAGTAAAAGTAACATTTAGAATAAAAACTAAATATATATCAAGTGCAATGTCAATTATCATCAGAAAATGTGTCTATTTTTATTCGAAAATCTGAAAAATTTTTGGTAATCTTAAGCCCCTTGCACTTAAAACAATTGTTCTACTCAACAGCAGTGTACTTGTGCATTAAAAAACTAAGCCAATTTTGTCCTTTTCTTTGTGGGAAGACACATTTTCTGATGTCACTTAAACACAGCGTGTGTCAAAACAATCGCATTATATGAGAACACCATTTTCACCACTCGAATACTGATATCAGTTTCTCATATGATGGGAAATTTTTGGCATACACAGTATTAGAGAAATAAAAAACATGTAACATAGTGTCTTCCAAATAATAACAAATATAAAATAATGAAAAAAACAACAGTCTTTCCACATAGATAAAGTAACACCAAGAAATAAAGTTTCACATACAGGCTCTAGTTGAAATTTAAACATACCAACTGTGTCTACCCATATGCGGAAATTCGAGAAATTATAACCAAAGTGTTGTTTTCAAAAGGTCCATTAACTCATTTAAAATTTTGTAATATTTGCTTTTAGTCTAAAAGTAGGAAAATATCCAGGCAACAAAAATCGACAATGGCTCAACGATATCAATGTTACCGGCAAAGTCCGTTATGCAGTCATACCTCGGTTTGCCTAGGCAAAGTCCGCATTGCGGGACCACTCATGGTGTATTCCCTTCCCCTTTTTGGACAACTTCATGTGTAATACAAATTATTTAATATTTTTTCGAGAAGGGGAAGGGAATATACCATGAGTGGTCCGACAATGTGGACTTTGCCTAGGCAAACCTAGGTATGACTGCATAAAGGACTTTGCCGGTAACATCAACATTAGTTACTAGGTTTTGTAGTTTGTTTTTTTGTAATCCAGAATTTTGTTTCGCATCTATGTATGTATATATTGGGGTGACATTCACTGTGACCTAAAAGATCTATTGTGCCCCATTTCTTCTTATTAGTTCCTAAGGAAAGTCTCTGAGACTAGTAGCTCCTTTAAACGTATTTCCCAGAGGATTTTAGGATATCCGCAGGTAAGTGTCCCTCTTCTATCTGGTCTCTAAGTGTTCTGCCCTAGGATTCTGAATTGATATGTGTTTCGCATCTAAATGAAGCTTCGTGTGTTTTGTTAACAAAATAGTGGTTTTTGCTATGATTAAAGTGTCTTTTAATGTTATATCATGGAACTGAATCTCTCTTAGCACATTTTAAGTACTTCGTTGGATTGCAGTGCATAGAAAGCATAATAAAAACTATTTGACTTGGAATTCATCTTTAACTGTACTTCTGGAAACATAGATGCTTCTTTTAGATTAATCTCTAGCATATTTGAGTGATTGCTGTATTATTTATTGAATTCTCCTGATATCAATTCTTCTTATTGTGTTACATTCAGAAATATATTTACTTATAGATCCATATAGGAATCAAGCTGTCAGTGCAGGGTCTGACAAAAACATGTTTTAGGTTTGCTTAAAATATTGTGGAGGGAAAGATGACTATCTCCTATCGTTTAGTAATATCTGTATCTTGAAAGCATCTGTAGTTTTTAGAGAAAATGGACCTTTTACTTTTTCACAAAACATTTATACACACTTTGGTTACAAAGTAGAAATAAAAATACCCACAAAAATAAAGAACAAAAGGCGTGCAATT
Source organism: Lochmaea crataegi (assembly GCA_947563755.1). NCBI lineage: Eukaryota > Metazoa > Arthropoda > Insecta > Coleoptera > Chrysomelidae > Lochmaea > Lochmaea crataegi. The sequence goes on from OX387430.1 coordinate 7,726,536, forward strand.
CTAAATTACTTATAATTTAAAGAAATCTCACCTGCATGGTTTGCACCATTGACTTTGTTGATCTAATCCATACCTTGCCCGGCATTTCTTCATACTATTTACTAAAATAGACAACAATTATAGATATTTATTTAAAAACATAAAATAAAAAACCATATCTCCTACATAAATATTTTTAACTCTGCATACTTTATGGTGTGTAATTTTTATCAAATTCCTGAAGTTAAAAATATTTTGTAAGAGCTACTGTATAATGGACATGCACGGTTAGCCAACTAAAACCGACAACTGTTATTCCAGTGATAATTGCAAGTTTACTATAATTGTTTAATAAATGTTAATGTGTAATAATAATAATAATAATGAGGTATTATAAATTACTTAATAAAAACCATGAGAAATCAATCAATGAATTCACCAACTTCCTAACTAGTTTTATAAAAATAAAGGCTATTATGTTTAATGTTTTGATTTAGTTTCCCAGTTATTAATGTTTGGTTTTTTTAGATTCTCTTTTTCTGCAGCAACCCATTTTTTCCGCAGTCTTCTCCTGTTAACCTGTTTTCAGGAAGTCGATATGTGACCGGGTCAATCAGTTTTGATCTCAATACCCTAATTTTTCATTAAGCCGTTCTTGATCTTTTTTATTCAAAGACCCGAGTTCCAAACCATACAGAACAACTGGTCTGATGACAGTTTGGTATATTCTCTGATTCTGACTAAAAAACTTCAGCAGTTCCTCTACACTTCTGTTGCCATGCTTTGATTTCATGGGAATAGCAAAAAAATACATTCACGACAGTTGAAATAGGATGGTTTCACAAACGGTATTTTTTTCCAATTTGTAGAACTACACCGTGATCTGAGTTTCTCTACTGCTCTCTCCTGATTTCCTTCCTTCATGGTTTGGCATCTCATTAGGTTTTGCAAACAAGCATTGAAAACCTGGACTTGGTTCATTCGAAGGAATTTATACATTATACATCCTTCGAAGAATATCAACACTTGTTTGTTTGATGTTCGGCTGGGTCTCTCTATCGCATTCAGACCTGAAATATCACTACAAACCTAACCTTACTTCATGGTTTTCTTGGAATATCTTAATTGGAACTCTATCTCTGTTGATTATATGGAGTTTATCGTACACTAGATGTCTCCAAACATTCCTTTTTCATATTTTTTTCTGGAAGCATTTTTCATTCCAATCACAGAAAATGAACAGTGATTCATATTTTTATCCAACAATTAGGTATAGAAATAGAAAATTTATAGTGAACAAAAAATCTTATAAAATGAATATCAGTTTTCATTGGCTAAAATTAACTAGTTTTAAGAAGATACCTAACAATAATGATAATTACATCGTAAATAATGATTGTACAGCTATCTTCTTACAAGTAGTAAAACTTTCAGTGTTCGACCTTTTTGGAATGAACGAGAATTTATATTTAAAAAAATACTACTACTACTTTCATGGTTCGGTATTTTACGAGTATTTAAAAACACAGCTATTACCATAATGTAATTAAAATCTTTAAATATCAATCTTGAGCGTATTTTGCAATAGGTATACTGCATGTAGAAGTAAATTTAATTAGTCTTTACTACAAGATTTTAGCTTTTGCAATATTTTTTTGGTAAAGAACTTCCAACCTTCAGAGTTTTTTAGTGTAAAATAATTACCTGCATGTTGTAAAGAAAATAAAACGACTCTATATAAGGTAATTTATATTTATAGTTACCAATAAATAAAACTATTACCAGTCGTTAATATACTATTAAACTGTTTAGCCAACAATTGTTTTTGGCTTGTATCATTTCCTATTATCAACTTCTTACTTGAAAATCGTGACTCCAATCACATCATGCTTTTTAACAAATAAATGTAAGGAAACAAATTTTTCCGATCAATTGGCGCCAACCACTGAACTTCAGGTTTGCATTCGGGTTCGATTCCCAGAGCTGACTGATCTGCTATGAGATGGGATTTCTCCAATAAAGATTTGGTGAAAAGACTGTTGAGCCTGATAAGGACTACTAGTACTAGCTGAGGTACCGAAGTCTCGAAGCCTCTTACTGGTGGTGCCTACTAAAGATGTAGGTGAAATATGTGGGAAAATAGGGTACATTCATCAACAAAATGAGTTCCAGTAAATCCAAGAACATACCTCTTTGTAAGATTAGGATAGACGCAGATCCTATAAGAGACAGAAAGGGAAATATGTCGTCGGAGTAGGCTTTAATGAATATTGTTAAGTGACTGACAAAAAGTATTTTGAAGATTTCCTGAAAGTTTATGGAAATGTTACACTTGAACTTAACTAAAGATGTCAAAGAAAGATGTGAGAATGTGATCAGGAAGTCCAAAAATATACAATTATTATTATTCAACCCAAACATTATGCTTATTTTTGTTCGAAAACCAAATGTGATTGAATTGAATTAACTCTTGCTGTATTATCGTTCTTAGAACATTTTTTATTGATAATAGGATTTCTCTAAAGCAGTGTTTTTAAATCATTCGTAAAAAGCTAAAACTACTCATAACTCAATTTGATCCCAGGTTGAATATAAACTGCATATTATTATTATAGGTCAAGATGGTATCTGTGGTTCATCGTAAACCAATGTTTAACTGTGTTGCTATAACCATAAGAACTAAATAGGGTACTTATAATCAATAAATTGTGTTTTGATTTCAACCTGAGATATGATGAATAACAGTTTATCAGATTACATCTTCCACTAAAAGGATTTTTCGATTTCGATCAACTCGTTAAACTTTGAATCGGTTCCAAATTAAATGTCATGTTCTATCTTTATGTCTGTGTGTATTTTTTTACCTTTTAGTGAGATCCCTTAAAAACTAGTTATTCATTCAAATTGGGGGTCCTTTTCCAAAATTCTACTGTCAAAATTTTCAATTTTAATACTGTCATTTTATTATTAATAGCTGTAAAGTTAAATTTTTTATTTGCCATTTGACAGTAAAAGAATGTTTAAGGAAAGAGACGGAAGGAAATCTATGAGAAGAAATCAAAATAGGATAGAAACATGCTCGGGAATCCTTATTGGGATAAAATGTACTACTTAAGGAGGGGACATGCAGGCGGCTGACAAACGTGCATACGACGAAGTTCAACCAACAAAAGGTAGGTCCGCTAGACCCTCGGCAGAATAGGTACCGGCCGGCCAAAAAAAACACCGTTTACCCCAATTAACATGCAAATAATAGATATAGATATAATAGGTACGACTCGCAAATTACTCAAGTAGGTACTTCCTCTTATCAACTTGGCCAAAAAACCTATTTCACTCATATAATGCTTTAGAGATTCATTGTTTTGTTTGATACGGATGCCAACATAATAAGAGCGACAGAGACGAATTCCCTAAAGATTTTTGAGTGAAATAAACCTCTGAACACATGACAAAAAGTTTGAACGGTTTTATTTAATGTTCTTTAATGGTTTTTGAGAAATATTTTCAGAATTTATTACGTCTACCAAAAAAAAAAGGTGTCTAAGAATATACATTTATAAGCAGGATAGCGTAAAATGCATGCAGAACTAAGATGTTGAATACATTTCTCAAAAAAAAAACAAAGGAGAAATGATTAAAAGTTTCATAGAAGAAATCGACAAACCTTTTGTCCAAGAAAAAAAATCTTAACACAAATATTTTATTACACTTAAAATTCAACTTTTATGTGCATATTTATTATCACCAACAATTACAAATGTTAACAGTATTATAATATTTATTCGAACTATTAACATATGTAAAATCATTTTTGACTTTATTCTGTTAACAATTGACAATAAATATATTATAATAACCTAATATTAGCAGCAAATAGAAAAAGTATTTTATATGACATAATTCAATAGAGAGGTTATGCCATCTTCTGTCTTAGTAGCTTCACCTTTTAATGACTAGTAATCTTCCCAATGGAACCATTTTTGTTAAAAAGTTATTCTTCAATGTAACTTTAGTGTATTTGGTCGGCCAAGTTGATGATTGGAAGTAGGTTAAATGTTCCTAGCAACAATAACTTCCTAAATACTGACGTATATATTTAAAGTTATTTTATCAGTATTCGGTGAGTTATTTTTGACAGGAATAGAAGTAAAATGTAAAAGTAATGATTATAATATACTAGTAAATTGCGAGGGATGGCTACCTCCATCGGCAGGGTCTTGTTTACGCTTCCTCTTCTTGCCGCGAGTGGCGTTGGCGCGTGATGACCAATCGGGATAGAGCTGCATGTGCAGCTGACGTTCGCGACGAGCCAGCTCATAGTATTTGGCCTGCTCCTCCCTACCCAGCGCATGCCACTAAACAAAACAGAGTCAGCAATTTTTCGTACCGGCAGGGCACCAAGAAGCGCTCAAGAATTACGCCATGCCGGCCGCCCCTAAGCTTTAGAATAATTATTCACGGATTTAATTGAAACATTTTTGACATTTTGGCCGCCACCGACCCATTCTGCTCGAGTCCGAAAGTATGCACATCGGTCAGAGCACCGGAGCAAAGGTGGGGTGATCTTTCAGATAACATCCGTTTAAGCTCCGCCAGCAGCGGCATCTGGCGAAGTTCGACTGAAGTGCACAACCAGGTATATATTTTGCCGTCAAGGTCAAGAACGCCATATTGTTTACATGCACTGTTAGAAGTAGTAGAGTTAATTTACGCATATTAGAACCTTTGGTACAATAATTATATTCTACAGGCACTGTTTTATCACTCATAAATCCATTGACTTTTTATAATACGATACAAATTTAGATTTTTACGGACAAATTTCCAATCGTTTTCTAGATATTCACTAAAAATAAGTATTTGAGGTTATGTTTAATTCACTGTCTGACAATTTGAGAAGAATCAGATCTATACAAAATGTTCCCACACGTGAATTTGAACAATGTTTTGAAAATAAACAAAATTTTCATCATTCCCATTGGAATCGATATTTTCAAAATTAATCTAGTGAGAATTCGTTTTCGCACCTAGTAGAAATTTGTTATAGGTTATGTAAGAATTGAAAGAAAATTTAAGCATTGCACTAGAAATTTTATTGAATTTTCTTTTCATTGGGAAAAATAAAAAAGTCCTTTTTAGCCAAAAGGGGGTACCAAATATTTTAGGTTAAAATACAAAGGAATACACCACTCATACATTGTCTGAACTGTGAGGGTATAAATGAAGATGTAGACTCAAAAGTACCAAGTCCTTTGAGCTGGTTTAAAGAAAATCGAAGATCCACTCAGAAATTTAAGAATTTTGATGAGTAACTTTTCAAGATATGACACAATTTCGATGCTTTTTTATGTAGAATATAAATATCTTGAAACGTTAATAGCCAGAGTAACCATGCAGATCTGATAACTTGGGAAAAAACCCAAGTATCTTTCAAGGGAATATAAAATGCAAAGGATTATTATAATGTCGGATGGTCAAGCATCCATTAAAGCACTGAGCTCTTGTGTAATCAGTTCCAAAATGGTGTGGGTATGCCTAGTCAAACTCAATGAACTAGGCGAGTCACCTTACTATGGATTCCAGGACACACTGGAATGGAAGGAAATGAAATAGCAGATGAACCAGCAAAGAGGGGAACTGAAACACCCTTTTGGGGGCCGGAACATTTTTGCGGTATCAGCTCCAATGTAATATTGGAAGAAATAGGCAAAGAAGAAAAAAATAGAAGATCTGACCATTGGAAAAATTCTAGTAGGGCTTAGACAATCAAAGATTTTTCTGGGGATTACAACCTGTTGAGATCAAATGAATGCATAGATCAAAGTAAAACTGCATTAAGAGTTTTAACAGTAGGATCCCTGTTAAACGGGTCATTGTCGCCTGAATGGGCACCTGAAAAAGCTCAAAATACTGGAGGAAGAAGAATGTAGAATCTGTGGCATGGAAGAAGAAAACTCCATCCACATACTTGCGAATTGCCAGAATCCTAGGGGAGATTACTTGTTTAGAAGAGAGACATTTACCTAAGTTAAAGCCTGCAGATATCCTAAAATTCCTCTGGGAAATAGGACTAAAGAAGCTACTAGTCTCTGATACTTTCCTTAGGAACTAAGTAGAAGTAAGGGGGGACAATTATAGATCTTTTGGGTCTCAGTGAATGTCACCACAATATATATATATACATACAACCCTGCAGATCAGAATAGTGCTGAGATTCATAAAATTTTATTGAATACAACAAAAATTTTGTTTTTTATCAGTATTGTAATGGTATTCCTAAAACAAAGTTTCATATGTTCCCTAAATATTGAGATCTTTCACTTCATTTTTCAAATACAAAGTTAAAGTAAGGCGATAGTGTAAGTGCGTTAATTTGATGAGTGATAAAATAATTATTTAAAATTTTCAGTACACACAATTTAAAAACAAAAATCAAAATGACGTTAAACTGAAATATCTAACTAAGCCACAAATTTGGTATATATATAGGCCCTGTTGTAGAGTCGAAAAAAAAAACAAATTCTACAAATTTTTAATTTAGTTGTAATGCCTCGTTTTTTATTAATATTGTAAATTTATAAGGAAAAAAATTAGTAGACAATACTCGAAGGTTATGGTAGACAATACAACTGGGTTTTCCAAAATTTAAATTATGATTATACAGGTCAAGACTTAGCTAAAAATAATGTGAGAATTTATTACTTTTATCCCTGTAAGTACAAACGAAGATAAGGAATCCTTCACTATGTACAAAGCTAAAGAATGTCTATATAATAAAATAAAAAGTTGAAGATCAATTTTTTATGTATCAATGTTTAAAACAACAGTTTTTGTACACGAAAATGTCAATGTGACAGTTATACTTTGAAAATTTCATAAAAAGTGACAAATAGTAGGCACTAGGAAGCATATAGAAAAAAAGAAAAATATGTGCATTCTGTTCCTTCATTTTGAAATATCTGCCAGCAAGTACCAAATTGTACGTCGTACCTATTGGGTAAATTTAACCAGAAAAGCAGCCTGTTGGTAGAAGACCAGGAGACACTTTTAAGCTTACTTGTAGTCAGAAAAGTTGATACAGAGAGATGCTGCTGAAATGGTTGGAAAAAAACTGGTAATGCGTTGGATTTTAAGTTGCCCAGTTCAATATTGATAAAGGATATAGAGGCAAAGGATTATCATAATGTCGGATAGACAAACAGCCATTAAAGCACTGAGCTCTTGTGTAATCAGTTCCAAAATGGCGTGGGAACGAATAGACTACTGTGGATTCCAGGACACACTGGAATAGAAGGAAATGAAATAGCAGATGGGTTAGCAAACCTCCATCCACATACTTGCGAATTGCACAGTAATTCAGAATCCTAGGGCACAACACCTAGAAGATTACTGGATAGAAGAGGGTCATTTACCTAAGTAAGAAGTAAGGGGACACAATAGATCTTTTAGGTCTCAGTGAATGTCACCCCAATATATATCATGTTGGTAGTTGACCAAGAGACATTTTTAAGCTTATGTTGTTTTCAGAAAATTTGATACAGAGATGTTGCTGAAATGGCTGGAAGAAAAATTTGTAATGCGTTGGATGTTAAGTCGTACCTTCTGGGAAATTTTAAATAAGCAGCCTCTTGGTAGTAGACCAGGAGACCCTTTTAACCATAACTTGTAGTCAGAAAAGTTTATACAGAGATGCTGGTGAGATGGTTGAAGCATTAGATTTTGCGTCGTAACTTTTGGGAAAGGCAATTATCAAAGCAGGTAGTAGATCACACACACTTCTAAAATTTTTTGTTGTCAGAAAATGTTTAATATTCTATCACTTTTTAATTATTTTAGAATATCGTTGCAAAAAAATAAAATCATTAACCATACTTTTCTCAGTTCTCAGTAACTTATCTGCGATTGTAAACAGATGAATAAACTCGTGTATCGTCTTTAGCTATGTCCTGACCGGTACCATTATCTTCTACTTTTGTAAACAATAACTGGCAGCCAACAACAGCTCTGTTTTCGAAAACATAAATTCGCTGATAAATGATATTTAAAACTGAACCTCTCCGTAAGCATTATTCGAAAACAGACCATTGGAAAACATCTAATATTATCTAAAATGACATTGCGCAAATCGGCATTTTTAACTTGACACATTGATTACCAAGAAAGCACCTCAGGTTCTCAAACGAATGTTAAACTGTGATGGGACCGGGCAATAAAAATACCAAAAGAAGAATGTTCGAAACACCTTTTCTCTGATATTTTTAAAAACCAGCTCCGATTAGTATTTAAAAGTAGTCGAGTGCAGTTTTGTTAGTCCCTAGCTTCAAAAAAACGTTAGCCAGGCGCACAGAAACCAAGAAATCGTCCTCGATTACCATTTAAAATACAAATTAAGCTTTCTCTCAACGCACATTGAGCGAAGAGGACGATTCCTTTACTTTTCGGTGTACGAGACAATCAAAAAATTTGGATGGGCATTCTACAAAGTAGGTTGCGCGTATGATAACTACCTCCCGACTCGATAGGTGTTCGCTCTTTCTTTCGCTTCTTCTTCTTGGTGCCGTAACCGTAATTGTCCCTAGCGCTCCAGCCCGGGTACAGCTGCATGTGTAATTGACGCTCCTGGCGCGCCTTTTCGTAATACTTGGCTTGTTCTTCTCGGCTCAGCGAGTGCCACTAACATATTCATTCGATTTTACTCACACACACGCATGTTATCAACACACACACTCATTTTTAAAATAATAATCAAATCCGTAAAAAAACCACAGTACCTTGTATCATCAATAACCTTCCATCATGCTACAAAGGAATTAAGCCGAGCAATAATTTTTTACAATCTTCCAAGACATTTGTCTCAAAAAGTTGGTTTCTGTTTTCGGCAATGAAGTTCCATATCCTCTGGTATGAAGAATTTAAACGTGAACGGATTAATCTTAGCGACGATCCAAGAACAGGTCTACCAACAACGGCAGTTACCCAGAAAACGTCGATGCTGTACGTAAGATGATCCAAGAAGATCGACATGTCACATATCGTGAAATTGTAGCATCATTGGGCATTTCAAAGACCACAATTCAAAAAATTTTACATGAAGGATTGTCTGTAAAAAATTAGTTTCTCGTTGGATGCCGCATCTGTTGACGGAAGTAATTAGAGTCAATTGGTGTCCAAAAACTATAAATCGGTTTAACGCAGGAAACTCAAAAAATATATATATGTCAGTGGTGATGAATCCTGAATTTACTCTGAATAACCCGAAAATAAGTTTGGGTGTTCCAAGATGAACCGAAACCAACGAAAGTTGTCCGTTCTGGAAGTGTTTCCAAAAAGATGGTGGCTACATTTGTCTCAAAAGAATCAATTCCTCTGCAAGATCAAAGAACTGTTACTGTTGGACTATCCTCCATATACAGTCCCGACCTGTCTTAACTTTTTACTCTTCCAATTGCATGGTCGAAGGTTCCAGTCCCCAGAAGATGCAGTCGATGCCTTCAAAGACTTTATTTTGAATGTACCAACAAGCGAGTGGAATAACTGCTTTCAGTATTGGTAAAAATACATTTCTCTTCGTGGAGAATACTTACTTTGAAAAACAATAGTGTTTAAAAGTTATCTACTTTTTTTTTCTAGCTCCATCTCCATATGCAAAATATAAAAGACAACCCTTGTAAAATGTGTCCAAACCTGATGCTTTGTTTCACTCAGTCCTTGGGACGTTAGCCATCCATTATAAACATCTTAGCCTTTTGCAGAAAATGAATGTTCAACTGTGAAAGTTAAATGTTCTAAGGGTCTATACTGGTTCACTTATTAGTTCGAGGTCCACACAGAAACCATGTTCCAGCAAATCTTGATTCACAATCAAATACTTTTGAGTCTTTTAGGATGACTAGGATGGTGCTTATGAATTGATAGTTACGGATTTGATTATTGGGTTCAAGATATACACACACTTCTTCAACCAGATTTTAGCAAAGCAATTTATTCCAAAATATACTATTTGGATTTATATCTGTTAACTAAGGATGCTGATGGTCAATTAAAAGATATAAGCGATTAAAGTTTATCCAAAATCAAGTGCAAAAGCTTAAGCACGTGTTCGTCTCCCTTGTCGACTCATTCATCAGATCGGAATACAGATTGCGAAAAATCTTAGCTCGACATACGATTTATACAAGTAAGACAAGGATAATATGAACAACACTACTTGAAAAAGAGAGAAGAATTGTTCGCCAGCACGACAAGGATAATATGAACAACACTACTTGAAACAATTTTTCTCTCTCTTTCAAGTAGTGTTGTTCATATTATCCTTGTCGTACTATTGTGTAAATCGTATGTCGAGCTAAGATTTTTCGCAATCTGTATGTCTAATCAAAGGAAAAAGTCGGCAAGAGACATGAACTAACTTCTGCAATTAATTTTCAACAAACTTTACCTACTCCTATTTAATATTGAACACGATAGGAAACTAATTGTTTCTTTCCCTTAGCTCATCTACCTTTCAAATTTTATCTAAATTTAAGAACATGACAAGTTAAATTTTGGTTTTCAATTATTTTTCATTCTTTTACAAAGTTGAAACTCCCAAAAAAAATTTTACTACACCACTGTTTTTCATCAATTTTTTTGATCCCAACAATAGAAACAGTAAGTGATAATAAATTATCAGTATTTTATTTCCTCCTCAAATAACAAGTGAAGTACGAAAAACGATTTTAAAAGGGATCGACGTCATTAGAATTAAAAATTTTGCTATAAAAAATCTGGTTATAGAAGTATCATTCACTCAAAATATTATCTCGGTTATTAAATAAAAAAAAATTCTTACCCGTCTTCCTAATATTTGATTGATAGCAGCACTTTCTTTTAATGTACATTCTGCAACAACTTTGGCTCTCATTTCCTTCATATATAACATAAAGGCGTTGAGGGGTTTCTTTATATGAGGCTTCTTCTTCTCATTGCTATCCTGATTGTTCTTACCATCTATATTGTTTTTATGGTCTACTTGTGACCTAAAATTACCAAATATTTCGTTAGCATCCGGTAGAAACTGAATAAACTTAAGACTAAGTATATAGTTTTAATTAAATTAAAAACAACATAATAGTAGGAAGTTTTATTAAATTTATACAGTTGTAAAAAACAGGTAATCTTCTTCCATTGACAAGTTTTCTATATTTATATATGTATTGTTTCCACTCTCCACTCTAATAAAAAAGGATGTTTTGAGCTAAAAATATTTTTATTGTAAAAAACAGCGTTATAATTCTTATAAGCTAAATAAAACAACATTTTTATTTAAAATATTTTATTTTTTACATTTTTTTGAATTGAAAGACCATCTAGAAGTTTATTAATCCAAGTTAAAAACAGAAAAATTCAAACTACATACCTGTTATCCGTTGTCATACATTTTTTTCTTATATACAAAATTTATACTTCTCTGTACGGAAAACCCTATTTTAAAAATATTTAATTCGTTTAAAAGACCCAGTTGGTTCCCATAACTATAAAAAAATTTAAATAGGTAGTAAATCTAAAATTAAAATAAATACATTTTATTTCAAGACCCCCTTTCGTCTCCGTCACTGACTGGAGAAACTATAAATGGAGGAACTATAAATAACGAAACTAATTTTATATTAAAATGTAGTCAATCCCCTCTTCTACTACGTCACTGACTCTCTGACACATCTTTGACAGAACCGCGAAAATATTCTAACATGATAATATTTAAAAAAAGATTTACCTGTTTCGATCACAAATTTCTTAATTTTCCAACAAAATAAACACAAAATGTTATTTAAATTTAACAAACTACGACTACAGCCGTCGTTTCCACAAAACACTGACGCGTATTATATATTTGCTAACCGTTATGGATCGAGAAAGAACCTACAGTTATAATGCGCATGCTCGTAAGCAACTATTTCGATCAAAGGGGGGCACCGCAAGCATATGCCGCCTTTGAAAAGGTTCGCAACGATTTTACTGGCATCCCGTTGTTTTCCGTTTACAGAGTGGGAGTCAGCCAATTACGTCATATTATGTGATAACGTAGTCTAAATAGTACGTGAGAACGTAGGATAAATATAAATAATAAAAAAAAGTATTGGTAAAGATACAATTCAAAGTATCTATAATAATTGTCTCTAATATTAATAATTTAATGTGAAAAAATTATCTAAAAGTACGTTTTCCAAATAAATAAAAATAAAAAACTATTTCTTAAGGCCCCCCTAGTCGATCAATTATATTGCACAATATTGGAGTTCGCCCAATATTATTGTGCGTCTGAAGAGAATATTGTGCGAATATTCCCTTCCCCTTCTCGAAAAAATTCGTATTGCACATTTTCCAAAAAGGAGAAGGGAATATACCATGGCTCCGCAATGCGGACTTTGGTATAACTGCGTTACGAACTTTGCCTGTAACATTGATAAAATATTGTGCTCGTTTCCATCATTTGTGTGTGTTTGCACAATATTTAAGTTGTCAGTTCATTTTTGAGTTGGTACCATGCTTTCTGATTTCGAACTGATGGGGGGATGGGGATTGCACAAAAATATTGAAGCGTTTGAGTTAAAAAATATTGAGCAATACAATATTGCCCAAAATAATATTGTGTAATATGATTGAGCGTCTAGGGGTCCCCTTTTAGGAAGAAATAACTACTGTCACAGTAGAGTTGTGATAATTTAAGAATATATCCAGTAAAACTATCTTCCATAGTGATGAGCAAAGCAAGATCAAGACCAAGACCTGAAGAATCTTGGTCTTGGTCTTGCTCAAATATGTCCGGTCTTGGTCTCGCCTATCCAGTCTTGGTCTAGGTCATTTTATCTGCCTTATTATTTTTTTTCAATCATTATAAATTTAAAATAATTTACAAGACCTAGCTTATGTTGATGCTATGAAAAATAGCCATTTTCGGGAAATCATCAAAAACAACTATTAGAAGTGTTCTCAATTCGAAAAAAATGTAGTTACCGAGGTTTTAGTAGAAAGGGGACGATACGCTCTGAAGTGAGAATTTTTAGTTCAGTCTTGTGTATTTGGTCTTGATCTTTCACATTCGGTCTTGGTATTGGTCTTGTTCTTGTTCATTCGGTCTTGGTCTTGCTAGTCTAATGATAATCTTGGTCTTGCTTTTTCGCAAGACCAAGTCCGAAACTGCAACACCAAGACCAATGTTGCTCATCACTAATCTTCCATTGATATATTTTTAATCTAAAAAGGAGCATGCTACTTGGAACAGGTTTTACCATTGGATCCTTTTCAGATTTGGCTGAAGAAACATAATAGAACAGAACCCTTATTTTCCTAATATATATTTTTTAAATAAATTATATATTAGCCAAATATAAATAGATCGGTTAATTATCAAAGGAAAAGAGTTCAGTAAGTTCATGGATTGTTTACTTAGCGGTCAAGATTTAAGAGAAGCGATGTATTTCAATTCGGCATCGTTTCAGCAATTTATATCTTATCTAGATGTTTTTGAGACTGCAGATTGCGAACATTTACTTGGTCATTCCATAACATATTACACTTATTTGTTTTTAAAAATTAGAACCCTACTGATGCAATAGTTAATGAAACGGCTAACCTAAAATTTTCTAGTCACTCATAACATATACAATGTAGTTATTATGGTTTTATGAACTTTTAGATCTTCAACTGGTCCTAGTGCTCCTTCTGGGCCTCCTTTATCCAACATTTATTCCCAATGTAAAATTTTAGGCCGAGAGACGAGCTCCTAGTCACTCATAACATATACAATGTAGTTATTATGGTTTTATGAACTTTTAGATCTTCAACTGGTCCTAATTCTCCTTGTGAGCCTCTTTTATTATGGTTTTATAAACTTTTAGATCTTCAACTGGTCCTAATACTCCTTGTGAGCCTCCTTTATCCAATATTTATACCCAATGTAAAATTTTAGGCCGAGAGACAAGCTCCTAGTCACTCATAACATATACAATGTAGATATTATGGTTTTATGAACTTTTAGATCTTCAACTGGTCCTAATGCTCCTTGTGAGCCTCCTTTATTTTGGTTTCATGAACTTTTAGATCTTCAGCTGGTCCTAATGCTCCTTGTGAGCCTCCTTTATCCAACATTTATTCCCAATGTAAAATTTTAGGCCGATTAGACAAGCTCCTAGTCACTCATAACATATACAATGTAGTTATTATGGTTTTATGAACTTTTAGATCTTCAACTGGTCCTAATGCTCCTTGTGAGCCTCCTTTATCCAATATTTATACCCAATGTAAAATTTTAGGCCGAGAGACAAGCTCCTAGTAACTCATAACATATACAATGTAGTTATTATGGTTTTATGAACTTTTAGATCTTCAACTGGTCCTAATGCTCCTTGTGAGCCTCCTTTATTATGGTTTTATGAGCTTTTAGATCTTCAACTGGTCCCAATACTCCTTGTGAGCCTCCTTTATCCAACATTTATTCCCAATGTAAAATTTTAGGCCGAGAGACGAGCTCCTAGTCACTCATAACATATTCAATGTAGTTATTATGGTTTTATGAACTTTTATATTTTCATCTGGTCCTAATGATCCTTGTGAGCCTCCTTTATTATGGTTTTATGAACTTTTAGATCTTCAACTGGTCCTAATGTTCCTTGTGAGCCTCCTTTATCCAACATTTATTCCCAATGTAAAATTTTAGGCCGAGAGACAAGCTCCTAGTCACTCATAACATATACAATGTAGTTATTATGGTTTTATGAACTTTTAGATCTTCAACTGGTCCTAATGCTCCTTGTGAGCCTCCTTTATCCAACATTTATTCCCAATGTAAAATTTTAGGCCGAGAGACGAGCTCCTAGTCACTCATAACATATACAATGTAGTTATTATGGTTTTATGAACTTTTAGATCTTCAACTGGTCCTAATGCTCCTTGTGAGCCTCCTTTATTATGGTTTTATGAACTTTTAGATCTTCAACTGGTCCTAATGCTCCTTGTGAGCCTCCTTTATCCAACATTTATTCCCAATGTAAAATTTTAGGCCGAGAGACAAGCTCCTAGTCACTCATAACATATACAATGTAGTTATTATGGTTTTATGAACTTTTAGATCTTCAACTGGTCCTAATGCTCCTTGTGAGCCTCCTTTATTATGGTTTTATAAACTTTTAGATCTTCAACTGGTCCTAATGCTCCTTGTGAGCCTCCTTTATCCAACATTTATTCCCAATGTAAAATTTTAGGCCGAGAGACAAGCTCCTAGTCACTCATAACATATACAATGTAGTTATTATGTTTTTATGAACTTTTAGATCTTCAACTGGTCCTAATGCTCTTTGTGAGCCTCCTTTATTATGGTTTTATGAACTTTTAGATCTTCAACTGGCCCTAATGCTCCTTGTGAGCCTCCTTTATCCAACATTTATTCCCAATGTAAAATTTTAGGCCGAGAGACAAGCTCCTAGTCACTCATAACATATACAATGTATTTATTATGGTTTTATGAACTTTTAGATCTTCAACTGGTCCTAATGCTCCTTGTGAGCCTCCTTTATCCAACATTTATTCCCAATGTAAAATTTTAGGCCGAGAGACAAGCTCCTAGTCACTCATAACATATACAATGTAGTTATTATGGTTTTATGAACTTTTTGATCTTCAACTGGTCCTAATGCTCCTTGTGAGCCTCCTTTATTATGGTTTTATGAACTTTTAGATCTTCAACTGGTCTTAATGCTCCTTGTGAGCCTCCTTTATCCAACATTTATTCCCAATGTAAAATTTTAGGCCGAGAGACAAGCTCCTAGTCACTCATAACATATACAATGTAGTTATTATGGTTTTATGAACTTTTAGATCTTCAACTTGTGAGCCTCCTTTATCCAACATTTATTACCAATGTAAAATTTTAGAGGCCGAGAGACAAGCTCCTATTTTGTCCAAAAGTACTTACTAGCTACATAAACTAAAATAGCCAGACTGCTTTATCTCTATAAGTAAGAGAGTGGCATCCAGAGTGGTACTAGAATTCCAGGAAAATATTAATGAACTGCACTAAGGTGCCAGAATTTATATGAACCACCTGAAGAATTGGCAAAGGGAGGGTCAGAAACAGAAAAAATGGATTCAAAGCTGACTGTCTCTCCGATGAAATCTCTTACAAAAGTACTATAAAACATTAGGAATCGGCTGAGGATCATTTCAAGCTACATGCCTTGGTTAAGGATCACCTGTGGAAAATTGGATATTAGAACGAAGCTGAAGCTGTACAGGGTGTGGCAATTAGAAAGATCTCGAGAACCAAAGGTGTCGTGAAAAGTGAAAATTGCCAAAATGGTATTTCTAAAGGTGAACTATTTAATGAATAAATTGTCAGTAGTCTATAACTTTGTTTTTTTAATAGGACACCCTGTATATTTTTTATTTTAGAAATATTCAAGTTATTTTAAACGATTTTTGTTAATATTTCCCTAAACCTATATTTAACCGTTCTTGAATAATTTTTTTTAACATGAAAACTATACTTTTTTCACTCACTATGTACATAAAATTTAATATCTTATCATGTAATTTGGATAAAAGCTTGTATTTTTTAGGTATTGTGCTATATCATTTACAATGTAAAATTATTATTTTTATTATACACTATGAATATACAAAATCTTAATATAATTATCAATAAACAAATTGGTATAATTCATCGCTTTCATATAGGACACCCTGTATGTGATTCACATATTTTGGAATAAATCCTTGTCCAATGTCCACTATCTGTTCCTATACCTAACTTTTGTAGATAGTTCAACTTTGTATATTTTGTCATAGAAAATGATTTTTTTACAACACAGCTGATTTCATAAACTGCTATTAAACATACATAACAACCCTTTAGTTCGAAGGTTTAACTGCTCCACCCTGTATAGAAGGTGAAAATTGGAATATGATTACAAAAGTACAACACTCTATGTTTCCATAATCCATAGTTGTTTTCTTTCGCAGATTCAATGATTCAAAATATTCTTTCGCCATTTAAACAAGTAAAAGTCACATGCTACCAAGTCGGGGGTTTCAGTCAGCGTTTGTGACCTATATCGGTCTTGTTGATTTAAACAGAACACAAGCAAAAGCGATTCCCAACATATAAATCAAGCATGTGAACTAAGCATCCTAATTTGGAGTATCTACAGATCTTTTAGAATCACAGATATACAGGGTGTCCCGAAAAGATTGGTCATAAATTATACCACATATTCTGGGGTTGATTGAACCTCACTTAACCTATATACAAAAGTGGAAGTAGTAGCGTTAATTTATTTTTATTTATTATGGATTTTCAGAGGGGCCAGCACTCTTTTGACCCCCAAACTTTTTTTGATGGTTGCATTCAACAAAATATGTATGTTTATAAATTTTAATGTAAGTGAGGTTCAGGATATGAGGTATAATTTATGATAATTTATTAAAGAATCACTCTGTATAATTTTATCCTATATGAAAAATATTATTTCTTACCCTGTATTTGTATCTTTATCATCACTATCACTTTGCATTTCATTTTTAATTAACGCATCGAAGCTAGACGGGAATTTATAAGAAGAATCAGTTTTTTTATCTAAAAGATTATTTAAAATTTTATTCGAATTAGGATCTGTATTAGGTTTAGGTTGATACGGTCTCGGCGTACTAAAATACGGATTTTGTTGATTCAAAAACGAATTAATATACCACATCGATAAAAAGTTATTGTCCAAATTATTATAAATATTTTGCGGATTGTCTCGGTGGGATAATTTATTGTTATAATAGTTGTTGAAGGTGTTTTTTTCGTAAGAATTTCTCGTTTCTTCGTTCTTGTACAGATACTTTCTCAATTGCTCTGTATGATTGTTATTTTTCGTCAAATCTAAACACTCTTCGTTATTTTTTTTTAAAGATAAATCTTCCGGTAGGTCCTCGCATTTATTCAAATCCGTCGTGTTAGTTTTGTTGTTATTAATGAATTTGTTGTTGGTTTCGATAATCGAAAAAGGTGCTACGATCGCTATCGGCATTTTTTTCAGTGTAAGATTCAACGGTTCGTCGGGAATTTCCATAATAAATGGACTAATTAAAAAAGATCACTTATAATTACTGTTTTATTTATTAAAAAACGGGTCATTTTTATTAAACGATTTTAAACAACAACCGGAATTGTATAAATATAAGGAGCATTTCGAGAGGAAATATCAACAAGTTTTTATGTAGCACTTTATCACAGAAAATCAATATGAATGGCTGTAGCGACTCGTCCTTTGTTTGGGTACGAATCAAAATTGCGGACTTGCACGTGGGTATTTCACCCCGGAAAACACGAAAATCGACTGACTAGCACCGTCTTCTGATCCCGGGAAAGGAGATATTATTGCTCAGAAATTAAGGTGATATCACACAGGTCAAATATTACGATGGTCGGGGTGGATCTCGCGGAAATATTTTAACAAACAGTGCGACAGAGGAGCGTTCGAAATGTCCAATAGGCCCGATAGTGTTGTTACTTGTTAGAGTGAGACAGATATAGGTATGCTCGTTAACTGTCGCGTCGTTACATTTTGATGGATTGATCCTGCGATTCATCTGCCGGGGCGTCTCGACGCTATACAGCTCTCCATATTTTTTTATCTCAAAATTCGAAATTGTTTATATATCGTTGATTAATTACCTTTTTTTATTAAAATCCTGTTATAAATTACATCCTTATCCTTTGAGGTGAAAATCCCTAGCAGCGAAACCCAAATTGCTTATACAGGGTGTTCTATTTAAAATATTTAACCCAAAACACATAAAATACTCCTCCTTACCGAAACATAGGGAATTTTACTAAAAATATTATAACCTTAATTCTCCCGCGCTGTTATTCTGTCAATTGTCATACTTTTTGACACAGAGTGTGACTGCTCATAACCTACAAATTTTGTAAGAGAATAAAATTTGTCACCCCCTTTCTCCCTTTACTGGAACAAAACGGAGGTTTTTTGAAAAATATAATTATATTTAGTTGAACGTACCCGGTTCCTCAACGAAGAGGGGTCGGGGTAAAATAAAAAGACGATCATTGAACGGTTTCAACAAATGATTTAGATTTACTAAATAAATAAATGGAATAAGAAGGGCAGACAAAGAGCTCGAAGAATTATATACATGTAGAAAGAATGGGACCAGGAAGGCTACCGAAAGTATTGATATACAGCTCCTTAGGAGGAAGGCGAAGAAGAGGTAGACGCAGAACAAGATGGAAAACGGAGGAGGATCTACGAAGACTTAATATTAGAAATTGGAAAGGTAAGACAAAGGACAAAGTGACATGGAGGCAAATCGTCAACCAAGCCATGGAAAGGTTAAGTTATTAACATGCAAATTGGAAATAGTGCAAGAAATTTTGGAACGAACCCAAGTAGTGGGCACTCGGATAGTCCATGCGAAAGTGGCAGCTAAACTTAGTAGATTGTCGCAGAAGAGTTTCGTATGGAACTCCAAGAGCCTACTGCTGGAATTGAAACATCAGCCATGGACCTACATGGTCTGTAGTGCTATTATATATAAATAAGACACAGTTACACAGTTTGACGACTTACACTTTTCTTTGTGTAGAGTAGGCCTGATCGAAGTTGGCTCACGCAGTTGACCTACTTTTAGTTGTCGCTGTCAAATGACAATCGAGAGCACGATGTTAAATCTCAAACTAACCTAATAAAATATAAAATGAATATGTATAGAGCTAAAATGTACAGTTGGTCTCAGCTGATTTTTTAAATTAACAGTAAAAATAAAAATATACTAATACCAGATACATAGGTATACTTTTGGATTACACTGGGAGGTTAGTATTAAAGATATTCACTAGTCACAAAAGATTTCAACTTCTTGCCGAATTGTGGGATGGAGTATACTCCAATAATCCCTGAGAGTGGTGTCTACAAACTATCTGAGACACCTATAGCCACTATACTGTTCCTACAAGCAGCACAGTGATATGTTCGATCTTACTTGGTATCAGGTGGTGAGTATCCGATATGTCGTAGGGGATGGACGAAGAGGTCCTCTCTGGTGAGTTTTCTGCCACTCGTAGTTGTATTCGGTAACTAATAGGGCTAATGAAGACTAGGAAGAGGTCGATGAAGAAAAATCTGAAGAAGACTGCGAAGAAGGCGATGAAGAAGATGATTACTAAGATTATGAAGAGATCATGGATGAAAAGACTTCGAAAGAGCACCTTAATTATTCCTAACAGATTACGATTGTAGCTGGGCTAAATCCGAAAAGACTTCGAAAGAGCATAAAGCAAGTGACCTCCTGAAAGCACCAGAACAAAAATATTCTCTTTCCAAGAGACAAGTGTCTTTGTCTCTCGTCATGGTATATGGCGAAATATTATATCACAGTTGTCAAAAGGTAGATATGGAAATATTTCACGATTTGACATTTTCTTCGTTAGGTCACTTAATGCTTGGAAAGACAGACTCAAAATCGACGTATATAGGTAAAACTTTCCCATGAATCTATTGGTGCTCATTCCAACGTTCTAACTGTTGAATTTTAAGAGTTACGAGTTGTTGTAAATACCAGTCCACTTATTTTAATAAAAATATTCACTGCTCTATAACCGAAAAAACAACATTAACCTCCAATGCAGTGGCGTAGCGTGGAGGGGGCATACGAAAGGGGTTCAATTGGAAATAAAAACTACAAAATCGCGCCCTCAAGTCGTGCTGCCGAAGTGCAAGTGACAACTTCCTAGCGCCCGGCCGGTCGGTGCGGCGGCACCTAGTTATCCTCGCGAACGAACTAACAAGCGACAGCGAGTACTCAACAACAACAACAACAACAACAACAACAACAACAACACTTGTACGATGTACATTAGGTCCGATGGATAACATATTTAAACTTCAAACTAATAATTAAAATAAAGGGGGGGTGAAGAATTTCCGGTCGGCCACGCTACGCCACTGCTTCCATGCAAAAGTAGATCATACTTTTTGATGACGTGACCTAAGTATGCGTAGTTTTCGCCAGATGCCGTAGCTATAGCCAAGTAAAGAATCATATTTTTAATCATTCATGTCTGACTTGACATAAAATGTCTTAATTTACATCGAATGCTTCATTTTAGATATTTTAACTGGTTTCATTTCAATTTTCTGTTGATCCTAATCCCGTATACAATTTATCTAATATGTCTCGTTAATAAATCAATATCTGACGGATATGAACATTAAATCGCGGTTATTTAAAGCTTGGGTTTTGTGTATTCCTCTGACTTGGTGACTGCAGTAGCTTCGTCCATTTTTCAATTTCTTTCTTTCCATTCCAATTAAATTCAACCTAATTTATGAGCTCGTTATACTCGCCGGACTGAACGACTTCGGATAAAATCCCGAGATATGTCGAGCATTTTTCTTTGGAAGGAATGTAATTTTTTTGTTAAAAATTAAAAAAAAATCATTTTTTTATGATTAATGGCGTAATTATTACACTATCGTTATTTTTTATTAACAGTTATAATACTTCTTTATTACTCACAAAAAGTGAATGCTTATCCTTTAAAGTAAGGAAATAAGGCACAAATTTTATATGAAGTACAATACTCTTTCTAAAGTCAATGTGAAGACTTAGTTGGTGCCAATACAAAATACGGATCACTTTAGTTCTTCTTTTGTTTTAGAAAACATGTTGGCATGTTGCTGGCTCTTCAAAAGTTTCTTAAGTATAGTAATAATCATAAAGTTGTTTTAATTAATTATTTTTTCCAGCTTATTTTAATTGGACCAAATAAAAGTATTTTTTTTAAATGTTTCCAAACTAGCTTTCTAAGAACGTCATGAACTAACAGTTTATTGAAATAAGGAAAACATTTGTATAGTGAGCTTAGCAATTTTAGAAAATATATCTGACAACCTTGCTTTTTTCTCATGTCTTCTCATTTACTTTAGAAAGAGTGTACCGACTTTACCAACTAAATCATCTTCCATGTTTTTGGTAGGAGCTTCTCGGACACCCTGTATATAAAGCCGTCTTTGTTTATGTGGTGTTTATGACAAATTTTTATTTGAAATTTCAGGCTTTCAACTCTCTGTAACTTAGTAACCCTTCCTATACTAAAATTCATTAATGGATGTATGTAAAGTAAGTAAACACCCTGTATATTAGTCATGTACCTATTTTATAAAGCAAAAGCCACTGTATCAACTACCACCAAATCCTCACTAATGTATCTGTCCACATTTTTTCATCAGCTGCTCTAAGATTAACTCTTCCAGTTTTTCAATCTATTGATCCGTCTAACTGGAACGTTCCCTACATTTTTTTTGTATTTTTTACTTTAAGAGCGATATTCGACCCCGTTCGGAGGGTAGTAAAATTACAAGGGTTGGAAAAAAGAGAAACGAAAATAGGAAGACAGAGAGAATACAGCGAACTACATTACGAGGATTCGAATTTCCACTCTTCGAATGTAGATGGGACGAGCGTTGTATTTACAGCTGAAATACGAACTTTTAGGGTTTATTTAAAGGGATCTGTTCAATATTTTCTTTGGAATGAAGAGTCTGTAATATAAGCAATTATTTCGACACGTTAGTGTCGAATTTAAATTAAAAAGAACGTGAAACAATAAAATTCTTATAGAATGGGATGTTATTTTATACAAAAATAATCCAAAAGTTTCTGCTTCAGTTGCCGTAAGATTTATCTTCAACTCAGTCGGTATATGTATCCGGTGCATTACAAACTTCTTAAAAATGGGAATCTCCAAGCTGTTATTCTTTCGCCTTCCACTTTCTTTTATTCCTAACCATCCTGCTATTTTAACTTTTAACTCAACTTCTTAGCCTTGTTACATACAATTTCTTGATCCTTCCTTTTTGTATTAGATTTAGGAATTTACTGTCTTATCTCCAAAGTAGGCTGTCATTGTCCAGAGGCTTTCCTTCAACGAAACTTTTTTCCTGCCTCTTTAATGTGGTAGGTACCTAAATATATCCCAAAAAACTTCTGGTCTTAAAAATGGGATCATCAATCCATCTTTGGCAAGGGAACCTATGTAAGAAGACCAAGTTTGTTGGCCATTGCATTCCAATCTTCTTAAAAATGGTAATCCCCAAGCTGTTACTCTTCTCTGATTCTTACTTGCTCCTTCCATACATGAATTTTCAGTTTCTATATACACCACTTTCTTTTATTTCTATCCATCCTGCTATTTCAACTTTCAACTCAACTTCTCAGCCATCTTACATACAATTTCCAATTTCTTGATCCGTCCTTTTTGTATTAGATTTAGGAATTTACTGTCTTCTCTCCAAAGTAGGATGTCACTGTCAAGAGGCTTTCCTTCAGCGACACTTTTTTCCTGCCTCTTTAATGTGGTACCTGAATATATCCCAAAAAAGTTCTGGTCTTAAAAATAGGATCATCAATCCATTGTAATGGATGCGTCTTCAATGGATACGTTGGTAGACTAGAGGTGTGGAAAGGCCTCTGAATCGGTGGTGTTGCGGGTCACTTGGAGGATCATCTCAAGGGAATGAAACAACTTCTTCTAGCACTGGGATATGTTTGATTTATTTACTATAACACATTACACTACTTACTAAGGCTAATGATATACATAAGTACCTAGCCGTATAGCATACTTATATTTAATGGTTAAAGATTACTGATCTCTGATCATTCGACTATATAGAATGTTCTTCATGACTTATTATAAATCAACTTCTCCTATAGTAAATATTGAATGCATATTTATATAACTAGTCAAGTTCAAATAAAACAAATAAACATATTACTGTTTTGTCTTACTTCACGCTTTGAACTTGACTTCCTATTCAATAACCTTCTTAATTTATATTTATATAATAATGAAATGTTCGAACGGTTTGTTGAAATAAGATCAAGGGAATTTAATTCTTATTTTAAATATTTATTATTATATTATTATATTGGGCCAAAAGGCATCAATCCATCTTTGGCAAGGGAACCTATGTAAGACTAAGTTTGTTTGCCTTTACATTCCAGACTTCTTAAAAATGGTAATCCCCAAGCTGTTACTCTTCTCTGATTCTGGCTTTCTCCTTCCATACATGAATTTTCAGTTTCTACATCCACCACTTTCTACTATTTCAACTTTTAACTCAACTTGTTAGCCATCTTACATACAATTTCTGATTGCTTGATCCATCCTTTTTGTATTAGATTTAGGAATTTACTGTCTTCTCTCCAAAGTAGGCTGTCATTGTCCATAAAAAGCACAAGAGACTGAGTTGTAGTTGGTGATAGAACCAGGATCCTAGCAAGAAAAATCTGCTCTATTCTGGATGTTTTATATCACTTTCCCTTTCAATTTTTTTAGCATATCAATAGTTTGTACCATTGTTATAGTGGAAATATAATTCTGCTACGCTAATCCCTTTACATATAGAAATATCTGAGGCAATACATTTTTTTTTCTTGCATGAAGATAATTGGTACAAGTGAAATCGTCTCATTTGAATTGATATCTGCCATTTGCAAACAATACAACTATGCATTCGTAAATATTAAGGATTGTCACATATGCACATACCTTTAGGATAGTTGCATATTTCTTTAAAATTACTTTGTGAAAGTCACTAGAAACTAACGCAAGAAGGAGTCACTAAACGTTTAAATATACATAGCAGTCCACAATATATATTTTTGCTTCCAAAGAAACTAATATTTATTAAGGGATGAGTAAAAATTATTCATGAACAACCTGTAGAGAAATTGGGAGTGAATAAGGTTCTTGATGAAGAAATATTTGGGAAACTGTTGTAACAGGAGATCCTGTTTCTCTGCTCAAAATAATTCGTTTTGCTTATATATTACCTATTTTAGTACCTCTCGAGCCATCTAACGGCAATGCCTAGGAAACGCATTTAACTACATTTACCTATAATGTCGACGCACGTTAGATTCCTTACTTATGTTCTCACATCTTTTCTGAGAGGGCACTGTTAAAGATTTAAAACATCCGAAAATTGTCAGAAATGATGTGCGCAGAAAAGTTTGTTAGTAATTAGATACCATTTTGGAGACAAGCCTGACCGGCGTTCTCTTGATTGTCTAAAAAGAAAGACAATTATAATGTGAGTTGTGTCGAAGGAAATTCTAAGTAAGTCAATACCTTTTTATACATTACTAATGATTGTCGTGTATATATCTTTGAAATGTTTGTGGGATGACTCTGTCATTCTAAATTAATTGCTTTCGCCGACAGCACTTGTTGCTTGTAGAAGCTTCTAAAAATTCCTGTGTCTTTTTAGATTGCAACAACTCTCCATTATACGTTCTCCATTCTCCATTCTACCTTCTACATTCTACGTTCTACATTCTACAATCAATCTGATTCAACTAGCAACTTGATTTGAAAATCAATTCAGTTCGATTCTCTACTTCCGACACTACGTTATACTTGCTTTTACAAGTATGGATCCATATTATGTCCAGTACTTTATTGACATAAAATTCGTTTCTCTTCTCCATTGGAGAATACGAAAACCATTTATAGATGCATAAGCCGATATATATATTTCTAATATTTGATTAATCATACTGTTGTAGAACCTTTAGCATTGAATTAATTTCCCTCGAACCTAATTAATTTGTATATTTAATGTACGACGGCCAAGGGCCATATTTGTAAAATAGTAGGGACCAAAGTCGACTTTAAGTAGGATATTCTTCATTAGATTGTTAAGTTACTTTCCCGATTTTTATTTAATGATCATCTAAGTACCTATAAAAACCATATACTCTGTTTTTCGTCATTTGATCAGGGTAAATTATATTATTTCATTTTACAAATGACGTGGCGCTCAAACAATTTATATGCCAGACAAATTTTTATTATCTAAGTGTTATACAACATTTAGGCGAAAATTCACGACCCATTGTTTTACCTAGAGCTTAGTCGAAGGCATACCGTAAGTAACTTTAGAATTATCTTTTTTATCGTTATACCTACCGTGAAGTTACACTGTTTAGAGCAGGAGAAAGGAGAAAACGTACTAATGTTACTTTCTTAATTTCTTGGAAACGTGCAAATATTTTTTTATTAATTTCGTCCTGCGGGACGATGTAATAACTAGATTGTTCCCTAGTCCAGACCAGTATCGAAAAAAAATTACAGTATATACAGCGAAATCCTAGCACGGCAATATAACCGTCGCAATCATGGCTTCTATCGGTCCAAACACTCTTGGCACAGTAAAAACAAATAAAATAAAATAAAAAAGTTATAAACGCCCCGGTTAACGTGAAATTTCGACATCAAAAGGCCTCATTACAGATTCTCAGAGAAGCAGACGAAAGCGAACAAAAAAAAAATAGAAATAAAAAAAAGTATTAGAGAAGTGTGCGGAAGCCGATTCAGCGGCGTCAACAGGAAGAAAGGGATAATTTAGTAACAGTTAAACTTTGAACGTAAAGTAAAGTTTTAATTGATTTATCACATCGAATAGATTATTTTATGATCGTAGAAAAAATCGTGTACATTACTTGTTCGCATTCATAAATAAGTAAATATGAAAAAGCACTTCGGGAGAATCTTTCTTAGAAACATTATTGAGAATAAAACCGTTCAATTTTAACGAAGGCTGTTATTAATTATAATTAAAGGTTAATTATAGTGCACAAGGGCAGTGAGAATGGAATACAAAATCAGGTGATTATCATAGTGAAATGAATTACAATTATTATAAAAAAAAGCATCAAGAAAAACTTATACCAAATAACAATCTGCAACAATGGGCTCTAGGAAAAAAAATATACCTTTACCAAACTACATGTTGTAGATAAAGGTACAGCATAGGTAGAGATAAATAATGACTGGTATATTGCAATAAATTGAGAGCAAATAAATTTTTGCCGCTGAATGTACATTTCCGCAGCGCATACCGCCTACCTCTCTTCCTCCAAATACTTTCTCTTTTTTTCTTGTACACAGCTCGTCACATTTCCACAAAAAGTCCGCGAAACACTACGACTATTTTTTGTACTAATTAGTCAATCAAATTATTCGAATTGGACCTTTGTTTAGAAGTTACGACAGGTATTAAAATGCAAAAAGCAAGAAAAATGAGAGGGTGTTATCGAGAGAAGCCTAGGCGGGGCGGGTCGCTAGTTACATTTAACTAAAAAACCCTTGTAAATAAAATGCGGATACTCCAATGTAGATTGGTATAATTCGAAGCGGACCACGTCAGATTGTAATTTGCAATTATTGCTCCAAAGCAAAGAACGAATCGGGCGAGAGAGACGGCAAAAAGAAATTATTGAACACATACTTGAAAGAGATAGAACACATCCACATATATATATATATAAAACCGACACGCGGATTTGAACAAATACGGAGCAAATGAAAACCAAACAAAAACGAAATACGAAATGGAAACAGACCCGTATTCGGAAAATTTGAATTGCTAATGAGAGAGTGTTAATTTCCTCCGAAGGGAAAGTCATAGACCAGATAAAAGACTATGTCTCTAGGAGAAACAACAAAAAATTTCCATCTTTAACTAGTGAGATTGGGATTAAAAAAACAATTTTTAGCTCTAAATTTATTCCAGAAAATATTTTGCATTAAATGTCTCAGAAATTTAAATTCACTGCTCAAAATGGTCTAGGAAACCTGTAGATGGATGGAACCTGTAACATGTTTCGTTTATACCTCAAATCCTTCTTCAGCGACGTTAAACTAACTATAAACTCAAGAAGGAATTACTTAAATTATGTTCTGACGACGGTCCAGTAAGTTTGCGGCGGTAAAAGTGAACGAGAATCCAAAATCGCCGGCATCTGTGCCGCCTCCGTTGTACGAAACGTTTTATCATCAACACGGCGGCCGTTGCGGCGACGGTGTTATACGAAATAACGACGAAACGAGATGCGGTTGCCTGGCAACGAGCTGACCAATGGCCGCGATGCCGATAACCAATCTTGGATCTCATTTCTCGCATGGCCGCCCCCGACTAGGATTACCGCCAGGCGGCAATTAGTGCCACCACCACGAGTGGATACGATTGCTTGGCTGCGATGCTGATGCCACTCTTTTGTTTTGGACGTGTATATACGAATTATTGGATTCGATTTTTGTTTTTTTTTCAAGGGATTACCAAAAAGGAAATTGGAACGCAAAGCGAAATTGGCATTTTCGGTGTCGAGGCGAAGAACAAAGAAAATAATAAAATGCTTAATGATTAATTGTATCAGAAGGTGTGGCAAAATAGATTATTCGTTTTTTTATTGTTATCTCAAATAGATCACCCTATATATTTTTCCATTTTTAGAATTCTTAAGAAATACTAAATATTTTCCATACCTGAATGCCTTAATTGTGTGATCCAATTGAGGTAACAAAGTTTATTATATTTCCAGAAAAATGGAAGATCTGACAACAATGTAAATAGTACAAAAAAGTTCCTTTAATAATTGGGGCGTGTTGTACTTAAATTAATTGTTTTGTGTCTATTTTTTTTATATCATAAACAGTGACCATTCACTGAGAAGCAACAACTACTTCTCGGGCTATATGCACCGACAGACATTGAATTACAGGGTTCGTATATTTGCAAGACATAACCAATCATTCTGGTTTGTAATTAGAAGGGACAACATCACTTATAGACTGGTTTTGGCGTATTTGCGCCTCATCAGTACAAGGCAGATGTCATCCGTCCAGAATCACTGAGAGCCTAACCCTTTACTGAGGTTAATGTATTGATTGATGTGGTTTCAGCGTTGTCTCCAGTCCAGGATTATGCTCTCAGGTCTTTTACCTGATGAGGCGCAATACGCCGAAACCGGTCTACAAGTTGTGTTGTCCCTTCTAATTAAAAACCATAATGGTTGGTTATATGTTGCATATTATCTTTGACATCTATTGATAGCACGTTTTACTAAAATATGACAATTTTTAAAGGAAACTTTAATTAAGTAAATAAAGTATTTAAATTATTATTTCCTTTTTCAGAATTCATTATATAAACAATTAAAAACGATCTGATATCATTCAAAATATAAAAATAAATTAAATACCTATAGTTGTCCTTAAAGGGATTCTCCCCAGTCCTGGCCATACATTCTCTTTGATAGCAGCATCTAAATCAATTATTTCATTATCAACAACAGAAAATACCTCCAGCAGCATTGTCGTGCTGTTCAGAATTCAAATAGGGGATTTTTTTGTTCAGAATTTTAAGTTCACTTTCTTTTCTCATCATTAGAATGTATAAATAAGACATAAAAAGAGGCTGAGGTGTAGCTGGAGATAGGACCAGCATCCGAGCAAAAAAATGTATAATAAATAATGTTCATATATCGATTGATACGACACTGCATTCGTTTTGGAAGCTTGGAATTGTCTCTGGCACACTGTACAGTGTGTCCCCTTCTCTACGTACCATTTAAACGAATTAACAACTAGTTTCCAAACTGAAAATGTCAATTTCGATTGGTTGATATCGCGAAAAGCGGCGTTGCCGCATTAACCGAGAAATATCAAATATTCAGATTTATATACTGTTTTTAATCATCAACCCTGTTAATTGTATAATTTTAAAATTTTAAAGAGTCTTACCTGTGGTTAAGATCAGGTAGTTCCTGTTTGGGTCCAGGGGTAACGATTGCGGGGTGAGACGATAGATGAGGCGGGTGAGGCGATAAACCAGGATGGGGTTGTATCAACCCGGTTGGCGAGAATCTGTAGAAATCGCTGGGCAGACTGCTCGTAGAGATCGGTAACGTGCTGGGGTAAGGACTTCGAAATCCCGCACCTGGCGATAAGGGATACATACTGGGAGTATGCCTAAAACAGCAAAAAAAAATTAAGAATAACAACATATATTTATACTATTTATTGTGAGTTCGCGACATGGTTGCTAATACAAAAGAAGAGCTAAAGTGACCCAATTACGTTAGTATTTTCCATAAAAACAATTTCAGCCAGCATAGTAGAAGTATTTCAGTTTCAACTCACGCATAACCCCGATTCTCGCGAGAATACAATTTATTATTTCACAGTGACACGCCCGTACGTGATTTTCTCTTCGACAAAAATAAACATCTCGGAATTTTTTCCATCCCCTCGTCGGGTTATTTTTTTTTTTCGTCACGAATCCACTTTTTCCAGGGCGCGATAATACCCCTTTCCCGAGAGATTTTTTCACGGAATAGTGGACTCTTTGTGGCCGGACCAAATCCCATTTGCTCGCAATTAAAGAGTGTACGACAAAGCCGATTACGGGAAAAAAGGAGCAAACACTGGAAATATATAGAGACGGGCGATACGAGATTTCCTGATTAAAGGGAATAAATGAAAAGACGTACTAACAATTCGCCACCTGTGATATTTTAAGAACGCTGCAACTCTAAAGTTAGCGATGAAAATTGTTTTATTTGCAATTTTAAACGTAAAAATTATAATATAATTTTTTGAAACGCAAAATCCATCATTCAAATAGGTCCGTTTTCAATTTTTCAAAAATTATCGAGGGGAAATATTCAAAAAAGACGCATGTCCCAGAGGTGCGGATTCAACCATATTATTTGACTTTATCCCGGAACTTCCACTCTAAGGGCGACACCTACCAGCTAAAACCACTCCTCCAACACCTCAAAACTACCGGAACTGTTATAATGTTGATTCAACGTGAACAGCTTCGATTACTTGCTGCACTCTTTTGTATTTCCTCTAATTTATTGATCTATGTATATTCTGTCCTTTGCTTCTTTTACTTCCATGACCTTCTCGCATAGTCTTGCATCATCTTCCAATTATATCTGCTCTTTAACATCTTACTTACTTCCCGTATCTATTGTCCCCGAACTCTTGCAGTACTTCGGTCAATTCCATCCGCTATCTACTTCACTGAAATATAGTGTGTTCCAGAAAGTCATGTTCTCTGCAATAAGTACAGCTTGTCAAAAGTAGAAAGACACGTGAGTATTCAAATATGGCCACACTCCCTAGTACACAATGGAAAGCGGCTGAATTCATCAGTTGTTAGAGGTATATAGACGAACACAGTCAGTGAACGTATAGTCGAGTTAAACATTTCAGTCTACCTCTCTTCTTCCGAATACTTTTTCTTTTTTGTACGCTACGTTAAGTGTCTAGATAGAAACTGCGTAAGATAATAATCAGTGCTCTTCAAATTACACTTAGCCCAACTTCTGACATTACTGATTAATGTTCTTGTCCAACATCCCATCAGCGTCCCAGAGACTTTTTCCTCCGCTCCATGCGGTACTCTAGTATCCTCCCCACATCCTATGACCAGCAGTACCAGTATATCTGTTACTCTCGTCATAATTTGGTTCTATGGAGCAGTGTTGAATGCGTTCCTAACGTCGATCGCTATTGATACTCCCATTTATATTGACTTTGCTTTGACTATGTTAGGTAAATCAATAGTCGAATGAAGATTTGCTGCACTGATATGCCATATGTCAATGCAGATACTGTGGCATTGACATATGGCATATCAGTGCAGCCAATCTTCATTCGACTATTGATTTACCTAACAGACTACACTTATTAGTTGCTCCGTATCCAGCTCCTTCTGGAGCTATGTTTACTAGTTGAAAAATCAACCAGCGTTGAATTTTATAAACGTTAGAAAAACCAATTTTAATTTTAATATAAATTCGACTTATTTGTTTCAGAGCAGTATTAATTGCTAATTTGTCAGGAACTAGGCGCTTTTCACTAGTACTTTTCTGTACTGTAAATGAAATTCAATTATACTGGGTGGATCACAACTAACGGGACGGAAGTTTATAGTGAAACGGTACAGCTTGTAACATTTTTGTTTGTAACGTTCAAGGTTTAGTCATACGAGGGTGGACTTTTATATTTTGCATAAAGAGCTAAAAAAACAACAGTAGATAACTTTCAAACACTATTGTTAATCAAAGTACTTTCCTCGAAGAGAAATGCATTTTTGCGTCCTTTGGTACCAATCCTGGAAGCAGTTATTACACTCGCTTGTTGGTCCATTCAAAATAGAGTATTTGAAGTAGTTTTGGGCATAATCGTTCGCCTTAAGGAGCGTTCAGTTTAGTTCGAAGTCCTATTGCGTACTAGTTCGTTCTTTCAGTTCGCTTTCGCTAATTCTTTTGCACAATTCATACATAATGCGAAGCATTAGCAATATCGAATATCTCCGATTCCTTATTGGCTAAAAGTAAGGTGTGCGCCACAGTTTAAATTTCTAGTAGGGTAATTCGAGGATAGATGGCCCAGAAGGTGAGATGGCGAGATGACACAGAAAAGTAGAGACGTCCTGATTAGGAATGGAGAACTATCGATAGTCCCGACTATCGATATTTATCGATAGTGCTATTTTTACTATCGATTATTATCGATAATTTTCTACAGTTTTACAATCGGTAACATATTGTACCGATTTTTGTCAAAAAGTTAAAAATATACATGAATAAATATATTTATTTCAAAACAACCTATCAACTTTGTCAGAAATTTTGAAAAATTGTCAAAAATGGTCAATAATTGTCAAAAACTGTCATAAATAGTCAATAATTGTCAAAATGATCCGTAATTGTTAAAATTTTGAAAAATGGTCAATAATTGTCAAAAACTGTCATATATAGTCAATAATTTTTATAACAATTATTGACCATTTTTCAAAATTTTTACAATTATTGACCATTTTTCAAAATTTTTGACCATTTTTCCAAACTATTGATTTCTGACAGTTTTTGATAATTATTAACAATTTTAGACAATTTGGCCATTTTTCAAAATTTTTGACAATTATTGACAGTTTATAACAATTTTTCAACAATTATTGACCATTTTTTAAAATTTTTGACCATTTTTGACGATTTTTCGAAATTTTTTGACCATTTTTTAAAATTATAACAGTAATTGTCCATTTTTGACCATTATTGACAATTTTCCAATATTTTTGACCATTTTTCAACAATTATTAACCATTTTCCAAAATTTTAACAATTTTTGACGACCATTTCTGATAGTTTTTGACAATTATTGACCATTTTTAACAATTTTTCAAAACTTTTGACCATTTTTCAACAATTATTGACCATTTTTTTAAAATGTTTGACCATTTTTGACAATTTTTCAATAATTATTAACCATTTTTCCAAATTTTTTGACGATTTTTTAAAATTTTAACAATAATTGTTCATTTTTGACAATTTTTCAATATTTTTGACCATTTTTGTCAATTTTTTAATAATTTTCCAAATTTTTTGGCCATTTTGGACAATTTTTCAAAACTCTTGACCATTTTCCAAAATTTTAACAATTTTTGACGACCATTTTTGATAGTTTTTGACAATTATTGACCATTTTTAACAATTTTTCAAAACTCTTGACCATTTTCAACAATTATTGACCATTTTTTTAAAATGTTTGACCATTTTTGACAATTTTTCAACAATTATTAACCATTTTTCCAAATTTTTTGACCATTTTTCAAAATTCTAACAATAATTGTCCATTTTTGACAATTTTTCAATATTTTTGACCATTTTTGTCAATTTTTTAATAATTTTCCAAATTTTTTGACAATTTTGGACAATTTTTCAAAACTCTTGACCATTTTCCAAAATTTTAACAATTTTTGACGACCATTTTTGATAGTTTTTGACAATTATTGACCATTTTTAACAATTTTTCAAAACTTTTGACCATTTTCAACAATTATTGACCATTTTTTTAAAATGTTTGACCATTTTTGACAATTTTTCAACAATTATTAACCATTTTTCCAAATTTTTTGACCATTTTTTAAAATTTTAACAATAATTGTCCATTTTTGACCATTTTTCAAAATTTTTACAATTATGGATCATTTTGACAATTATTATCAAAATTTTGAAAAATTGTCAATAATTGTAAAACTTTTGAAAAATTGTCAATAATTGTAAAACTTTTGAAAAATTGTCAATAATTGTAAAAATTTTGAAAAATGGTCAATAATTGTAAAAATTTTGAAAAATGGTCAATAATTGTTATAAATTGTCAATAATTGTCAAAAATTTTGAAAAATGGTCAATAATTGTCTAAAATTGTTAATAATTATCAAAAACTGTCAGAAATCAATAGTTTGGAAAATTGGTCAAAAATTTTGAAAAATGGTCAATAATTGTAAAACTTTTGAAAAATTGTCAATAATTGTAAACATTTTGAAAAATGGTCAATAATTGTTATAAACTGTCAATAATTGTCAAAAATTTTGAAAAATGGTCAATAATTGTCTAAAATTGTTAATAATTATCAAAAACTGTCAGAAATCAATAGTTTGGAAAAATGGTCAAAAATTTAGAAAAATGGTCAATAATTGTCAAAAACTGTCAGAAATAGTTAATAATTGTCAAAAATGGTCCATAATTGTTAAAATTTTGAAAAATGGTCAATAATTGTCAAAAATTTTGAAAAATGGTCAATAATTGTTAGAAATTGAAAAAAATATGGCGGATTTTTAGTACTTTTAATAGTAATTTTCTCTTCCAACAGTGAATTTTTTTCTTTCAAAATGTTGTATAAGCAATGGGGGGCTTTCTAATAAGAAAAAAATGTGTTACAAAATTCCGAGGGTCGCGAACATTATCGAATCCGACTTAGATTCTGACAGTTTAAAATAATGATTGTACTCATACGCAATACACTCTCTTTCTCTTCCTTCTCTCTCGCTTTCCCATCTCTCTCTCTCTCTCTTTCTTCCATATCTGTCTCTGTCATCTCTCTCCCCGTCTCTCATCTTTCTTTCTCTCTCCCATCTCTCTCTTTTCCATCTCTCTCTCTTTCCTATCTCTCCCTCTTTTTCTCTTTCTCTCCCATCTTTTTCTCACTCCCATCCTTTTTCTTACTCCCATCTTTTTCTCACTCCCATCTTTTTCTCACTCCCGTCTTTCTTTCTCTTTCCCATTTCTCTCGAATTACCCTATACTTTAATAAGAGATCTGGTGTATGAGCAACAATTTAGCAGTTGGTTGATAATGCAGCGCCACTCCATAATAAAGTAGATGTCAGAAAAATAAATTGGGGGTTGGTTTTTCGAAACTCAGCAATTACTTCCGACAAACAAATCGATATGTACCAATCAGCAGTTACGGTTCTTTGATCTTGCAGAGGATTTCTTGCTACATGATGTTGGGATACTTAATATGAAAGACACTAGTTTAAACATACTCCTGGTATATTTTTTTGGAAACTGTTGAAAGAGCTGATGCTATTTCTGTGCGGAAGGGGCAGTGGTGTCTTTTGTGTCGAGTTATCCTCAGTCCCGCGCGGGACATTTAACTTTAATTTAAAAATCGGGACGACCCGCCAAAATTCGGAGGTCTGGCAACGCTGCACCCCTATAACTTTTTTATTTCAAATTTCAGTCAAATAAAGTAGTTCTAATAAAAAATGGAAGTAAAGATTCTTTGACACTTTTCCTTTATAAGTAAAAAATTATAAATTTCCAATTAGCAAATGAAAGTTATTAAAATGAATTTGCAGATTTAATTTCTAGTTAAAAATTACGAAACTTGTGACATTAATTTAACTTTACCGAGATCTTTATAATGATATAACAAATTTCCTTAATTAAAATACCTTTCTTTAATGGATAAAAGTTATGTTTATAAATCATTATGATTTTAGTGAATGTTTACTTACCAACTTGCCACCTGTGACATTTCTGGACTGAGCATCGGATATGGATATTGTCCAGCCGAGAAAGGGTACATGGGGGGTCGTGTGAGCCCTATAATAAAAAAACAAAACATTAATAATTACATTCAGAATAGTTTTCGTGTTTTTAAAATTAAAAATACAAATAGAGATTTTCTAATAAAAATTTGAATTTGTGGTATGACAATAGCTATGATTATTTACTTTTTTGGAATAAAAAGTTCCATTTTAAAATTTAACCGAAAGAATAAAATCTTTTGTAGATATTCTTTATCTTTAGTTCCATTTCGAACAGTTTTTCCATTGGCACGTTCTGTTCACTTTTTTCCTAATGATAGTGAGATACCTCCGAAATTAGGATCTTGAGACCCTGTTTTTCAGCTGCTTTTCAGGGATATCCCAGCCGAAAGATTATGGAAGCTAAAATTCTAATCCAGGGACAAAGTTACAAATTTAACCATAAAGGAACGCCAGACCATCGGCTTTATTTTTCTTTGACAATTGTATACAGGGACGACAAACCCTATTTCGCAAACAATAGAAAGGCGAGTTTGGAGAATGAAAATAATATGACAGCGGCGTTACTACAAGTAATTTACAATTTTAGTAATAATAATTTCAAATTTTTGTTCCATATTGGAAAAAAATAAGACCGAAGAGGAAAGTATAGACCGACAAGAATCGGCAATACAAAACATGTTTCTGGCTTTGGTCGTTAACGATAACATTATCTATCTTTAAAACAATTCGTTTGTTGGTGCTAATTAATACTAACTGTTACTTTTTCCAAGTTATTCTTACTAATTAAACAAAAATTTAAATGTGTACGTCGACAACGAATACTCCAACACTCTGTATGGCTCCCAACGACCACGTTTCGAGTTCCAACGTGACACTTTCACGTCTCAAAAGGGAGTTTCGACTAATTGAAATGGCTGATTGGCTATTTTTGCAACCGAAGCCGTAAAAGTACTCGAAAAACGGCCACAGTCTTTCTTTTACATACTGACGAGGCGGCCGCCTGAAAAAGAGTACAATCATAACGCAGGACCGGATTAACTTTGTACCATTTTCTCATTTAATATTATAGAGACAGACTTTTGACAGTTACGACTGTAATTATATTTAACCTCCAGATAAGGAAAGTGACGGCATACAATCGGGACGAACCTGTCGGTTTTGCATGGAAGAGGAAGAAGCAAACTCACACATTATCTTCCAATGTGAAGCACTGTCTCATGGGAGATATACTCTTTACCATATTCTATCCTTAGTACAAACCCAATTTGTCCAGGTGTCCTCTCATAGGACTATGACCCTTATTGTACTGATTTAATTCCTCAAGTAGTTCCTCAGTTTTTTCATTTCATCGGTTCTTTAATGAATGTTTGCATGAGAGGGATTCCATTCCACCTTTCTCTTTGTTTTCGACCAATCTCGTATGCATCCTCGGATGTCAGATTTAGTAACCCCATATGCTGGTTCTGGACCAATATATGTAGTTGATGAGACCTTTCTGGCTAGTTCGTCAATTTTTTCGTTATCCTCGATGCCACTGTATTCTGGAGCTCATATCAAAGTTAGTTTGTTTTGTTCTGAGAGAACATTTTACTGTTGGTTCCAGGTAAGTACGACCGAAACCTGGATGTGAGTCTCTTGAAGAGTTAGAGGTTCTAAGCCCTCTAACTTCCTCCTTCGGGTAAAAACTACAATGGAGAGACTCTCTCTTCTATCCCCATACCCATATGTGTCCAATCCTTCCAGTCCTACGGTTCCAGAGCAATGGGTACAGGCACTAAAAGCAGAGTATTGCCGGTATTTTGCCTTCTAATGCCTCGCATTCTGAAAGTTTATGTTCGGCTGTTGCTTCCGTCTCTCCTTAATACAGCCCCAATTTGTCCAGGTGTCCTCTCATAGGACTATGACCCTTATTGTACTGATTTGATTCCACAAGTAGTTCCTCAGTTTTTTCATTTCATCGGTTCTTTAATGAATGTTTGTATGAGAGGGATTCCATTCCACCTTTCTCTTTGTTTTCGACCAATCTCGTATGCATCCTCGGATGTCAGATTTAGTAACCCCATATGTTGGTTCTGGACCAATATATGTAGTTGATGAGACCTTTCTGGCTAGTTCATCAATTATTTCGTTATCCTCGATGCCACTGTGTCCTGGAGCTCATATCAAAGTTAGTTTGTTTTGTTCTGAGAGAACATTTTACTGTTGGTTCCAGGTAAGTACGACCGAAACCTGGATGTGAGTCTCTTGAAGAGTTAGAGGTTCTAAACCCACTAACTTCCTCCTTCGGGTAAAAACTACAATGGAGAGACTCTCTCTTCTATCCCCATACCCATATGTGTCCAATCCTTCCAGTCCTACGGTTCCAGAGCAATGGGTACAGGAATCACCCAGCAAGACCTCTTTGTTTCTCAGTGCAGTATCAGGTTTAGAGTTGGGTTTAAATTGGCTTTTTTAGCGAAAATAACAATTTCTGTCTATTCAACCAGTTTGTAATAAAATAAGTTTCAATTAATTGAAGGGTAATTTTATGTTTAGGTGGGCCAAACCAAACCTGACTTCGAAGATAACGAGAAAACACTTACACGGCCGGTTTAAGATAAATTCGAGAACGGATCGCGCATACACGGTATAATGAACAATTAAATTACAAATGCACTACTACCCAATTATAGTTTCCTGTGGGGCAAAGCGTGTGTTCGTAAATGAAGACAATACTATAAATGTAACGAAATGGGTAACTAGGGACCTAAAGTTTACCTCCTCGGTAAAAGCTGTGTCTTTACATGTAAATTTTTAACTTAATTAACTTTTAATTATTCTCATTTAAATTCTACGTTGATATAGAAACACGTTTTAATCCCGAATACATTCTTAAGGACACATTACGAGGAAGACCGTTACGAACAGAAAATAGGAGAAATTAAGTGATTAGGATAGAGTATCAAGCGGGGGGTCGAGTTTGTTTTTAAAGGGGGTCGCAGTCTGTTGAAAACTACATATATAGATAGTGGGGACAAAAGATTCGTTTATTAAAGGAATTAATGTTAGTGTTAGAGTGAGATAAGATAGTTGTGGTATATGTACTAGTGATGAGAGATATTTTTTTGACGAACTGTTATTTTTTCACTGATACGAACAAATCACAGAAAGTGTCACTGTTCCTATAGGTAAATCTAAAGCGTAACGACAATGAATCGAATGAGTGAATCGAATTATAATCGAAATCGAACATAATATTCAGCTCTCAACAACAAACCATGGAAAAATTTTTCGAACGAATATTGATATTTTTTCGAATTTTGACTTTTTTCCGGTAAAAAACACTTTTTTTGAAAAAAAAGTTGTATATAAAAGTTGTAGATCTTGGGAATATCTACAACTTTATCATGTGTGACTTTTTCACATATCCTCAAAATTAGCTCGAAAAACGTAAAAAACTGCATTTTTCGTTTTTTATTTTTAGTTTCGTCAAAAATTGTTCGATTTTGATGAACATTTTGAAGATGGTAGTTTTTATAGTCACAAACTATGGAAAAAAATTTCAAATTAAAATATTGGAAATTTTTCGAATTTTTTTTTTTTCGGTAAAAAACACTTTTGGTGGGTGGAAAAAGACATTATTGCGATTTCCGGCCAAATTTGAGGTCCTAGGAAAAAAATTTGAATATAAAGATTGTAGTTGTTGGAAAAATCTACAACTTTTTCATCAGTGACTTTTTCACATAACCTCAAAATTAGCTCGAAAAACGCAAAAAACTGCATTTTTCGTTTTTTATTTTTAGTTTCGTCAAAAATTGTTCGATTTTGATGAAAATTTTGGAGATGGTAGTTTTTATAGTCACAAACTATGGAAAAAAATTTCACATTAGAATATTGGAAATTTTTCGAATTTTATTTTTCGGTAAAAAACACTTTTTTGGGGGGTGGAAAAAGACATTATTGCGATTTCCAGCCAAATTTGAGGTCCTACAAAAAAAAGTTGAATATAATAATTGTAGATGTTGGAAAAATCTACAACTTTTTCATCAGTGACTTTTTCACATAACATCAAAATTAGCTCGAAAAACGCAAAAAACTGCATTTTTCGTTTTTTATTTCTAGTTTCGTAAAAAATTGTTCGCTTTTGATGAAAATTTTAAAGATGGTGGTTTGTATAGTCACAAACTATGGAAAAAAATTTCAAATTAGAATAATGGAAATTTTTCGAGTTATGACGTTTTTTAGGTATAAACACTTTTTTGGGGGGTTGAAAAAGACATTATTGCGATTTCCGGCCAAAGTTGATTTCCTAGAAAAAAAAATTGTATATAAAAGTTGTAGAACTTGGGAAAATCTACAACTTTTTCATTAGTGACTTTTTCACATAACCTCAAAATTAGCTCGAAAAACGCAAAAAACTGCATTTTTCGTTTTTTATTTTTAGTTTCGTCAAAAATTGTTCGATTTTGATGAAAATTTTGAAGATAGTTTTTATAGCCACAAACTATGGAAAAAAATTTCACATTAGAATATTGGAAGTTTTTCGAATTTTATTTTTCGGTAAAAACCACTTTTTTTGGGGGGTGGAAAAAGACATTATTGCGATTTCCGGCCAAATTTGAGGTCCTAGAAAAAAAAGTTGAATATAATAATTGTGGATGTTGGAAAAATCTACAACTTTCTCATTAGTCATTTCTCATTTCACATAACCTCAAAATTAGCTCGAAAACGTAAAAAATTGCATTTTTCGTTTTTTATTTTTAATTTCGTCAAAAATTGTTCGATTTTGATGAAAATTTTGAAGATGGTAGTTTTTATACTCACAAATAATGGAAAAAAATTTCACATTAGAATATTGAAAATCTTTCGAGTTATGACGTTTTTTCGGCAAAAAACACTTTTTTGGGGGGGTGGAAAAAGACTAATATTATTGCGATTTTCGGCCAAAGTTGAGTTTCTAGAATAAAAAGTTGATTATAAAAGTTGTAGATCTTGGGAAAATCTACAACTTTTTCATTAGTGACTTTTCCACACAACTTGAAAATTAGCTCGAAAAACGCAAAAAACTGCATTTTTCGTTTTTTATTTTTAGTTTCGTAAAAAATTGTTCGATTTTGATGAAAATTTGGTAGAAGGTAGCTTTGATAGTTACAAACTATGGAAAAAAATTTCCACCTTCAGTGCTAAACACTAGAAACTGTCCAGAAATTTTTGGACAATCCCTAGTATCCAGGAAATTAACACACAAAAACAACAATCTGAATAACAATAGGAAGGAAATAGATTAAATGACGTTAGAGGAAGTATTTATTTTACAAAATAATAGTTTAAATTGGAAATGATTGAAATAATGAAAACCACGCAAAAGACGAGTCGTAAATAATAAAACTGAAAGTATTAAATGAGCAATAAATAATGTCCTGATATACATGTCATTACGTTAAATAGTAGTCAATGAAAATGTGAATTTCGTTATGCCTCCCAGGCATTCGCATTCACGTCAAAATTACCGCTTTATGGGGTTGGTGACCGCCCACTTTTTTAAATACCATATATTTTACTTCAATGCATGTCATAACGTTTGCAGTTTTCAAAACATGCAACTATTATCTATAGACGGGGAAAATTAATGTTATGTTTGTGTGTGTGTCATCTCCAAGCAGGAAATGTATGTGTTTATTTTGTAATTTTTATATTAATATTTTCTAAACAAAAGAGAGGACTCTTGTCCTCAAGATATGTTAAAAACTTTGGACACTCTGTATCAATTTGAAACATTTCACTAAATTAATTTATCCTGATGTTTCCGAACAGGATATTGGATCGACGTTATAAAATTATTGTATTGTCATCGGTCTGTAAATTGGTAAAAATCAATTTGACAGATAAAAGCATTAAAAAATTCATCCTTCGTATTTAATATAAAACTGAGCCGTGTCATGGGTTCCCCTATCGTCTCTGTCAGTACTGATCGTCGAGATTGTCATTCTAATCAGTTTCGGATTAAGGATTTATGTATCAGGAATCATCATTTAGTAGTTGACTGTTCATTTTATATTCTTCGACAAAAGCGATTGCTTCAAGTTCAGTCGGTACGATAAAGTGTAGTTTATTGATTCGGAGCCCGCGTGTAATTACTGCTTTATTAAAATTTGTCGCTATGGTAAATCTTTAAAACGGAATGAAAAAAAAAGAATAAGGGAGTACATGAAGCCTGACTAATGCGTCCGGTAAAAAATCCTTTTAAATGAAAATTTTCGAGGGTCAATAATATGCATATTTCATTTATTGAAAAATACTCAAAAAAGTGTAAAATTATTTGTTACAGTACTTTATAATTTGAAACAGCATTCTCTGTAATTTAAAACTCCCCAGCTCAATGTTCACTGGACATGGGTCGAGAGTAGGGTACCTCCACAAGATTGGAAAAAGAGAGACTGGAGTGAGCGAGAGGTGTGAAGTGGAGGATGATGTGAGGAACGAGGAAGTGCTGAAGAAGTTGGAGAGGAAACTAGGAGAGGCGGTGTACTGGGAGAACATGGTGGAGATAATGTTGAGGGGGAGGAAGAATGGATGGAGGTGAGTAAAGTAGTAGAGAGCATGGTTAGGGGGAGAGGAGGACTCGATGTGGCATTGGAGGTAGGAGTGATAGTAGGGAGAAGACGACGGTGTGAGCGGAGTATGCTGATTCCGAGGCGGGGGTATCGGCGATTTTGAGGTGGGTTTAGCTGGTCCCCTTGGGGATGAGTCTAACACTGTTTGGGTCCTGGACCCATTCGAACATGAGTTTCCCATCTCGACCCGAAAAAAAAGCTTTTAGAGCGACCCACGAAAAAGCCAAAAAGTTGCAATAATGTCTTTTTCTACCCCCTTAAAAAAATGTTTTTTACCGGAAAAACGTCAAAATTCGAAAAAATTTCCAATATTCTAATTTGAAATTTTTTTCCATAGTTTGTGACTATGAAAAATACTGTCTTCAAAATTTTCATCAAAATCGAACAATTTTTTACGAAACTAAAAATAAAAAACGAAAAATGCAGTTTTAAGCGTTTTTCGAGCTAATTTTGAGGTCATGTGAAAAAGTCACTAATGAAAAAGTTGTAGATTTTCCCAAGATCTACAACTTTTATATTCACCTTTTTTTTGTAGGAACTCAACTTTGGCCGGAAATCGCAATAATGTCTTTTTCCACCCCCCAAAAAAAGTGTTTTTTACCGAAAAAACGTCAAAATTCGAAAAAATTTCAATATTTTCTTTCGAAAATTTTTTTTCATGGTTTATGACTATGAAAACTACCTTCTACCAAATTTTCATCAAAATCGAACATTTTTTGACGAAACTAAAAATAAAAATGGAAAAATGCAGTTTTTTGCGTTTTTCGAGCTAATTTTCAGGTTATGTGAAAAAGACAATAATGAAAAAGTTGTAGATTTTTCCAATATCTACAATTATTATATTCAACTTTTTTTCTAGGACCTCAAATTTGGCCGGAAATCGCAATAATGTCTTTTTCCACCCCCCAAAAAAAAGTTTATACCGAAAAAACGTCATAAATCGAAAAATTTCCAAGATTCTTATTTGAAATTTTTTTCTATAGTTTGTGACTAAAAAAACTACTGCCTTCAAAATTTTCATCAAAATCGAACAATTTCTGACGAAACTAAAAATACAAAACGAAAAATGCAGTTTTTTGCGTTTTTCGAGCTAATTTTGAGGTCATGTGAAAAAGTCACTAATGAAAAAGTTGTAGATTTTTCTAACATATACAATTATTATATTCAACTTTTTTTTCTACGACCTCTAATTTGGCCGGAAATCGCAATAATGTCTTTTTCCACCCCCCAAAAACCGAAAAAAAAAATTCGAAAAATTTCCAATATTTTGATTTGAAATTTTTTTACATAGTTTGTGACTATCAAAGCTACCTTCTATAAAATTTTCATCAAAAACGAACAATTTTTTACAAAACTAAAAATAAAAAACGAAAAATGCAGTTTTTTGCGTTTTTCGAGCTAATTTTGAGGTTATGTGAAAAAGTCACTAATGATAAAGTTGTAGATATTCCCAAGATCTACAACTTTTATATACAACTTTTTTTTCTAGGAACTGAACGTTGTCCGGAAATCGCAATAATGTCTTTTTATACTCCCCAAAAAACGGAAAAACGTCAAAATTCGAAAAAATTTATATATTTTCGTTCGAAATTTTTTTCCATAGTTTGTGACGAATTTTCGTCGAATGCGAGCGATGAAGAGGTCAATATTATGTTCGATTTCGATTATAATTCGATTCACTCATTCGATTCATTGTCGTTACGCTTTAGATTTACTTATAGGAACAGTGACACTTTCTGTGATTTGTTCGTATCAGTGAAAAATAACAGTTCTTCAAAAAAATATCTCTCATCACTATTACATATACCACAACTATCTTATCTCACTCTCACACTAACATTAATTCCTTTAATGAACGAATCTTTTGTACCTACTATCTATATATGTAGTTTTCAACAGACTGCGACCCCCCTTTAAAAACAAACTCGACCCCCCGCTTGAGAAACGATGCTTTAGAGCCTTAATCTTACCCGATTTGGTTCAATTTAACAAACAGCGCAGTCAGGAAGATAAATATTAACGCCACCTTCAGTCACCACTAGTAAAATAGGGATATATATATATATGTAAATTTT
Organism: Lochmaea crataegi; assembly: GCA_947563755.1. NCBI lineage: Eukaryota > Metazoa > Arthropoda > Insecta > Coleoptera > Chrysomelidae > Lochmaea > Lochmaea crataegi. Next base: position 7,770,932 of record OX387430.1, read on the forward strand.
TGGTTAATTTTATTCATAAATAAAATGTTAGGCAATCTATTACGCAATCACAAATGACGGGATGTCGTTTACAACATCGACTTCTAATAAATCCAATATAATTAACAATAAATCTTAGAACGGCAAAATGAAAAAAAAATGTCTACCTACTTTCCGGAGCACCCACGTAATATAAGCCATAATATCTAGGCTATCGGATTAGCTTTTTATTCTTCAAAGCAAACAACGTAACAAAATCATATATGCTCTTATAAATTTCTTAGATAAACGTTTTAAATGAAGTAAATAACGGAAAAGTCAATATTAGCGATAATTATTTGATGATGGGGTCACCCATCAGTTCAAATTACTATAATAAATGTCCTGCCCAAAACCCCCAATTGTTATTCTCCGTTCTCTATTCATAATAATATCCGTTGCTCAGATCAACAAGTTCCTGAAGGACCCATTCAAACTAAGATCAATTGGACCATGCCCATTGAATCTATTGTATTGGTCCCTATTGGACATTTAAATGATAAAAGAACGGAGCAAGCGAAAGGAAAGGGGATACAAAAAGAGGAAAATTTATTTAAAAAAATGTGGTACGTACAGGTTTTAGAAAAGAAACTAGCTGATTAAAATCAAATTAATCACACTAATTTTGATCAATTGTATTAGCTAGCGAGACCTATCCAGGCCTATCCGTCTATTCGAACTCTTCATTGACATGTTTTTACTATGGCAGCAGAATGTGGAAAGATCTCTTGATAATACATCTTCCATATTTAATATTTATAGTTATTCTAGTGCTTGCCTGATCTGATAAATTGGGAGGGTAGAGCAAACCCACAGTACCTAGTCCTTTTTAAGCCCTTTGTGCATCCTCCTAGAACCTCTCAGTACGTCAACCAGCCTATGGTTTCAACATAATTGATAAGGTCATCAAAAGGAATTTATGAAGATGTGTCTCTTAGCCTCATTCTATGAAGATGTTCTAACAATGTCAAGTCAGAAACCCTGATGCAAAACGCAGGCTCCGCCGGGTTATACTCAAGAATATTTTTGCTGTTACTCTATCAGGATAGTGCTTTAATTCCTTGTATAGTTTGCAGTACTTTTTTTCATGCCATCCACTAAGCTTGCCATTACTGAAACTGTTGGATTGGCGGAGAAGACAGACTCAAAAGGTTTTTGAGCTGCAGCCTTTCTAGCTATCGGTTACTTTTAGACTGACCACGATGTAGCATTGTTGTTTGTCGCCTACGACATTCTAGTATTGACCCTGGTATGATACGTGGTCTCTTCAGAGCTAGTAGTGCTTGTATGTTATCTGTATAACAGACTGCCGCGCTAGCAGCCAAGCTAGCAACAAACAACTACGAAGCTGGAAAGATATAACAGTATCCGACGAAGAACGACGAGCTAGAGAGGAACGAAGGGCTATAGCATAGAGAGGAAAAAAGCCGAAGACAGGATTCATCATCAGACAGCGAAGAGGACTACACGAAAAATACCACGGAATGGATGAAAAAGGTACAGGAAAACATCTACATGCGTGAACTCCAAGCCGAGAGGGACGAAGCCGAGAAAGTGAAAAAGGAAGCAGAAGAGCTGAAGGGAACCATCAAGCGAATGGGGGAAGAAATGACGGGACTAGGATTGTCAGGCAAAACATGGCAAAAACAATGGAGGACATACAAAAAGAAAAAAGAAGTCGATCAGAAAGTAAGACATAAAGAACAGAATCCCCTCAAGAAGAAAAGAAAAAAAAACGATATTCATAAAGAAAATCCAGAAAGAGCAGAAGAAGGAAGCCGCCATTCGAAAGGAGGCCGACGGAGAAATGATGGACGAAGCCATCAAGGAAAACAAAAAGACGACACACCGACCACTACCCGTCATTCTCAGAAGTATCCACCACTGGAGCTCCGCGAGGAAAGACATTCACAGGATGGGACTTAAGACAAGGTACATACGTAAAAATCCCTTGTGAAGAACCCGAAGACTACAGGAACCTAACAAGGTACCTGAGAGAAGAAAGGAAAGAAGTGGAGTGGTATACGTATATGCCACGTGAAGAAAGAAAAGCAAGGATTACCATCAGAGGTTTGACAAACTGCGAAGATACCGAAGAGATAAAGAAGAAAATCGAGAAAAAGGACTCAAGATAGGAAAAGTCAGCTAACTCCACTCCAGATTTGGCGAGAGGAAACCACTACCCATCTACATGGTAGAACTGGAAGTGGAAGAGGAGGAAAAAATACGAAAAATACAACACATACAAAACGTAAGGATCAGATGGGAAGAGCAAAGAAAAGACCGTAGAACAAGCCAGCCACAAACTGCCAGGGAGAACACCCGGCTAACTACAGATGATGCCCACAGGCACCAAACAGCTTGAAGACAAGGAAAACAGCCCCAAAAACAACGAAGACAGGAGTCAGCTACGCACGAGCGGCAACCAACAAAACGACGAAGACAACAACACCGACGAAGCAACAGTTTCCCGAGCAGGTGACAAGGCTATTAGGTCACTTGTAAGAAATCTCAAGAATACAGAAAAAAACAAGAGGGTCCACTCTTTAAGGTCGTCTTTAGTCGCAGTTCGTCGGCTAAGGATTCGCCCCTTACAGAGGCAGCGAAAAAACACACACAACGGAAGACAAAAGCAAGTTAGAAAACCGCCAAAGAAATAACCACCGTGGTTACACGCCCAAGGAGAAGACAGCTCGACCCCAGCCAGCAGCCATTTGGGTAGGGACGAGCTGTATGTGGAAAACGCGAACGACGACGATGAGACCCATCGGATAAGATGGGGGGTGTGGTGGAAGTCCTCCCCGGAGAGATGTATCTCGGTTAGAGAGATGCATCCTGGGAGGGATGTGTGTGTGTGACACATGTTTTCCAGAGATGTCTCTACCGGAAATCTATTCTGCAGCTATGTAGATGTCATTCGGTTCAGTTTGAACTACATTGGCATATTTTCCCATAGCTCATTTCATGAAGAGGTTTAAAAAATTGGAGTATTTTCAGCATGCAGAACCTTGTTCAGTTTTGGAACCATAATTGTAGATGTTGATAGTACCTGCCATTGGCGTTTCTGATTCTCATACACTCATTTTGTAGGGCTTATTAAAATTTGGTGCTTGTCCTACAATGACATCTTAACTACATCAAGCAGAGTTTCTACGTCTTGACTATGGAATAATAATAACAATATCCCTCCTAACTTTCCTCTCTTGCGGTTATATACCTGCTCTCAATACCACATTAATACAGTATTCGCCAGCTAACTTGATGTCCTAAATGCTTTCTAGGGAGCTATTGACGCCGCCCATCCGATAACTGTAAACAGTGCCGTGCAAGTTCTGAGGATACGCTTTCTGTTACAAATTAACACAACTTGTACAATTAATAAAGTAAAGTCCGTCCGGAAATATATGATCCTAACTTAATAAATAATATTTAATTATTTGTTATAATTATTGGTATATTGATTTTAATAGAAACGGATCTGCTTTATACCTGAATTCTGAGTACATAAATAATATTTTAACAATAAGGTACCCATCACAATAACATGTTATTTATCTAATTGAAGATTATAAAGTTAGGCTCTTATATTTCCGGACTGACTATAATTAAAATTTGTTAGAAACTAAATAATTTCTTCCAGGTAGTAATGAGAATAAAAGAAACACAAGATAATGGGACATTATTTAAGCTAGGTATATTTCTAAGAATAGGTATAAACAGTTTTTATCTTTACGAAGAATCTGACTCACTGCCGCTACTGGAATCACTTTCATCTAGAGTAATCACAAGAGGGTTGACGTACAAACACTTTATTGTACAAAACAGAAACAATAACTGTGTGACGCTACGCTACTGAAAATCTTAACACCTGATAAGGTTCGATGCAATTGGCGTTTGTCAAAATTTTACCACCAATAGCAGCCGAGTAGGCAGGGTATTACTACTCTGTCTCTCTTAGTTGGTAATTTCTAGGAAATCAAGTTAGATGGCGAATACTGTATTTTTATGTTTAAATTATATTTAAGGCCGAAACTCACTTAACAGCACGGCATCGTCACAGCACCGTCGAGTGGTCAACTTTACGATTGTGTATGGGTTCACTTAACACATCGACACGGGATCAGCACCGCCGCGATACCCGACTATAGGCTTCACTTTATATTGTCAGAGGTTAGATAGACATAAGAAATAAATTCTGCTATTCGCTGTTCCTATGAGGTGCTGATAAGTGAGTTTCGACCTTTAATAAACTTACAGTGAGACGCGCTGACGTTGCTTATTCAACAAGTTCATCGTCGTTCATTTGCTTTTTAATTATTTGTAGCCAAAAAGGTTTCTTCAACTTCTCAACTTCTAGTCGTTTGTAAATCTATCTATCTGCGAAATTTATTTGATATAATATCCCATGGAGAATGAAACTTTGGACGCCTTAGGCGTGCATGACCCCTTATGTTAAAAAAAACTGATATCAATCTCTAAATATAGAATGTTGTCGGTCCCTCGCTTTTGAATACCAGGCAGAAATCAATAGATGTCGAAACTCTGCTTTTTGAAATCAACTTTAGGAGATTTGTCTCATCAGTTCCATTTTCTTTTCCTTTTTCGGTATGTTTCAGCAAATTCTGATAATACGAAAATGTTTTCGATAAGTAAAAAGTGATTTTGCAAATACGGTAGGAAAAAGATGAAAAGAACGTATTAGAGGGTGGAAAAAATTTGGAAATCGACGAATTAAGATTTCGCATGTATGCTTTTGCTTTTAAATGTATTTAATGAAAAAAGAAGCACGCGTGAATGCGAAAATATGAATATTTGATTTGTCGTGAATCGTGATTTAAGAGTTGGAAAATAAATAAACTCATGGACAAAATTAATAGAATGGAATGGTCAGAAATGTTCCTATGGCATAGGAGCACAAGAAAGGGTCGATAGCCATAAAGCGGCAATAAACCATTGGCGTCACATTTTTCGGTAAAGACCTGAATGGTTTCATTTGTCGGGTTTATTTAATAGAAGAAGTTGGAGAAGAAAATATTTAAGGCAAATTAAAGAGTACCGAAGGGAAGAGAGAAACACTTTTTATTTACACGAAACCTGGGTTAATATAAGCAAATATTGGTAAGACAAAAATGTCTAAAGCTCTCGCCAGTTTGGTTACATTTACCATGGTATGCAAAAATGAATGTCAAAACAATAAAATGACTGCACGACACTGGCCACCGGCTTATCGTATTAATGAATCCTTAACCATTGTGCCGAATTTTATGACCCTATTGTATTTGAGGCGATACAGGACGTGTCGATTTAATTTTGGTAAAACCGACCTGTTTTATCAATTTATTCCACATAGAAAGAAAAAGAAAGACTCGCCCTATATTTATAGTACCTTTGAATAAATAATCAGGACTTTGCTCCTAAAAAGAAGGATAAAAACTTTCGTATTGACCAGAAGAAGACCAGCCGGTCATTTTTTGCTTACAAGAGATCACAAACGACGCAGGTTGATGTTTACAAGCTAATTTTTCGAGACACTGTCATGGCCCAAAGACAAATTGAGCACTGAGTATGGAAAAATAAAATTCTTTGAAGGAAAAGAATAAAAGAATGCAGAATGGATGGAACACAGAGGAAGGAGTATTTAAGACCACATAGGACTAGGTGAGAACAGCATCGTCTAGACCACACTGGAATGGAAGGAACTGAAATAGCATATGAACTAGCAAAGAGAGAGGCTGAAACACCCTATTGCGGTATCAGCTCTACTGTGATATTGGAAAAAATAGGCAACGCCGAAAAGAAGAGAAGATCTTACCATTGGAAAGATATTGTAGGACTTGGTCAATGAAAGCTGACTGAGCCAGAGTGAAACTGTACTAAGAGTTTTGCGCCTGAATGGGCACCTTAAAGCTCAAACTAGCGGAACAAGAAGAATGTAGATTCTGTAGAATGGAAGAAGAACACCTGTTCACATACTTGTGCATTGCATAGTAATACATAATCCTAGGGCACAACACCTAAGAGACTACTGGACGGAAGAGGAGCACTGAAGAATATGGATATTCTAAAATTCCTTTGGGAAATAGGTCTAAAGGAACCTCTGAGCCAGAAGGAAATAGAAGGAAAGGGGAACAATAGATCTTTTAGGTCGCTGAATACGTACGTACCGTAAGACCACACAGAAACGACAAGTTTGAAGACAATAGTCTAGCATAAAGAAGCATTTAACAAAATTAAAGTAGAGAATAGAGAATACTTTTGGCTCATGTTATGTAAAATCAAAACAACGAACGAACGAATTCAGTGAGTTTGTTTTATTTTGGTTTGCTAATTTGGCATCGCTGTTTTTAAAATCAGTAAGGCACCGTGACAAATATAGAAACCAGTTTTGACCATAAAACGAGGAGTCAAAAAACCACTAACTGAATTTTTACGACCCCTAATGAATTAGACGAATTACCAATAAATTACCCAACTACGAGAATTCGAAAAACGTTTTTTGGCATGCTTACATGCCTACGTGTATGGTTTTTTTTCGAGATGAGGTATGCATACTTATTGAGTTGTTAAACATGGTTGGTTTTCTTTTCAAATGGGGACTTTTTTTTAGGGAAACGACAGATGTACTGAATGTCAAGTTTAATTACACAAACCGTAAAAAGGTTTTTAAAGCGTTTTTGCGTTACGATTATTTGTCCGGTTTTTGTAGCAAGCAGTCATTTTGGAAAAAAATGTGCTTATACAGGACGACTTTTCTAATGTTAAATCCTGACTTATTTGCAGCAAGCAGTGTTTTAGAAAAAATCCTGTTCATACAGGGGGTCCCAAATTAATTTTCCATTTTTTCATCAAGTAGAATACACGTCCTGTTAATTCTTGACTAAGGGGGATAATTTATTATTATTTGACAATCAATAGCCAGATTTTTGCAGAATACTTAATTTACCCATAAAGTTAAAGGCATAAGCTCGAAATAAAGGTTCAAATTTAAAATAACTCTTCATCCGGAATTATTGTCTGTTGGTCTAGTTCATTGATTCTCAAAGTGGTCCAGGTGAACCCCCAGGGGTCCACGGGAGAAAAAAGTAGTTGGATGGAATCACTTTTTTGAGTAGTCCACTCTGAGCACAACCAATTAAATAATTAACCTTATCAACCAATCAATTATCTCCTTTTTTTTTCGAAAACTGTTAATTCGTGGTTCGACCGCAAATTTCCATAGTTATATCTAACCTTCACATTTTTTGTCGAGTTTTGGGAATCTGGTAGAAATGTAGCTGCAGGGGATCTACCGGAACCATCAAAATTTTGGAAGTGGTCTATGAGAAAAAAAAGTTTGGGAACCTCTGGTCTAGCTCATTGCTGTCCAATATGAGTACCACTGTTTTTAAGGACTTCTTCCAATATTTTCGAAGCCGCTTTTTGTACAAGTACTGCTATTTGTTTTTTGCAGCAAAATCTTTTGAACCAGCTCCTTCTCGGGCTAGTGAACCTTCAGTGCACTAGGAATGGAGAACTATCGATAGTGCTATTTTTACTATCGATTATTATCGTTAGTTTTATATAATCTGTAATATCGTTGCACGATTTTTTTGTCGAAATGTTAAAAATATACAGAAATGTATTATATTTATTTCAAAAAGACGTATCAACTTTGTCAAAAATTGTCAGAAATTTTGAAAAATTGTCAAAAATGGTCAATAATTATTAAAATTTTGAAAAATGGACAATAATTGTCAAAAATGGTCACAAATGGTCAAAATTTTGAAAAATGGTTAATAATTGTCAAAAATGGTCAATAATTGTTGAAACATTTTCAAAAATGGTCAAAAAATGTGGAAAATTGTCAATAATTGTCAAAAATTGACAATTATTCTTAGAATTTTGAAAAATGGTCAAAAATTTGGAAAAATGGTTAATAATTGTTGAAAAATTATCAAAAATGGTCAAAAATTAAAAAAAAATTGTCAATAATTGTTGAAAAATGGCCAAAAGTTTTGAAAAATTGTTAAAAATGGTCAATAATTGTCAAAAATGGTCACAAATGGTTAATAATTGTCAAGAATGGTCAATAATTGTTGAAACATTGTCAAAAATGGTCAAAAAATTTGGAAAATTGACATTGGTAAAACGCTTTACTAAATACGACAATTTTACAGGAAACTGTAATAATTCAAATTGACAATTATTCTTAGAATTCTGAAAAATGGTCAAAAAATTTGGAAAAATGGTTAATAATTGTTGAAAAATTATCAAAAATTTTTAAAAAATGGTCAATAATTGTTGAAAATGGTCAAAATTGTCGAAAACTATCAAAAATGGTCGTCAAAAATTGTTAAAATTTTGGAAAATGGTCAAGTTTTGAAAAATTGTCCAAAATGGTCAAAAAATTTGGAAAAATATTAAAAAATTGACAAAAATGGTCAAAAATATTGAAAAATTGTCAAAAATGGACAATTATTGTTAAAATTTTAAAAAATGGTCAAAAAATTAGGAAAAATGGTTAATAATTGTTGAAAAATTGTCAAAAATATTGGAAAATTGTCAATAATTGTCAAAAATGGACAATTATTGTTATAATTTTAAAAAATGGTCAATAATTGTTGGAAAATTGTCAAAAATGGTCAAAAATTAAAAAAAATGGTCAATAATTGTTGAAAAATTGTTAAAAATTGTTGAAAAATTGTTAAAAATTGCCAAAAATGGTCAACAATTGTCAAAAACTATCAAAAATGGTCGTCAAAAATTGTAAAAATTTTGGTAAATGGTCAAAAATATGGAAAAATGGTTAATAATTGTTGAAAATGGTCAATAATTGCCAGAAATTGAAAAAAAAATGGCGAATTTTTAGTACTTTTAATAGCAATTTTCTCTTCCAAAAGTGAATTTTTTTTCTTGTGTTCTATAACCAATGGGGGGCTTTCTAATAAGAAAAAAATGCGTTATAAAATTCCGAGGGTCGCGAACATTACCGAATCCGTCTTAGATTCTGACAGTTTAAAATAGTGATTGTACTCACACGCAATACTCTCTCTTTCTCTTCCTTCTCTCTCTCGCTCTCCTATCTCTCTCTCTCTCTTTTTCTTCCATATATGTCTCTGCCATCTTTCTCCCTGTCTCTCATCTTTCTTTATCTCTCCCATCTCTCTCTCCCTGTCCCATTTTTTGATAGCATTTTTACTCCATATCAGCTTTCAAAATATATTTATATTCTTCATCCAAACATCTCGACTATCGATAGTAGCGAAAATTATCGATTTTTTTTCGATAGTCGAAAATATCGATAGTTATCGATAAACCATCGATAGTTATCGATAAACCATCGATAGTTCTCCATTCCTACAATGCACCCAGTCTATTTCGACTGCCCAGTTCTTTTAAGGTTTCCAAGCAGTCCCAAACAAGTTTGGAAGTCATCTGCATGGAGCTAGCTGAATGCTTTTATAAGCACTTGACTGTCGGAGTGTATGGCAATGGTCTTCTTCTCATACTCGTTCGTTAATAACTCTTCGGCACAGTGCTGTAGATTATGCCTGAAACATCCTCATGTGTTTACCCAAGCACTGTGAGACTCTAGTCTTTGTCTTGGCGATGTAATATCCCTGTTCCTACACCTTCCTCTGCTTTTGAGCCATCTGTGTCTTAACTAATTGGAGGTCCTACCCACCATACCTCTTTGCCTGTACTGTACTTGGAAAGCATCTCATACGATGGCTTTCCCATTTTGGGATCGGTTTCCAACTCTTTGTATGGTATAGGATTTTGATGGAACTATGGCATCTTTAAATGAAAAAAACCATTACAATACTGTGCGTTAATCTACGGATATGTAAATTTTGTACAATCCACGCAACATATTCGAGTCTGTTTCAATTTCAAGATGAACAGTATCGATTAACACAGAGGGAAAAGTGTCTCTCATGTGTATTGATATTACCAACCCTTCTATATAACTACAACCGACAATTATTTCGTTTCATTTTAATGATGTTTCCCTAAATACGTTTTGTTATTCGATATTGTTCATCCCATTCCATCCCTTATATACAGAGTCTCCTCGAATGCGACACTGGCAATCATTTCACTCGGAACTCGCAGTTCGCCAGTGAGTACCTGGCTGGAGAAGAGCCGTAAAGGTCGGAACTCACTTATCAGCACCTCATAGGAACAGCGACTGATCATCACCAGTAGATTTTATTTCTTATGTGTATTTAAATGTAAGCGCGCCTACCTAACAACATCAGCACAGCACCGATAAGGCACGTCAACGCCTCAACGATGCGTTAAGTGAACCCATACACCACTCGACGGTGCTGTGACGTTGCTTGTCAGGTGCTGTGCTGTTAAGTGAGTTTCCGATTGGGATGTCGTCTGTTAGGAAATTTTGGACAAGACGTTTCTTGGTAATGTTAAAAAAAATGTGACCTTGGAAAAAGTAAAGAAGATAATAAATATGTTCTTTCGGCTTCTACTCTAAATCCCTTACAATAGAAGAATAAAATTATATAATAAACACTAATTGACTATTAAAATATTACAAGTATGTATATTTGCATTATTGTCAAGTGCAGTATTTGGTTAGTCATTAAAACCACATGAGCGACTGGTAGGCACGTGTTGTGAATAATGACAACCCCCCCTATTCGCTGCCCTTCGCGACCCCTTTATGAGACCTATTCGAGAGTACGTATGCGTGCGTAACGTACATATGTATTCACTGGTTCTTGGGGAAATGCGGGAACTACGCGACGGGAGGAATTTATTTCATTGCCAATTCGGATTTACTATTAATTATTTGCTGGATTTATTTGTAATTGATACGTTTTCGAAAGACGTTGGCCGCATGCAGGATAACGATTTATATTTAGGGAGTTAAGTGGTGGAAATGTGTGAGTTGACGAGCAGTGTTGGTAGTACTGTTTTTAATGAAAAGAAGATATTAATGACTTGAATATCTGGAACAGTATTCAAGTTACTAAATCCCACTCGGTCCATTCCCAGATTTTCTAAAACCAGTTTCAAGCTGCCTGTTAAGAACACCAGTCCAACCTGCTGTGAAAAGAATAAACTCCTGGTCGTCTATTTCAGCAAGCTTTCCAAGTATTACCCTTTCTATCGACGCATCCAAAGATGAGGAGAGTGTTGGTTGTGCTGGTTGTGCATTCATACTGCAGAATTAAATGGAATACTCAAGGCACTTCAAAGTAAACTTCCACCTCACAAGTCTCATGGACTCACTTTCCTCAATTCAGTCAATCAAGCAAATATTATACTCAAATGGTATTACAGTAACCTCTTAAATGGGTCAAGGGGCACAAGAGTATTGTAGGCAATGTAGCAAAGCTATGGTCTGAAACTGCATTCACTGGTCCTAAAGCAGTATTTGGAGTATCAAAATCTGCTGCACGAGGTTGTACATCTCGGTGGATTCAAACTAGATATCAAACGTACCTACTGGAGACTCGTGCCAAAACAGGAACACAGCAAACTCCTGGTCAAAAACCCTGGGAGTCGCTGACTAACGAAATATTAAACCTCAGCAAGGGCCAGATAAGGAAAGTGACGGGATTACTCATCGGTCACTGTACCCTAAGGAAGCACATGCATACAATTGGAATATATAGGGACCTATCTGTCGGTTGTGCATGGAAGAGGAGGAAGCAGCCTCTCACATTATCTTCGAATGTGAAGCACTGTCTCATTGGAGATATAGACTCCAGGAGGATTTCTCCAAGAAAGAAAGACTGTTGAGGCTGATAAGGTAAACGGTATAATCAAGAGCACAAAAAGCCTATACTATATCCATCGAACAAACAGAGCGACCCAAACAACGATAGATGCGTGATCAAAGTGTGCCTTTGCATCTATTGGCTAAAATAAACATGCCTCCACGCGCTGGCCAATCGGATTTAACTGCAGAATTCATTGTCTTTGGTACATCCATACAGAGTCGGAGATATCACGTGCACTATGCATGATACTGTTTTGGAACACTCCGTTGCTTGGATGGACAGAGTATAGAGGCTGAGGTGCCGACGTCTCTAAGCCTCTGACTGCTGGTGCCGAACTAATCAAACAATCAATCAATCAATCAACCTCATGTGGGTATTAGGAGAAACAAGAAGGCAGATCAAGCAGCAAAAGCCTGTTCATTTGAAACTCAATTATATAAAGATTAAAAACCAAGCTTAAAATAAGACACTGTCAACTTACCCATGGATACGGGAAAATAACCCACTTGTTAATATTGTAATAAAAGAAGAATTGAACACATATTTTGTCCTCTACACCACCAACTTCACAGCGTGTAATTAGGAAAAATTTACTTTTTATTTCGTTGTTAATAACACTTGGCAACGTCGTAAAAGAGATTGGGACGCGCGCGAAGTTTAAACATGCATGGAATGGGATATGTGAATCAGAATATCCAAGAAGGTTTTTGAAGTGAAAACTTCTTTTGGCGCACCGCACACAGATTTTTCCGTAGGTAGTAAGTTAGGCTGATTCGTCACGCTCTGAGGTGAAAGTTTCGATCGGGTGAACTCGGGACCGCCGAGTGTATCCGAGCGAGAAAGATACAGTCTGCTGCTCTTCACTGTTGTGTCGCTGTTTAGTATATTCAATTCATACCTAATAATTGTCGCTGTTAATTTAATAGTTATTATTGGTACGTAATAATAATTATTTTAACAATTATATGGTTTACATTGTGAGGTTAGTGTATGTAGTTAGCGGTCTATCGTGCTAATATTATATACTGAAAAAACATAAACATTAAAGATTATAAATTATAAATTAAAGATTATAAAAAACACCGTTATTGCTATTGTTATTGTTATTATAAAGAGTGATTCGATCGTATAGGTAAGTCACTTCATGTTTATAATATATACATGCATACATATAAATGGTCAAAAATTGTCAAAATTTTCAAAAAATGGTTAATAATTGCCAAATATGTTACAATTTTTGAAAAATTGTCAAAAATTTTGAAATATGGTCAAAAATTGTCAAAAATTTGGAAAAATGGTCAATAATTGTCAAAAATGGTCAATGTGTGTAAAAATTTGGAAAAAATGTTCAATAATTGTCAAAAATTTGGAAAAAATGTTCAATAATTGTCAAAAATTTTGAAAAATGGTTAAAATTTTTGAAAAATTGTCAAAAATGGTCAATAATTGTCAAAGACGGTCAATAATTATCGAAACCAATCAAAAATCGTCAAAAATTGTCAAAAATGGTCAAAAATTGTTGAAAGTTTGAAAAATGGTCAAAAATTGCTTAATATTTAAAAAAATGGTCAATGATTGTCAAAATTTTTGAGAAATTGTCAAAAATGGTCAATAATTGTTAAAATTTTGAAAAATGGTTAACATTTTTGAAAAATTGTCAAAAATGGTCAATAATTCTCAAAGACCGTCAATAATTGTCAAAACCAATCAAAAATCGTCAAAAACTGTCAAAAATTGTCAAAAATTGTTAAAATTTTGAAAAATGGTTCATGATTGTCAAAAATTTTCAAAAATTGTCAAAAATGGTCAATAATTGTTGAAAGTTTGAAAAATGGTCAAAAGTTCTCAAAAGTTTGAAAAAATGGTCAATAATTATGAAAAACTGTCAAAAATTGTTAATAATTGTTGAAAATTGTCAAAATTTTGGAAAAATTATCAAAAATGGTCTAATAAGAGAAAAAAGTCAGACAATAATCCGAAGGTCGCGAACCTTACCGAATCCGTCTTAAATTCAGACAATTTAAAATAATGATTGTAATCACACGCAATACACTTTCTTTCTCTCTCTCCCATCTTTCTCTCCCATTTCCCTTTCTCTTCCATATCTCATTTTTTTAATCTGTTCTTTTATGCATATAACTTACACAAAACAATACAAACTCGGGACCGCTCTTCACTGTTGTGTCGCTGTTTAGTATATACAATTCATACCTAATAATTGTCGCTGTTAATTTAATAGTTATTATTTGTACGTAATAATAATTATTTTAACAAAAAATCGTGAAGAAGAAAATTGCGAAATAAACATTGATGACAATTCACGGCCACTACAAGTTCAAGCACATGCATCGGTTGCTCCCACTTCTCAATTCAACAGATCATCGACATACAGTTTTCACTTCTGCCGTGCGGTCTTAAGCACACACTCCAATTTTTTTTAGTGGAGCTATGAACATACGACGTTGCCAGATGATTCACAAGCATTTGTCACTACTACGTTAGTGAAAGATTAGGGATATGTTGGTGAATGGATAAATGGTTTTAATTATAAAACGAAGAATAAATGGAAAAGCACAAAACCGACAAAAAGATGGAAAAGAAAGAAGAGACAGTACGAAGAAGATACAATTTACAAAGTCAGTTTATACCAGAAGTAAAACAGCGCAACCTTTTTTTTCATCACAAATGATCCTAACTGAACCCACGCCACCAAATTGACACTAGGTTTTCCGCAAAACGAAAACAAAAAAAACAACAACAGGAATTAAAACGCCCATGTACGATATACGTGCTTATGAATACATCACCAATTCATTAACTATTTTTTATCCGAATGTGTGTCCCTTTTATGTAGGAAAATTTTTATCCAAATTGGCGACGGTACACCGCATGGCGGCGTCGATATCGCCCCGACCCTAGCACGTGTCCAATGGAGAGCTCGTTAATTACGGGTGGAGTGCACAATTTTTGTCATTGTTACATGACAGCCAAAAATATAATTGGGATTCGTAGAATGTGGTCACGTGGCTATTAAAGTTTCTAATTTTAGTTGAGAATGTTGCGCGAATTTTCATTAAACTCTACTCTTCCTAGCGATAACTGGCAAACTTATATTCGTGCTTTCTTCAAAGGATTCTTCCTTAGGCGCAGAGGTCCCCAAACTTTTTGATGTTGTTGACCACTTGGCACGTTTTTTGGTTTTGGGTAGACCCCTGCTTACTTAATATTGAATTTTTACCAAAATTAACCAACTTCGAATGTGTTCTTGAAAATTTGAAAGTGATGATTTCATCAAAAAACCGAGTCGACCAGTCGATTTCTCGTCCTAAAAAAACCCGATTTTACGAATTTTTAGCATTTTTCATGGCGCAAAAAAATTTTGTTGCAAATTTTGAGCAAAAGGAATGGAAATATTTCGCGATTTGAATTTTTATCTGTCAATTTCCCTTGGTAGGTTCTTGTTTTTTGTTCCAGGATGTTTTTTTGGATGTTTTCAATCATTTTACTTCGACGATTTATAAAATGTAAACCTTCGAGGTTATGTTCTTGTGATTTTTTTTCCAGTTTGGTAGACTCTCCTTAAAATTTAGTTCAATATTCATAGTTTTGTGGTATTTAGATTTTATTCAAAAAACCGAGTCGACCAGTCGATTTCTCGTCCTAAAAAAACCCGATTTTACGAATTTTTAGCATTTTTCATGGCGCAATAAAATTTAGTTGCAAATTTTGGGCAAAAGGAATGGAAATATTTCGCGATTTGAATTTTTATCTGTCAATTTCCCTTGGTAGGTTCTTGTTTTTTGTTCCAGAATGTTTTTTTGGATGTTTTCAATCATTTTACTTCAACGATTTATAAAATGTAAACCTTCGAGGTTATGTTCTTGTGATTTTTTTTCCAGTTTGGTAGACTCTCCTTAAAATTTAGTTCAATATTCATAGTTTTGTGGTATTTAGATTTTATTCAAAAAACCGAGTCGACCAGTCGATTTCTCGTCCTAAAAAAACCCGATTTTACGAATTTTTAGCATTTTTCATGGCGCAAAAAAATTTAGTTGCAAATTTTGAGCAAAAGGAATGGAAATATTTCGCGATTTGAATTTTTATCTGTCAATTTCCCTTGGTAGGTTCTTGTTTTTTGTTCCAGAATGTTTTTTTGGATGTTTTCAATCATTTTACTTCAACGATTTATAAAATGTAAACCTTCGAGGTTATGTTCTTGTGATTTTTTTTCCAGTTTGGTAGACTCTCCTTAAAATTTAGTTCAATATTCATAGTTTTGTGGTATTTAGATTTTATCAAAAAACCGAGTCGACCAGTCGATTTCTCGTCCTAAAAAAACCCGATTTTACGAATTTTTAGCATTTTTCATGGCGCAAAAAAATTTTGTTGCAAATTTTGAGCAAAAGGAATGGAAATATTTCGCGATTTGAATTTTTATCTGTCAATTTCCCTTGGTAGGTTCTTGTTTTTTGTTCCAGAATGTTTTTTTGGATGTTTTCAATCATTTTACTTCAACGATTTATAAAATGTAAACCTTCGAGGTTATGTTCTTGTGATTTTTTTTCCAGTTTGGTAGACTCTCCTTAAAATTTAGTTCAATATTCATAGTTTTGTGGTATTTAGATTTTATCAAAAAACCGAGTCGACCAGTCGATTTCTCGTCCTAAAAAAACCCGATTTTACGAATTTTTAGCATTTTTCATGGCGCAAAAAAATTTTGTTGCAAATTTTGAGCAAAAGGAATGGAAATATTTCGCGATTTGAATTTTTATCTGTCAATTTCCCTTGGTAGGTTCTTGTTTTTTGTTCCAGAATGTTTTTTTGGATGTTTTCAATCATTTTACTTCAACGATTTATAAAATGTAAACCTTCGAGGTTATGTTCTTGTGATTTTTTTTCCAGTTTGGTAGACTCTCCTTAAAATTTAGTTCAATATTCATAGTTTTGTGGTATTTAGATTTTATCAAAAAACCGAGTCGACCAGTCGATTTCTCGTCCCAAAAAACCCGATTTTACGAATTTTTAGCATTTTTCATGGCGCAATAAAATTTAGTTGCAAATTTTGGGCAAAAGGAATGGAAATATTTCGCGATTTGAATTTTTATCTGTCAATTTCCCTTGGTAGGTTCTTGTTTTTTGTTCCAGAATGTTTTTTTGGATGTTTTCAATCATTTTACTTCGACGATTTATAAAATGTAAACCTTCGAGGTTAAGTTCTTGTGATTTTTTTTCCAGTTTGGTAGACTCTTCTTA
This sequence comes from Lochmaea crataegi, assembly GCA_947563755.1. Classification (NCBI taxonomy): domain Eukaryota; kingdom Metazoa; phylum Arthropoda; class Insecta; order Coleoptera; family Chrysomelidae; genus Lochmaea; species Lochmaea crataegi. Next base: position 7,787,932 of record OX387430.1, read on the forward strand.
AAATTTAGTTCAATATTTATAGTTTTGTGGTATTTAGATTTTATCAAAAAACCGAGTCGACCAGTCGATTTCTCGTCCTAAAAAAACCCGATTTTACGAATTTTTAGCATTTTTCATGGCGCAAAAAAATTTAGTTGCAAATTTTGAGCAAAAGGAATGGAAATATTTCGCGATTTGAATTTTTATCTGTCAATTTCCCTTGGTAGGTTCTTGTTTTTTGTTCTAGAATGTTTTTTTGGATGTTTTCAATCATTTTACTTCGACGATTTATAATATGTAAACCTTCGAGGTTATGTTCTTGTGATTTTTTTTTCCAGTTTGGTAGACTCTCCTTAAAATTTAGTTCAATATTCATAGTTTTGTGGTATTTAGATTTTATCAAAAAACCGAGTCGACCAGTCGATTTCTCGTCCCAAAAAACCTCATTTTACGATTTTTGGCATTTTTCATGTCACAAATTTTTTTTTTGATGTAGGTACATTTTGAACAGAGGTATGGAAATATTTCGGAATTTGAAATTTTCTCTGTTAAATCTCTTAATGTATATAATATATTACCCCGAATCGATGGAAATTATAACGTTCTTTGGGAATATTTCGTTCGTAGAAAACTTATTTATCAACTGTATAATTTCTTTATAGTTCGGAAAATAGAGTTGGCAACAAGGTGTAATATTTATATAATTGGATAACAAAGGATTTTGCATGTATGCAACAAAATTGGAAAATAACAGCCCAACTAGAGAGAACTTGATGACAGATCCGATTGACTGACTTACCCGTAGAATGGGCATGTAACGCCTGTTCGACCATATTTACATTTCTAATTGGCACTTTCAAAACACGCGATCACGGATCTGCTGATTGGCTTCGGGCTTCGCAAAATACTTGTGAATAACTCATTTTTCATATCGTTGTTTTTGTTTTTGTTTTTTCAAGTGTAAGGTCAGTTACGTATTTAGCGATACATATAAAAAAAATAGTAAATTTTGAAGGTATAAATAAGAAGGAATAATGACAAAAAATTAATACTTTTTTGAGGGGATATTTTTCTCAGGATATAATTAAAATATTCTGGAAAATATCCTGAAAACCACAGATAATAAAAATACTACCTTAATAGGAATCCTTTACTTTTCCCAAGTAATTGAACACTTTTTTTACGATCCCGACGCCTATGGTAAAGATTCAACAAGAAGAAGAGGCAAAACAAAATTAGATTCTGGAAGTTCAAAGGATCCCGGTTCCGAGTGTCGAATTATGAAAACACCTCCGACTCCTCGATCCCTTTGAGAAGGAGCGAGATATGCAAACGACCAAGGATAATTAGGATAATGGCAGCCACTTCAATACCTGCTATGACCTGATGCTACCGTCTCTTCACGATGGATAAAGCTTCTGCTGATGATTCTTTCCCGTTTTTTTTTCACTGTAACTCTCATTGTAGCCTAATTTGTTCTTAAAACTTTTAAGGTGCTTAACGAACAACACCTGTTGGATCTCAACCGTTTAAATATGATTTTTAACGGAAAATTGCATGTTTTTTTTCTACACTAATTAAAATGGTATTTCATATAGTAGAATTAGAATTTGCGGACGAAAAGTGTTTGCGGACGAAAAATGTTTGCGGACGAAAAATACTTGCGGACGAAAAATACTTGCCTTCAAAAATAGTCGATTTTTCATTCGGAAAGTAATTTTTTGTAAAGGTCGACGAAAAAATGTAATATGCACCTCGCCGAAAAACTGTTTAGTGTCTTGCCTACATATATAACTATTTTTTAATATCTTAGCCCATATTATATATAATCGCCCCTCTCTATCCCGTTAAACCTGTAGGTCTCACATTTTTGTTCCTATGGCAATAATCTTACTATAAAAATAAAAAATTCTACAATTCCCCATCTAAAAAAATCTACAGGCTACTGCCCTCCACCACTAAAATATTACCACCCTCGACCAAATAAAAATTCAGAGGGGGGTGGTAAGTCTCTTAAAGATACCTGTGGCGGCGAGCAGCGGCCCGAGTCGTCTCCATTCGGCTGGGCTAAGGGGCTGCGGCTGAGGTGAGCCCCCGTACTCACCCATGGATGCCGCCCCCTTGCTATCCAACTGGTACGGTGGGATTCCCATGTGGGCTGGTGGCGGTTGCGATAGCGGATCCCCATTATGGCAGAAGAAAGGCATGTGACCTGTGGGGCCAAGTCCCATCTTTCCGGCCTGAAACAAAAAAAAATATATTAAGAATAAAATATTTTGTTTTATTTAAATTGGAATGTCATAGAATACTTCATACCATTTTAAAAGATCTGATTAATCCAGAAATAGACAAAGAAAATACTTTCGCGTTTTTCTAAGCAGCGAAATATTTTTTTCTTAAGTAAAAGATGTAGTGGAATGTTTAAGGATTCCTTTTTAATCTTTCTTAAACTTTTTCTGTTCATTAAACGAACATATCTGGAAATTTTAAAATAAAAGACCATCTCAATATACAAAGCAAGATGTTTAGAAAAAAAATCTTTCTGTATCCCATTAAAAATAATAACTGTATAATATCGAAAGGGATAAAATGTCATTATTCATAAAAACAGTTTCCCATGGGCGTAACTCACGGGATTTACATAAAAAATTTAATAAAAGCATATAAGCTACATATTCCGAAAATTGAAAAAGCGAAACCATCGGGGAATTGAACCCGAACCTCTAAGTTACAAGCCCTTACGCTAAGCCCTGCGCTACGACGGTTCCTACCTATCGATGTTCGGGTCGGTATTATAAGCTACCATTAACCGCGACTGCGTCTTACAAGCATAAAAATCATCCGATTACTGAAATTTGCGTATTCAAAATTGGAATAATGTTAGTACTTCTTGCCATCAGTTTCATAGTTTTCTCCAAACTCCCTTCTTGACTGCAATATAAGAATGTATACCCACATAATATTCGTGATAAACATACACTATATACAAAATTTGAAACTGTACTTAAAGCCCCTTACAAGTACGTTTATGAATTTCAAACCGTAATAGGAGCAAGCAAAAAGTTTAGACTAGTCCAAACGGTAGGTGACATTGACAACTCCAACAGTTAAAGGCGAGAGACTCACGAGCTTCAAAGAGAACTCGGACTTTGGAGCGAGAGAGACAGCAAACCGTTTTTAATTGTTCTGGAACACTTCCACTATTTTTTGTCCCACCTTTCTCTTTTAACCATCGATTTGTAGTAATTTTTCAACGTAAGCGCACGGATATTTAAAAAGAGACTTATTTTTATAGTAGCACGAAAATGTTTTAATTTTAATAAACGACATGTTCTAAATAACTGGTTATAAGTTGAATTTTTAAATAATTATTATTGAGGCAGTTACTTCGAACATAACCTATAAACTGAACATGTACAATAAAGTAATAGAATGCCAACAAGCTGTTCTCTTACAGATTATGTATTCACCACGTTAAATGAAATAGCAATAAAAGCTCGACAGAAACACGAAATAAATATTTTTCCAGAATTCAATATGGCTCACAAAGATTTAAGGAATGTTAGGAATGTGGAGGGTATTTCGATGAACGAAAACGTTTATAATTTAAGTATGCTTTTATCCATACACTACAGTGTGTCCTCGGATGGGGAATGCTTAATATTTTTAGATTTAGTGAGAAATGTCATTTTTGACAACTCGCCGAGTCTAAAAAAAATTAATTATTGATCCTCACTGAATAAAAAAACACAAAGTACTATGTTACAACACATGTTTTTTTTCTTCTTTGGCGTACTTTTTATATTCAATAAAGTTTGTTGATCCTGTTGTCAAACAAATCCCATACATCGAGGCAAACAAGAATGAAAAATTTCATCTAAAACAAATATTTGTAGTCATTGGTTTCCGTCCGTGTCATAAATACTATTCATTTTTCTATCTCGATTTATCGAAAGTAAGTAAATGTTATTTATAAAATATGTCATCAGTCATTCATCATATTCAGATAATATTGTTGTTATACAATATGCATAAATTATAAAAGAACATCTGTTTTCAAGGGATGTCAATTTAAATAAGAATATAATTTTTTATATGGAAGTGGAAAAATCAAAAATTAACAAATTTAAAAAAATCATTATTACTTGTGGGGTAAAATTATACACACTATGGCTAATTTATTTATTAAACTTAATTTATATACACACTCTACTTAATGTCTACAAATTTATTTACACTCGATATAATAGTTCTAATTTATTTTTACCACTTGAATATTACACTATTTATCTTCACTGTCGATTACTAAGAACTTCTGTAAACTGTCTGTGACCCAACTCTTTGTCTTCGTTTCACTAATTTTTAACTCACTCAAAAACCCGCGTATATATAACGAGAATTCTAGTATTTTCCGCGCTCGTCCTATGCATAAACAAAGCGTCTTTTCGAGAATGTTCTCGAAAGGAGCGCAGCCACCAAAATTTACAGTCGATCGACAGGGCCGGCTTTGAGTTGGTGACCTCGCAACAATACACTCACTTTTTTGTGACGATTTGTCAACCATGTCTGGAATCATGAAGCAAATTTGGATTTACGCGTTTCAAACAGGAAATGTTCTGTACCTACAAACTATTCCAAAAGCAGGATATCTAAAAATCATGAAAATCATTCCATTGAAGTCTACGATCGACTACCAAAGCGGCTAAACGTAAACAGAAGAGGATGAAAGCACTCAATCATTTTCATTACAAAAAAGGTGAGCGGACAAAAGCTTGCTTCTAATGCAAAATGGAATGCGAGGTGATCCACAATCCAATGTTAATGCTGATTTACAAAATGCTTCTCTTAGTAAGCTAGGTGTAATTGCTAAACGAAGAGAGAATTTGATGGATACTGACAATTTTTGGCCATTTTTGACAGGTTCTGACGATTATTGACCATTTTTGACATTTTACAAAAATTTTAACCATTTTTCAAAATTTTAACAATTATCGACCATTTTTGACAGTATCCGACAATTATTGACCATTTTTGAAGATTTTTCATAAATTTTGACAATTATTGTACATTTTCCAAAATATTTAACAATTTTTGACTATTTTTCAAAATTTTAACAATTATTGACTATTTTTGACCATTTTTTAAAATATTTAACAATTTTTGACGATTTTTGACGATTTTTGACAATTTTTGAGCATTTTTGACAGGTTCTGACAATTATTGACCATTTTCAACAATTATTGACCAGTTTTTTATAAAAATTGACCATTTTTTCAAAATTTTGACAATTTTTGACCATTATTCAAAATTTTAACAATTAGTGACCATTTTTGACAGTTTCCGACAATTATTGACCATTTATGAAGATTTTTCATAAATTTTGACAATTATTGTACATTTTTCAAAATATTTAACAATTTTTGGCCATTTTTCAAAATTTTAATAATTATTGACTATTTTTGACCATTTTTAAAAATATTTAACAATTTTTTACGATTTTTGACAATTTTTGAGCATTTTTGAGCATTTTTGACAGGTTCTGACAATTATTGATCATTTTTGACAATTTTTCAAAAATTTTGACCATTTTTAACAATTATTGACCAGTTTTTTATAAAAATTGACCATTTTTTCAAAATTTTGACAATTTTTGACCATTATTCAAAATTTTAACAATTATTGACCATTTTTGGCAATTTTTCAAAAATTTTGACAATCATTGACCATTTTTTTAAATATTTAACAATTTTTGACAATTCTTGACGATATTTGATTGGTTTTGACAATTATTGGCCGTCTTTGACAATCATTGATCATTTTTGACAATTTTTCAAAAATTTTAACCATTTCTCAAAATTTTTGACAATTATTGACCATTTTTTCAAAATTTTTGACAATTATTGACCATTTTTTCAAAAATTTTGACAATTATTGACCATTTTTTCAAAATTTTTATAAATATTGACCATTTTTGACAAAAATTATTGACCATTTTTCCAAATTTTTGACAATTTTTGAAAATATTTGGCAATTATTAACCATTTTTTCAATATGGTCTTTTTGGCACTCATATATTTATTCCTTCTTGAATATCAGTAGTTCCCACACTGCCTAGTCTACTTTTACCAACATCTCGGCTCAAGAAATGTTCTAATATGTAATATTCGTTCTTGATTAACCTTGCACAGCCCAACTGCTTTAAAAGCACTTAGCTCTTACAGGTACCAAACTCTTCAATATGAAGATTCAACAAATTGTCTGGATCCCTGGCAATTCTGGTATAAATAGCAAAGAAAAGGCATACTTCTTCGAAAGGGAGGTGGTTTTATCGAACCAGATCCTGCGATTGCCATCTCATTAAGTTTTGCCACAGAAACAGTAAATATCTGGATTCTAAGAAGAGTTTTAGACTTCTCTTAAAATTTAAAATGATTAGACCATTCGAAGGCAGAATGTTATCAAGCAAACATGATCTGCTTTGTCCAAATAGACCTACTATCCTCTTTATCATCATATGAGAAGACTTGGACTGTCTGAAGATCCGACGTGGCATATTTGTCTGGAAAATGATGAAACAGCAGAGTACCTGCTCCGTCGCGGCTCGAATCAGGTTTCTGATGTTTGGCAGAGTAATAGACTTTTGTGAGTCGCAGTGGAAGGCCGAATATATCCACTCACCAAAAAAAACTAACCTAACTTAACCTATTTTGATGTATATCGTGAAACTTCAATTTTCTTAATTCTTCATTCTAAATAACCTTTTCAAATCAAATATTTGTTTAACCAGACAATCTAATTTTAAAGCAGGTATGAAGAGAGTTCCCTCTTTATCCTTTTTTGTAATTGGGACATTCTAAATGTAAAAAAAGAGGTATGGTTAAATATGGAAGTGGTGCATTTATGAATAAACATTGCACAAATTTATTTGCCTGACTCCTATTCCGTTCGTTTTAACTGCTCGTTTCTGCTCCGAGTTGTGCCAGCTCGAGTTCAATCCCTGTTTCCTGTCTAGGCTTTTGTTTATTCATGCAAATATATACAATAGGCCAGTACAAAAACAAACAAAGAAACATCATATAGAAAATTTGAAAAATACCTTTTCTATTTTGAGTTTAATGATATATTGCGTGTGAAATTTCACTATCTCATTAATAAAGCTTTGATCTTTTAACTAGTTTTGGTAGCCTTTTAAAATGACAGAAATGCCATATTTTTTTAAAATATATTTTAATTTATTAAACACCCTGTGTTGCATTTAAATATCTCTTTTGAAATTTTCTTTACGTGTTATCAAGAAAATAAGTAAAACTTTTCCTGGTCTATAAATACAACTGGCCTATAAGTGTAACCATGCAAATGTTACTTCTGTATTCATCTACCTTTCTTCATTCATTTATGTGGAAAATGAACCTTTGAAATGTTGTTGCTAATGTTTTATTTAAACTTAAAAAAAAGATTTGGTCGACTCATGCAAACATTTGGTTTTAAAATGTTTATTTAAAATAACAAATTAATTTGTCTTTCTGTCTTGCGAATTCTTCAACAGACATTAGGAGAACGAAGGTAGCTAAGAAGGTTTATTGAGGACGCCTGGTAAGAAAGGCACAAGGGAAATTTGAAGAAGGCTTAAGCTTGAAGGGAGGATTTCTCCAAGAATTACCTACAGGTCTCTTCACATAAACGGTATAACCAAGAGCACAAAAAGCCTAAAGGCTGAGGTGCCGAGGTTTCGAAGGCTCTGACTGGTGGTGACGCTGGCTGTTTCTTCATCTTCCAGAGAAAAACGGCTTACTTTCTCTTACTATATGATGATTCAGAAGATAGTGGCTTGCAACGTAGGTCCTTGTATGGAGGATGTATAAAAGCCTTTGAATGAACCAATACTGTATGCCTAATTAAGTCTAAAACTATTTTTGCAGTCAAGGCAAAATTTATTGAGAGTCAATTGTAGGTTTTGATTCCATAACCATGCGACACTCTTCCTTGTAAGAGCCTTTTCATTGCCATCCATACTAAATTAAGACCAGAGACACTTTGTTGATTCCTTCTATTGAGGAGTCTTTTTTGGAGGTTTGAGGAAGTGGAGGAGTGTCATTAAATTTCAGTCAGTGTCAGTGTTCATTGTTCATGCTTGAAGGGAGGATTTCTCCAAGAAGGACCTACATAAACGGTATAACCAAGAGCACAAAAAGTCTAAAGGCTGAGGTGACGACGTCTCTAAACCTCTGACTGGTAGTGAAGTTGGCTGTTTCTTCATCTTCCAGAGAAAAACGGCTTACTTTCTCTTACTATATGATGATTCAGAGGATAATGGCTTGCAACGTAGGTCCTTGTATAGAGGATGTATAAAAGCCTTTGAATGAACCAATAATGTATGCCTAAATGAGTCTCAAACTATTTTTGCAGTCCAGGCAAAACTTATTGAAATGCCAATTGTAGTTTTTGATTCCATAACCATGCGACACTCTTCCTTGTAAGAGCCTTTTCATTGCCGTCCATACTAGATTAAGACCAGAGACACTTTGTTGATTCCTTCTATTGAGGTGACTTTTTTGGAGGTTTGAGGAAGTGGAGGAGTGTCATTCAATTTCAGTCAGTGACAGTGTTCATTGTTTATGCTTGAAGGGAGGATTTCTCCAAGAAGGACCTACATAAACGGTATAACCTAGAGCACAAAAAGTCTAAAGGCTGAGGTGCCGACGTCTCTAAGCCTCTAACTGGAGGTGACGTTGGCTGTTTCTTCATCTTCCAGGAAAAACGGCTTACTTACTCTTACTATATGATGATTCAGAGGATAGTGGCTTGGAACGTAGGTCCTTGTATGGAGGATGTATAAAAGCCTTTGAATGAACCAATACTGTATGCCTAATTGAGTCTAAAACTATTTTTGCAGTCAAGGCAAAATTTATTGAGATGCCAATTGTAGGTTTTGATTCCATGACCATGCGACACTCTTCCTTGTAAGAGCCTTTTCATTGCCATCCATACTAGATTAAGACCAGAGACACTTTGTTGATTCCTTCTATTGAGGAGTCTTTTTTGGAGGTTTGAGGAAGTGGAGGAGTGTCATTCAATTTCAGTCAGTGACAGTGTTCATTGTTTATGCTTGAAGGGAGGATTTCTCCAAGAAGGACCTACATAAACGGTATAACCAAGAGCACAAAAAGTTTAAAGGCTGAGGTGCCGACGTCTCTAAACCTCTGACTGGTGGTGACGCTGGCTGTTTCTTCATCTTCCAGGAAAAAATGGCTTACTTTCTCTTACTATATGATGATTCAGAGGGTAGTGGCTTGCAACGTAGGTCCTTGTATAGAGGATGTATAAAAGCCTTTGAATGAACCAATACTGTATGCCTAATTGGGTCTAAAACTATTTTTGTAGTCCAGGCAAAACTTATTGGGATGTCAATTGTAGGTTTTGATCCCATAACCATGCGACACTCTTCCTAGTAAGAGAGTCTGCCTTTTCAATGCCATCTATACTAGATTAAGACCAGAGACACTTTGATGAGTCCTCCTATTGAGGATTCTTTTTTGGCGGTTTGAGGAAGTGGAGGAGTGTCATTCAATTTCAGTCAGTGTCAGTGTTCATTGTTCATGCTTGAAGGGAGGATTTCTCCAAGAAGGACCTACATAAATGGTATAACCAAGAGCACAAAAAGCCTAAAGGCTGAGGTGCCGACGTCTCTAAGCCTCTAACTGGAGGTGACGCTGGCTGTTTCTTCATCTTCCAGAGAAAAACGGCTTACTTACTCTTACTATATGACGATTCAGAGGATAGTGGCTTGCAACGTAGGTCCTTGTATGGAGGATGTATAAAAGCCTTTGAATGAACCAATACTGTATGCCTAATTAAGTCTAAAACTATTTTTGCAGTGAAGGCAAAACTTATTGAGATGCCAATTGTAGGTTTCGAACCCATAACCATGTGACACTCTTCCTAGTAAGAGAGTCTGCCTTTTCAATGCCATCTATACTAGATTAAGACCAGAGACACTTTGATGAGTCCTCCTATTGAGGAGTCTTTTTTGGCGGTTTGAGGAAGTGGAGGAGTGTCATTCAATTTCAGTCAGTGCCAGTGTTCATTGTTCATGCTTGAAGGGAGGATTTCTCCAAGGAGGACCCACATAAACGGTATAACCAAGAGCACAAAAAGTCTAAAGGCTGAGGTGCCGACGTCTCTAAACCTCTGACTGGTGGTGACGCTGGCTGTTTCTTCATCTTCCAGGGAAAAACCGCTTACTTACTCTTACTATATGACGATTCAGAGGATAGTGGCTTGCAACGTAGGTCCTTGTATGGAGGATGTATAAAAGCCTTTGAATGAACCAATAATGTATGCCTAATTAAGCCTAAAACTATTTTTGTAGTCCAGGCAAAACTTATTGGGATGTCAATTGTAGGTTTTGATTCCATAACCATGCGACACTCTTCCTTGTAAGAGCCTTTTCATTGCCATCCATACTAGATTAAGACCAGAGACACTTTGTTGATTCCTTCTACTGAGGAGTCTTTTTTGGAGGTTTGAGGAAGTGGAGGAGTGTCATTCAATTTCAGTCAGTGTTAGTGTTCATTGTTCATGCTTGAAGGGAGGATTTCTCCAAGAAGGATCTACATAAACGGTATAACCAAGAGCACAAAAAGCCTAAAGGCTGAGGTGCCGACGTCTCTAAACCTCTGACTGGTGGTGACGCTGGCTGTTTCTTCATCTTCCAGGGAAAAATGGCTTACTTTCTCTTACTATATGATGATTCAGAGGGTAGTGGCTTGCAACGTAGGTCCTTGTATAGAGGATGTATAAAAGCCTTTGAATGAACCAATACTGTATGCCTAATTGGGTCTAAAACTATTTTTGTAGTCCAGGCAAAACTTATTGGGATGCCAATTGTAGGTTTTGATCCCATAACCATGCGACACTCTTCCTAGTAAGAGAGTCTGCCTTTTCAATGCCATCTATACTAGATTCAGACCAGAGACACTTTGATGAGTCCTCCTATTGAGGAGTCTTTAATGGCGGTTTGAGGAAGTGGAGGAGTGTCATTCAATTTCAGTCAGTGTCAGTGTTCATTATTCAAGCTTGAAGGGAGGATTTCTCCAAGTAGGACCTACATAAACGGTATAACCAAGAGCACCAAAAGTCTAAAGGCTGAGGTGCCGACGTCTCTAAGCCTCTAACTGGAGGTGACGATGGCTGTTTCTTCATCTTCCAGAGAAAAACGGCTTACTTACTCTTACTATATGACGATTCAGAGGATAGTGGCTTGCAACGTAGGTCCTTGAATGGAGGATGTATAAAAGCCTTTGAATGAACCAATACTGTATGCCTAATTGGGTCTAAAACTATTTTTGTAGTCCAGGCAAAACTTATTGGGATGTCAATTGTAGGTTTTGATCCCATAACCATGCGACACTCTTCCTTGTCTGCCATATATAACTTGGTTAATACCAGAGACAATTTTTTGAGTCCTCCTATTGAGGAGTATTTTTTGGCGGTTTGAGGAAGTGGAGGAGTGTCATTCAATTTCAGTCAGTGTCAGTGTTCATTTTCTATTTAAAACAAGTGTTGTAGGATTGATTACTGTTTCGTATTGTCTGAGTTTAATATACTTAGAGATTGATTTTTCATTATAAATCTTTTAGTTTTTGACAGCGATCTTCATTTGCAACTAATTGTAAAATTTGTTAAAAATGGTCACTTTATAGACAACCTCAATCGCACAAAGCCTTAAAATAATTACACTGCATGAATGTAACAACTCTGAAAATAAATATCTGTCATTCAACGTGTTAAATGTAAGTCCAATAACCAGCTGTTTTATTACTAATTATTACAATTAAAAACATAAACAATTAAAACTACTTGACTATAATTAATTGTAAATTACACTGACTGTACCCATTTCTTTTCTAGAATGATTGATTTAAATTCTCAAGGAAGAAATATATGAGGGTCACTCATTTAAAAATAATCAAGCAAAAAAAACATTCTTTTACAAGACGAGATCCCAATAACTTTTAGCACATCAAAAATAATTTTTTTAAATATAATGGATGGAAAAAAAAATTTATACGCATAGTCTGATTAAGAGATGTAACCCGCTGTATCTCAGAAACCATTTATCGTACAGCTTAGAGAAAAAAATTATATTACAAACTTGCATACGAGAAAGTGCTGTAAATTATTTTCAATTTTCCTACTCCAATGCTAGAGGGCATAGTTCACAATAATATCACCTCTCTTAATCAGACACCCGGTATATATTCTCCCTTATTGATGTAATTTATTCTTCTAAAATGAATTTAACATCCCTCCGATTATTCTCGCAGTTACGGTGAGAGATCAAACGGCGTCCTACCGCCGTCGACGCCAACTATAACTTCATCTACACATGGGCATGGGCGGTGCTGAGCGTCGGGACGCTCGAAATACCCGGCGGCGCGTCGTCGGAGAAACATCGACCCAGTTCATTGGTCCAGCTAGATTTCAAGCACATGCGTAAAGTAGGAGTTGAGTCGCAGGAGGATATTAGGAGTTTTCTTTCTTTCGATTTAGGATTGAGTTCAGTCGTTCGTTATTATCCGACTGGAAGGGAAAAATGTAACGGGAGGACGGGAAGTACGAGATTATTACAGCAGAAACGCCGTTCCAGATATTGATAAATTCGGAAAAATTAGCGTTGAAAAAAGATGATTATAGTATCATTTAGGTGTAAAAATCACAGTCGACTTAAAATGTTAACAGATTTTGAACTTTTTCATTTTTGTCCCCATCTTGATCATTTTTTTATTAAAATTTTATTGTTGTATTGCCAGTTTAAGAACATTTTTATTTATTTTTAAAATTGTTGCAGACGAACACGTGCTCTGTTCGATACTTCTGCAATTGATTTTGGACCAACTTTACCTAACGAGACAGCGCTGAAGCCTTAGTTCTTTTGAAAGAGGTACGAAATTATGAGTAAGAGTAGAGGTCGAAACACACTTATCAGCACAGCACCTGACACGCATCGTCACAGCACCATCGAGTGGTCAACTAGACGGTTGTGTATGGGCTCGGTTAACGCATCGACACGGGATCAGCACCGCCGCGAAACCCAACATTCAACAGCTTCGTTAGACAAGTTATTGGATTAGTTATTTTTGGCCAGATTATCAGATTATTTGTTTTTATTGATGATAATGCTCGTCCTCACCGAGCAAGACTTGTAAGAACGACCGGGTAGAACATCATGGGTTTACTTGGATGGAGAGGCCATCCTGCTCACCAAATATGAATAGCATCGACTTGAACAACCTCCACCTCCGGCTCGCTTTTGTAGACCCAATATCAAAGTACCGACACGAAGTGACCCTTCTTGCCTTGTCTATGTTCGGTGGCACGATTTACGAATAGTGATTTTTAACATTACACCAGAAAGTAACATAATATGGCTACTAACTGGTTCTAACGAAGCGAACACCCCTATATACTTTCAACTTTTTTTTTGTCAGTGCTGAAATCTCTAATCCATTAGTCGTTTTGAATTTCCTATCCCTCCCGGGTGTTGTCAAACACCTGCATAATTACAAAAATAATTAGTAGCCGTGTGCATTTCAAAATCAAAAGAGAATAAAGTAGGTAATCAGCGCAGCTACTACGCGATGGCCGATGACGTGATCATCAAATTCTGTCAGTTCCATAGCTAGAGCTTTAAATAAGAAAGAAAAACAATATTGTCGTATAGAGTTGTACGAAATGATAACGGTTAATTTAGAACTGTTACCCATCGAAAAAATGATGTTTGTAAAAGATGGAAATATTTATTTTTTTAAATATATTTTACGGAACAATTCGGGAACTGGTACCTACTTCTGAACGGGACCGGTGAGTTGCATTCCATTTGAGCAGGCCAAACTTTTGACCGCTGACTTGCATCCGTCCAACCGCTGAGTTGCATCCCGTCAACAAATTTAATATGTAGGTTAGGGTAAGTTAGGTTGGGTTAGGTTAGTTTAGGCCCTAGTAGCTCGAAAAGCGCAATGCTCTACGGAGTAGTTCAATCCATCCTGCTTTATGGAGCCCCAGTGTGGTATGGGGGAATGCAGGTTGCAAGATATAGAGACATGATTATCAGATCTCAAAGAAGAGCTCTATTGAGAGTGGCTAGTGCATATCGCACTGTCTCGGCTGATGCGGTCCAAGTGATCACTGGTGTGCCACCCAATATTCCTGTTAGCAAGGGAACGCAAAGTCCTGCATGAAATGGGAGCCATCACGGACCAACAGAAAAAAGAGCAGAGAGATAGCACCATAGAAAAGTGGCAGAGGGAATGGGAAAGCAACACAACTAAAGCACAATGGACAAAAGTGCTGATCCCGTCAGTCAAAGAATGGGTGAACTGCAAGCTCAGGGTTTTCCCAATTTTTAACAGGACACGGGTCCTTCAACTCATGCCTATAAATAATAGGGAAAAGAGAAAATTATGATTGCAGCGATTGTAACAGGGAGGATAATGCAAGACACTCTATTGTTGAATGTGGTAGATTTTACCAGAAGAAAGTAGAAATCGGGGACACTCACAGAAGAGAATGTAATAGGGAAAATGGTGGAGGGCAAGGAAAACTATTAGTACATTACTGACATTGTAAGAACCAAAGAGGAAGAAGGTAGAGGAAACTAGGCTACCAACATTGTACCTGACGAAAACTAGCAAAAGTGGTACCAGGGGCACTGTTTGGCAAGGAGGTGGAATGTTTAGTGGGTAAGGCGAGTCCCACACTGTGTAGTGGTCGCAAATGGCTTCGGGCATTTGGTTCCACTACAAGTGCGCAAATGCATTTCAACCACCTCACCGAGAAAAAAAAAGGTTAGGTTAGGTATCGGCAACATTGCTGTAAAATATTAATAGTCTTTGACCATGATAGGCGATTATTAATGGACAGACTTTTTTGGATTACTACGGAAGCAATTCGACGGTTGCCTTTTTTCGTTCAGGTAAAATTTTACTTTTTGGGATGCAACTCGCCGGTCGCCGTTCTGAATTCCTTGCATTACCATTATTAAAAGATGTCTCCATTATTTTGGAGGTTATTATGTGACGTGTAGAATATTTAGGAAGTTACTTATCTGGGAAACTTTATGGGTGATCTAATGAAGATACCGAAAGTGGTACAAGATAGCGATAAAAGTTCATTATTTTGATAAAGGAGAGATCGATATAAGTAGTTTTAGTTAAAATATTAATTTTCAACATATTTATATTGTAGATTGCAGATTACAAGGTGGTCGATTGTACCAGTTAGCCTCACCACACTGCTACCTATAAGATATTTTGTATATGTTTATGAGAATGCCTATTATCAGTTTTTGAGCTAGGACTGGAATCTTAACAGCCTCTAGGCTAGGTAGATCTCCATGTTACAATGTCCATTTTGCCCATCTTACAGAGATGGTATCTGAGTCAGCAGTGTACATTGAATACTTTGAGATCAGATTTCTAAGGCTCCAACAGCAAGAGTCTGTCTTTGGCATGGAGTATTTTTCCATAAGGCTACACTAAGTACCTTTTTCCATTTTCGGACTTCTTCCACAATGCGAATTTTTGGCATAGAAGGAGTACAAGCTCCTTCTTTTGCAAGGTTACTTTTCAACTTATTGGGTGATTTTTTTTTGGTAAATTTTTGGTAAAGACAACTATAATCGGCGACTAGAATGGTATAAAGATATTTTTCATTGCAATATTATCAAGAAAAGTTACAAGAAAAAATGGTAGGGAAATTAGTTGTTTTTGCACTTACGTTTAAATATTCAGTCTACAGAGCAAAATGCATCCACCATTTGCCGCTCCGGAATCCCCTTTGCTTTCTTTTTTTTTATGGAAAATTTAAAAAGCGTCATCGCCATGCCTCTACATACTAATTACATGGAGGGAATTATGCTAAAACGTTGTAAAAGTAAAAAGGGAAAACGTGTAACGTATTAGGCCAGTCTTTGAGGAAAATTTAACAACCATATCGAAAAAAAAATATCTTTTAACAGATTTTTCCTAAAAATTTGATTTTCCTCCAATTTTTCGGACAAAAAGTTTATTTTTCGAGAATTTAACTACTTTTTTGAAATGCCAGTACCAAAAAGCATCCCTATGCAAAATTTCATCAAAATCGGTCCAGCCGTTTAGGAGGAGTTGAAGCGCTACCTACCGGGACCAATTGCGAACCTAAACCATTCAGGGACTAACTTAAATCCGCACACAATTTCTTCGAAAACTTTATAGATATAAAGTTTTTTTTGGCACCCCTAATTTGCTGTTGCTGCATCCTACAGAGTGTTTCAAATTTCGGGTAAAAAACATCTTTACGTTTTCAAATTTAGCACTACTTTCAGCCACAGTATTACTATAGAAGAACTGAACTACAGTTCACAAGAAAAATCATCAAAATCAACTCACTTTTGAAAATGTGTTATCCCAATATTTATCTCAACAGAAAAAATCCGCTAAAAGAATTTCGTTTGCCGTCACAATTTCTTGCATTTCATTATCCACAATAACTGGTCTTTCTGAAATTGTGTACACAGAAAAGAGAAGAGAAAAGGGAGGAGAGAATAGGAGAGAACACAGTGTAGTGGCATGCATTCCCATTCAATTCATTTCCATATCCTGCCCGAAGCCGTTTCCATGGTAACCGGAGAGGGTGCTATAGAGGCGGCCACCTAGCCAGGACCGTCCACGGAAAAGAAATCGCTTTTCTTAATTGTTGACATACAATAATTATAAATTCGATCTCAATGATGTATTTTACGTATAATTAGAAATAAAATGTTCATTTGGACAATCTGGAACTCCGAATTGGTTAAATTGCTTCTGCATCCCTCATATCTACCAGATTTTGTACTCTGTGTTTATTATCATTTTTTAGAGTTGAAAAAGTGGCTAGTGGCTTCCCAGTAATAATTAGTTATCGTTGTAGCCCAAAAAAAGACACAAGAGGAATACTTCTGAAGATATTAAGCTAAATTTGAAAAAAAAACAACTATCCTGTATATTGTTTAAAGTGCAACACAAAATAAAAATATCAACTACGCACGTTAAACTTATCGACAACAACAACAATAATTACTTATTGATATTTACAAACTCGGCAAGTTGTTATCAACTTCATTGAACAATTTTAATTTGTCAGGCAAAAGATTAAAATAAATTTGCCTGATATCAATATATGTGTAGCAACAATTCGACGTGAAGCTTCAATATTAAAAGACCGGATAAGTGAAATAGAGGGAAACTGGTTGTAGTGAAGGTTTAGTACCCAACAGTTGAGATTAAATTTAATCTAATCTCACTTTAACACTGTAAAATGCGATTAATGATTGATTTCCTTCAAATGTTATTTCAGCGGTATGGGTTTAATTGAAAATTAAGTTTGATAAAAGATTTATTAGTTTCTATTCGGACTTAACATCATTTCAAGCTTAGCGCAAAAGCTTTTACCTGAAATTTAAAAGCGCTTGGCTATAATAGTTATTTGTGTATTTAGAGCGTAAAGTAACAGATTTCCGCTTGAGAAAGAATGTTGCCGCACGACGCGGAGCGGAGCGCGGCGATCTTTCGAAAGCGGCAATTTTACTTTACGCTCGAAAAATACACATACTTTTTTCTACAGTCGCCCTTTTTAATTCAATTATATTACCTTAGATTATAATAGGAGTGCTAGAATAATCGTCATTTTCGCTATTCATCATGATTAACCTTAAAAAGATCTACTGACTAGGGATGTTAAAAAATAATCGATTTTTATATACAGGGTGTTTCTAAATTCATGCGACAAAATTCAGGAGGTGATTGCTCGTACGAAATTAAGATGGGTCTTTTCTACAACAAAATTTCCTCAGCCCACCCCCTTCCGAAATACCACCCTTAAAAGGAGGTGACTAAAATTGAGTTTTCTGTAATTTTCGTGCACTCGCAAAGGACTAATCACGGGTATTTTTACAATATTCCTGTTACATTATACGGGGGTGAAATTAGCAACCCTTACTTTATTTCATATCAAAACTTTTTTTCGAGATGAAGTTTTATGAAATAAAATTAAACTTAAAATCATTGTTTTATTTAAAAACTTTTTCTGTTCTTAAATTTTTTCCCAAAACCAATAGCTGCAGAAAAAAAAATAAACACCATAATTTATATATTTTTTAATAAATTGAGTGGAAAACAGTAAAGATGTAAAATGTAATACGATTCATAATAAGACAGAATTTCAAGTTTATAGCTTTACTGAAATTTTAGAAAAAATAAATAAAAAATCAATGTTAGTCACCAGCTTTTAAGGGTGATATCTCGGAAAGGGGTGAGCTGAGGAAATTTTGTTATACGAAAGACCCATCTTTATTTCATACGAGCAATCACCTCCTGAATTTTGTCGCATGAATTTAGAAACACCCTGTAAATCGATTATTATTTTCTTATAACCGATTTTTAGATATAGATTTTTATAGTAATATTAATCGATTTTATAAATTACGTGTTTAAACCGATTTTCGGAAACGGCTAGTATTATTGATTGGCTATTTCTCAAAATTTTTAATAATTTTTAACAATTATTGACCATTTTTCGAAATTTTTGACAATTTGTCTAAAAGTTTTGACAATTATTAACCATTTTTTGACAAGTATTGAACATTTTTGACAATTATTGATCAATTTTGAGAATTTTTGACAATTTTTCAAATATTTTGACAGTTTTTAACAATTTTTGACAATTATTGACCATTTTTCGAAATTTTTGATAATTTTTCTAAAACTTTTGACAATTATTGATCAATTTTTCGAAATTTTTGAAAATTTTTCTAAAAGTTTTGATAATTATTGCCTTTTTTGACAATTATTGATCAATTTTGACAATTATCGACCATTTTTAACAATTATTGATCAATTTTGAGAATTATTGATCATTTTTGACAATTATTGATCAATTTTGAGAATTTTTGACCATTTTCAAATATTTTGACAGTTTTTAACGATTTTTCAAAATCTTAACAATTATTGACCATTTTGACTGTTTTTCAAAATTAGTGACCATTTTTCGAAATGATGACAATTTTTAACCATTTTTGACAATAATTGTCCATTTTCAACAGTTTTTAACAATAATTGACAGTTTTTAACCATTTGTGATAGTGTTTGACCATTTGTGATAGTTTTTGACCATTTTTGACAATTTTTCAAAATTTTAGACCATTTTTCAAAATTATTGACCATTTTTGATAATTATTGACAATTGTTGACAATTATGGACCATTTTTCCAAATTTTTGACCATTTTTGACAATGATTGACCATTTTTGACAATTAGCAACCATTTTTCAAAATTTTGACAATTTTTAACAATAATTGTCCAGTTTCGACAGTTTTTTACAATTTTTGACCATTTTTGATAGTTTTTGACGATTATTGGCCATTTTTGACAATTTTTCAAAATTATTGACCACTTTTGATAGTTTTTGACAATTATCGACCATTTTTCAAAATTTTAACAATTATTGACCAATTTTGACGATAATTGTCCATTTTTGACAGGTTTTAAAAATAATTGACAATTTTTAACCATTTTTGATAGTTTTTGACCATTTTTGACAATTTTTCAAAATTTTAGACCATTTTTCAAAATTATTGAGCATTTTTGATAATTATTGACATTTGTTGACAATTATGGACCATTTTTCCAAATTTTTGACCATTTTTGACAATTATTGACCATTTTTGACCATATTTCAAAAACTTTAAGAATTTTTGACAATTATCAACTATTTTTCAAAACTTTGACAATTTTTAACAATAATTGTCCATCTGTGATAGTTTTTGACAATTATTGACCATTTTTGACCATTTTTCAAAAAATTTTTGACAATTGACCATTTTTGACAATTTTTGAAAATTTTTGAAAATGTTTGACGATTATCGACCATTTTTGACAATTATTGACCATTTTTGACAATTTTTAAAAAATTTTGACCATTTTTCAAATTTTTTTTTAAATTTTCGACAATTATCGACCATTTTTCAAAATTTTAACAATTATTGACAATTTTTGACAATTTTTAACAGTTTTTGACAATTATTGACCATATTTGACAGTTTTTGACAAAAATCGTCCATTTTTAACAGTTTTTGACAATAATAGACAATTATTGACCATTTTTGACCATATTTAAAATTTTTTTACAATTTTCATATAATTTTATTTGATTTTTAATCTGATAAATTGTTAAATATTCATCAATTGAGTTAATTCGGAGGGCGTGGTTTGATTAAATAAGCGAGCGAAAAAGATTCCTTTTTTGCGCTAGAGCGTAAAGTAACAATCCTCGGCATTTGTCGACTTTACGATTTCATTTGAATATAGTAATTAGTCATTTTACGCGCGACTGTAGAAAAAGATATTAATAGTTTCTTAACCAAGCGCTTTTCTGAATAAGTCAAAAGCTCTTAACTATACAAATGTATGCTAAGCACCTGAGAATTTAGTTGAAAGCACTTAGCTGAACATTTCTAGATTCTAAACCAAGAAAGAGAAGAGCACAACAGCTAAACTAGAAGGATATTGGCAGTGAGAATGATCAGCGAAAAGCCCAACATTCGCAGCAATTGTCAAAATTTAAATATTTTTCAAAAACAGTGACCGCTCAACTAAGAAGAAACAACTACTTCCCGGGCTATATGCCCCGACAGACATTGAATTACACTCCTAAGTCAAATGGGGTCGGTATGATCTACAAGATTTAACCAATCATTCTGGTTTGCAATTAGAAGTGGCAATATCAGTACAAAGTATATGTTCTCCGCCCGAGAGCTCCCTAATCCCGGACTGGATTTTACACAAAAATCACAATAAATACATGTCTGTTAAAGTTGTGACAATAACGACATCTTCACCTTCTCCTTCTAATTGCAAACCAGAATGATTGGTTAAATCTTGTAGATCATACCGACTTGGAAGTGTAATTTAATGCCTGTCGGGGCATATAGCTCGGGAAGCGGTCGTTTCTTCTTAGTTAAAAAGTCACCGTTTTTTCAAAACTTTGTTGTAAAGCGTTAGAATAATATTTTATTCTTCGATATCTATTGGTATATACGAAAATTTTACAGGAAACTGCAATCATACTTTAAAAGCATTTTAATTAACAGTATAAAATTTTCCTTATATTTTTGACAATATATTATTTAAATTTGCAACAAACAAAAAGTTTAAATATTTTATTTAATATTTCGAATTAAAAACTATTTTAATCGATTCCTATAACACCACAAGCTAATCTAGCTCCAGCATTTCCGGTTTTTAAAGACTCTGCATTTCCACCCAATCCAAGATCATCGGCTCCAGCGTGCACAACAAGTCCTCTACCGATGATACTATTCACTCCAGTTAAAGCTATAATCTTGTCGAAATTATTGATAAGAGCGATACCATTGGAACCAGCTACAACGTTTCCGAGATCCCCAACATGGCGTTGCTTTGAATTGGGACCTCCGTGGGTCATATTATGAGGATTAAAATGACTTCCTGTGGCTAAATACAAAAAAAAACTTTTCAAACTAAAGGATTTTAGTGACTTCCAAAAGTTAGAACATTTGAATAGAAAATAAATTATATACCTCCACATCCTGCAGCTATATTTCCAAATTCATGTACATGGAATCCATGTGAGCCAGGAGATAAGCCTACGATTCTTCCAGCTATGTAGACCCCACCGTCTGCAGCTAAGAAAGTCACATTTCCACTCACCTGATTGGTTCCGTGTGGTTCAGTAAGGTATACAACTGCTTTATTTTGGCCTTTTGCAACTACCAGTGTAACAACAAATAATAGCAACTTGATCATAGTGTCAACTTTTACTTTCAGAAGACAAATTATGTATAATAACAATATATTGAGACAAGAGGTTTTTATAAGAAATGTCACTACTTATAATCGCAATGAATAATTATGACGGTGTTTATCAGTGATTAAAATGCAAACGACGAAATGGGGAATAACAAACAAAATACCTAAATTAATTATATTACAGTTAAATATATTCCATATTTTTCAATATATAAATAAACTGCTCCACAAAATTATCAACTGTTTTCTTTTGTATTTTCATCGTTATCTGACTTCGTATAACCGTAGAGGACCTCCGAGTACTTGTCGGATTGACTGCTTCTGGTGTTTCGATTTCAATTGAAACAGTACGTCGAGGTTAATTTAAAACGAACAAAAATTCATATACAAAGAAACACCGACTTTACTATAAAAATTTTATTCGTTATATCTAATTTGAGTCAAATTTTATAAAAAAAAAAATGTATATAGTAAGCATGTTAAATTAGAAATTTTTTCCAACCACACCACAAGCTAATCTTGATCCAGCATTTCCCGTTTTGAGTGATTCCTCATCGCCACCATGTCCAAGATCGTCGGTCGTATTATGGACCACAACTCCTCTACCGATAATATCATCGAAACCACGTAGAGCAATAACTCGATCGAAAATATTCACATAAGCGGTTCCATTGAAATCTGCTTCGATGTTACCGAGATCACCGACATGGCGAATTTTGTCTTGTGGACCAGCGTGAGTTAAATTGAAGGGGTTAAAATGACTTCCCATTGCTAAATACAAAAATATATACCTAAATTAAGTATTCACTAGCAATAAATATGGTTATTTTTTAACGAAAATTTCACACCTCTACTTTTTATTGACTAGTTACCATGGCAACTAAAACAATTTCCGGAAATTTTTTCGAGGCGCCACGATATTTAAATGGAAATTTTTTGACAGTTGAAAAGGTAAACATAATATCATCTACAACCATTAAATATTGTAGATATACCTGTGAATAATGCAAAATTTCTATACAACTTTTCATCTCAAAATTCAACAAACTATTTCCATACACTTGATTTCGATTTTTTCCAAATTTTTTTTTCCAATTTTTGGTGTGAAATTTTCTTACCGAATACCACGTAAGCCTAAATTATTCCTGGAAATTTTCTTTCGGGCACGAATATTTTAAGAAAATTATCGTGCCCTCAAGAAAATTTCCGGAAATAATTTAAGCTCTTGTGATATTATAAGTGATAATTTTGTGCAATTTTTGTGCACTTATATATTTTATATTATAAGTTGAGCTACCTTAAATTCAAGCTAGTGCAATTATTTTAATTATCGTCCGATTTCAATGGAACCATTGCTATTATTTTGTGTAAATTATGTGCAAATTCCGTGCTAATTATAATTTAGTATCTTTTAAATGGTAAAAATTATTGAAAATGACTCCTAGAGGGTTAAATATATTCTTTGGCGAGTTCCTTGCGAAGAAAAGATTTGCACATAATTTGCACACAATAATACTTATTGAAATCGAATGATAAATAAAAGAGTTGTGCTTGATTGAATTTAAGTTTGCAAAATTTGTAATAAATAAAAATAATTGCACAAAACGTGATTAATGTACATAATTTACACAAAATTATCGATACCTTCCAAAATTTTGTGTATATTTTCAATATTATTCTCTATACGCACCAATTAAATATTAAATAAATAGACAAAAGACGAAAAAATAATGAAAAAAGGGAAAATATTCGTTTTCACACTAAAATTATGAAATAAATTGATTAAATATAATTTTTCCCTTCTAATTTAAAATATATGATAAATAATAAATTAAATTCAAAAATGTTTTTCGGTTTTTTTCAGATATTATTGTGGTAAGGTTTTCTAAAAATTTTATAAAATAATTCATTAAAATAATAATTTTAGTTTTTCTCGTACAGAATCTGTACAGAATTAGTTCTCGATCTCTGCGAAAAAAATTTTAAATATCTAAAATATGTAAAATAATTTTTAATAATAATTTTCATTCTCAAAAATTAGATAAAAAAAATTTAACAAGTTTTATATGAATAAGGTTTTTACACACTTTGAGCCTATGAAAAATTATTTCAATTAAAAAATTCCAAGAAAAAAGTTGTAAAATATAGAGATACGTATAGTTTCTAAAATTGTGGAAAATACAACAAACTATAAAAAATATTTTACTTGGAAAAGCCTATTACCAACTGAAAACCAAAATCCGGCAATAAACATATTTTAATTCAACAAACTGTTTCCATACACTTGATTTTGATTTTTTCCAATTTTTTTTCCAAATTATGGTGTGAAATTTTCTTACCGAATACCACGCAAGCTTAAATTATTCCTGGAAATTCTCTTTCGGGCACGAATATTTTAAGAAAATTTCCGGAAATTATTTAAGCTCTTGTGATATTATAAGTGATAATTTTGTGCAATTTTTGTGCACTTATATATTTTATATTATAAGTTGAGCTACCTTAAATTCAAGCTAGTGCAATTATTTTAATTATCGTCCGATTTCAATGGAACCATTGCTATTATTTTGTGCAAATTATGTGCAAATTCCGTGCTAATTACAATTTAGTATCTTTTAAAAGGTATAAATTATTGAAAATGACTCCTAGAGGGTTAAATATATTCTTTGGCGAGTTCCTTGCGAAGAAAAGATTTGCACATAATTTGCACACAATAATACTTATTGAAATCGAATGATAAATAAAAGAGTTGTGCTTGATTGAATTTAAGTTTGCACAATTTGTAATAAATAAAAATAATTGCAAAAAACGTGATTAATGTACATAATTTACACAAAATTATCGATACCTTCCAAAATTATGTGTATTTTTTCAATTTTATTCCAATTAAATATTTCAATGGACAAAAGTCGAAAAAGTAATGAAAAAAGGGAAAATATTCGTTTTCGCACTAAAATTATGAAATAAATTGATTAAATATAATTTTTCTCTTCTAATTTGAAATATATGATAAATAATAAATTAAATTCAAAAAAGTTTTTCGGTTTTTTTCAGATATTATTGTGGTAAGGAGGGTTTCTAAAAATTTTATAAAATAATTCATTAAAATAATAATTTTGGTTTTTTTCGCATTATTTGTAGTGAATAATTTTGGTTTTTTTCGCATTATTTGTAGTGAATAATTAATCGAATTAATTTTTTTTGTAATTGCCAAAAGAAAGAAAAATTATTTAAAAAATTATAAAAATCAAATACAAAAATAATGAAAATAAATTATTTTGATATAATTTAAATATAAGATAAAAATATTTGTCGGTTTTCAATATTTCGTTGTGTTAAGTGGGGATGAGGAAATTTAATTTTTTCTCGTAGAGAAACTGTACAGAATTAGATCTCGATCTCTGGGAACTTTTTTTTAAATATCTAAAATATGTAAAATAATTATTTTCATTCTCAAAAATTAGATAAAAAGAATTTAAGAAGTTCTATATGAATTAAGTTTTTACAACACACTTTGAACTTATCAGCATTTTTTTATAAGTGATAATTTTGTGCAATTTTTGTGCACTTATATTGTATTGTATTATAAGTTGAGCTACCTTAAATTCAAGCTAGTGCAATTATTTTAATTATCGTCCGATTTAAATGGAACCATTGCTATTATTTTGTGCAAATTATGTGCAAATTTCGTGCTAATTACAATTTAGTATCTTTTAAAAGGTAAAAATTATTGAAAATGTCTCCTAGAGGATTAAATATATTCTTTGGCGAGTTCCTTGCGATGAAAAGATTTGCACATAATTTGCACACAATAATACTTATTGAAATCGAATGATAAATAAAAGAGTTGTGCTTGATTGAATTTAAGTTTGCACAATTTGTAATAAATAAAAATAATTGCAAAAAACGTGATTAATGTACATAATTTACACAAAATTATCGATACCTTCCGAAATTATGTGTATTTTTTCAATTTTATTCCAATTAAATATTTCAATAGACAAAACACGAAAAAGTAATGAAAAAATATTCGTTTTCGCACTAAAATTATGAAATAAATTGATTAAATATAATTTTTCTCTTCTAATTTGAAATATATGATAAATAATAAATTAAATTCAAAAAAGTTTTTCGGTTTTTTTCAGATATTATTGTGGTAAGGTTTTCTAAAAATTTTATAAAATAATTCATTAAAATAATAATTTTAGTTTTATTCGCATTAGTCGTATTGAATAATTATTGTAATTGCCAAAAGAAAAAAAATTATTTAAAAAATTAAAAATTATAAAAATCAAATACAAAAATAATGAAAATAAATTATTTTGATATAATTTAAATATAAGATAAAATGATTTGTCGATTTTCAATATTTCGTTGCGTTAAGTGGGGATGAGGAAATTCCCTTAAATTTTTATAAAATAATAACTTTATTTATTCTCATAGAGAATCTGTACAGAATTAATAATTAATAATTTTTAATAATTATTTTCATTCTCAAAAATTAGATTTTTTGCTCACTTTGGCCTATGAAAAATTATTTGAATTAAAAAATTACAAGAAAAAAGTTGAAAAATATAAACATACGTATAGTTTCTAAAATTGTGGAAAATACAAAAAACTATAAAAAATATTTTACTAAAAACAAAAATCGGGCAATAAAAATATTTTAATTCTTCCAAAAAAAATTTTTATACCTTTACAACCGGGACTGATGTTACCATATTGATGAACATGAAAACCGTGCTTTCCAGGAGTCAATCCATTTACTTCTCCAGTTACAAAAACACCAAAGACAGTTTCGTAGAAAGTAACATTACCAATTACGCCACTTTTACCGTCTGGATCGGCTAAATAGGCAACTGCAGTTCTTTGGCTATTGACTACTGTTACTAATACAGCACATAATAATATCAATTTGAACATTTTTGTATGGTTAATGGAATGCTATCGATTTACTTACTGCAATTTTTTTACCAACTGAATGTCGATTATTCCAGTTGCGCTATATATATCTATTTTCTAAAACAAGGCTAAGGATAAGGTGATAAAGTTGTTTAGGAACAGCGTCGGACTAGAAATGGTGAAATATTTTGTAAAAATTTTTATTTTTTGGAAATACAAAAATTTTCTAGGGTTGCTTTTGGAAAAGTATTTTCAAAATAACATCAATCACTACACCGTTTTCATTATTTTTGTTTGAAGATTGTTTGTATTTTTTTTAAATATAAAATTTAGCCAAAAACATATAAAAAGAGAATTTTATTTATTTATTTTGGGAGTAGTAAGTAAAATCAATCATATTTCACGTTTTCATTATTTTTCGAAATTAAATACTTTTTGTCTTCAATTTCCACGCATAAATCAGGAAAAGTATCACTTTTCCAGATGTCAGTTTGAATTTCTAAAACCATATACCTAATCTCGAAATTATTTGAAAAAATAATTTAAAAAATTCAAACCGATGAGGGGGCATCCATTAATTACGTCAGTTTAGACTCCTCCCCCCCCTCTAAGTGAGATTTGCTTGGACCCCCCTTTCCCTTACGTGAGATTGACGCAAAAAATATTTTAAACTTAATTTATTTTCATTATTCGGGAAAATAATAAATTCTTCAGGTATACTATACTTAATTTATTTAAATTAAATAAATACTCTCGTACTAAATGATATAAATCCACGAGATTTATTTTAGCGGGCAAAATGAACACTCAAAATAATTTTTTTTAATATTTGTAATATTTTATATTTTTTGAAGTTAACGTGAGATTTTCAATTATCCCCCCCTCGGTTCGGTTTAAATGAGATTTCTTTGGACCACCCCCCCTATTCTGAACTCACGTAATTAATGGATGCCCCCTAATAGAAGAAAAAAAAACTACCTGACCACCAATTCGAATTTAAAAAAGTCACTCTACAAAAAATAAGGTACATGAAACAACCACTATTATAGAATTTTTGTTCTACAATATTTTTAGATGTGGCACAAGCTTTTGACAAAGTGAATCCTACAAAATGAGCTTCATCTGCCTAAATACGAGAAAGACTGAGAAGATTAAAAATAGATATCGGATATTCCACTCTTACTATAGGTCTTCTGTTCCAACCGCAAACAGAAACTATCAGAGAACATGCTCGAAAAGACGCTTTGTTTAGGCATAGGACGAGCGCGGAGAATACTAGAATCTTCGAGAGTTGAGAAAGACTAGATATACGCAGGTTTTTGAGTGAGTTGACAATTAGTGAGACGAGAACGAGTTAGTTCACAGAAGTTCTTAGTAATCGGACAGTGAATGAAATAGTGAAGATAAATAGTGTAATATTCAAGTGGTAAAAATAAATTAGAACTATTATACCGAGTGTAAATAAATTAGTAGACATTAAGTAGTTTGTGTATATAAATTAAGTTTAATAAATAAATCAATAGATGGTGTGTATAATTTTAACCCACAAGTAAAAACTATTTAAATAAATAACAAAAACATTACAGTATCAATGGGCATGTTCAGACGGACTCAGCGGTTGTGTTCAGACATATTTGGTGCTGTCAAAGTGTTGGGTTGAGTTACGTTGTATTTTTTGCTAATAAACAATAATAATGGAAATAAAATTAGAATATTAAAGAGTAGTAATAAATAATCAACTGATTCTATCCAAAGAAACTGGAATAATGAATATTATTAAAAAGTTAGGTTGTGTACCACTGCTAATTTACGTTTAGACGGAACTCATCCGCTGATTCCCGGCATACTCAACATGTTTTGTGCTTATTTCCAACCGATGATCCCGGCTGAAGGCGCCCAATTTCTCATTAAACTTTTCAAAAAAATCGAACCATTTTAAAGGATCCGACCCTGTGGCTAACAGGAAAAGGCTTAGAACCCGATAAAAAAAATATTTCAAGAAAGTGACCATATTCTACAGGAACTCTACCGTTATCCCAAAAGTAAAAAAATTCCCATTTCCGACTAAGCTTATCTTAATCTTATCGGAAAACCGCAATTCATAACTCAATACGCAATGTCCTTATGCTTAATAGATTTATTTTAGATTATCTTATCGATAATTTGAAATTCAACGGATTTTAATGGTTTAAAGGAAATTGTTTGGCGAAGGATCCAAAAATTATTTGTGTGCAAAAAAATGACAAAATACAACACAAGTAAATTTTTAATAAAACGTAAAAATAATAATCCTTAAGATGACAGAATTCCAACAACACCGCAAGCTAATCTTCCTCCAGCATTTCCCGTTTTAAGAGACTCGTCATTTCCACCTTTACCGAGATCGTCGATCTTCTCGTGAACCACTATTGCTCTACCCACGATGCTGGATCCTCCGCTTAGTACTATTTGTTTATCGAAGAAGTTAATAGGAGCGAGACCATCTCTGCCGGCTTCGATATTCCCCAAATCTCCTACATGACGGACTTTGTCTTCGGGAGCTCCGTGAGTTTGTTTGTTCGGATTGAAATGAGATCCGGCGGCTGCGTGTAAAAAACAAAATCAAAAATAAATAAACGAAAATAAAATTATCAATAAATCCTGCTGCGTAACAATTTCAATATTAAAAATAGTAAAAACACAAATAAATAAACCCCAATTAAAAAAATTATCGAACGCCCTTGGTAACGAAAATTTTTACCCCCTTTAGAATATTTTCATCGTATGCCGGTGATAGTAGGAAATTTTTACAAATAAATTGGACCCTTATAAGAGTACATCTGAAAAAAGTCCAACACATGATACAGTCGAGGCATAGCACGTCACATTAGCATGTCGCATGTCGGTGTTCTTACCAAAAATCATACAGAGACCTTAACTATAGATTGTGCAAGAAGGAGCCCGAAATATTCACAAATTGGACAAAGAAGAGCTATGAACCTGCTGGTAGAGGGCAGCGAAGTGCTTTTATGATAAGATTCATTGAGGAGAGGTATGGAAAGGAAAGGAACAAAAATTCCTTAAGACGCAAATATATACATATTCCAAATCATTATAATAATGTCAATTTTAAAAAAACTTTGTCGTTACCAACGTTATCAATAACGATGTTGTTTTATAATCGTAACAGTAGGTAATTATTACATTTTGATGACTAGGGAAATGGGCGATGATAAAGACCAATTGATGTCTTTATAAACGGCTCAATATTGAAAATATATCTGTTTTTTTCCTCAATGATATGACAAAATATTTGGAAAAAAAAAATTGGATTGAAGAGTATGAAATTCATAGATTTGCCTTCAGCAGATTCAAATTGAATTAAGAGGTTGACAGGCTTTTTGGGTGTTCCAAGATGAACCAAAACCGACGAAAATTATCCGATGGTGGCGACATCTGTCTCAAAAGCGGGTCATTTAGCAATAATTCCTACCCAAGATCAAAGAACTGTTACTGCTGATTGGTACATATCGATTTGTATCGTTCCACAATTAATTGTTATTTTTGTTGTCAAATAAATGTTTCTGCTTTATTGTTACACCCTGTATAATTATGACTTAGACCGTTGGAAAGCATTTTCTACGGGCTTTCCAACGACGTATCACAAGTAGGAGGTTGCCATTTAAATTTTTGTAGGTGGGGTAGGTGGGGCATAGGGGGTTGATGGGGGTGCGTTCTCTCTCATGTTTTAGTTCCCCCTTTCTACCCTAGAAACGGTTTTGAAATTATTTTCGTTCAAGAGGTAATTTTTGGAATTGACACCCTGTATTCAGTACACAGTTAAAAATGACCAGAAGAATTTTATTTTGAATTTAGTCACAAATTTTAAAAGACAATTATTTCTATAAAGTTGAATTTATTCGTTATTTAAATAACATGATTTTTATAATCTGATGGACAGAGTAAATTTAAACAAAAAAATCCATCTATTTATTACAGATTATTTTAAAATGAAATATACAGTACATTAAAATAATTATTTCCAACTACAGTGTAATGGAAACAATAATTTTGCTTTAATTGATCCAACGAATACGAGAGGCCGTAATTTTAAAATATTTAAAATGAATTCTGGCAGTGTATATAGAATATATACAATATTATACGTTACATTATCTGAATAACTGGTTAATTAATTTC
The DNA here is from genome assembly GCA_947563755.1 of Lochmaea crataegi. Lineage (NCBI taxonomy): Eukaryota > Metazoa > Arthropoda > Insecta > Coleoptera > Chrysomelidae > Lochmaea > Lochmaea crataegi. Next base: position 7,818,849 of record OX387430.1, read on the forward strand.
CATTAAATGAACCTAAAAAGGGGAATTTTTATCAAAAATATTAAAAAATTAGTGATGATATTAATTAATTTCGATATTTGGGGCCATAACAAGTAAAATTTGGACCTCAAAAAAGTTATTTTTAAAACTACTCGGTACAAACCGTGTAACTAGCGCCTATTAATACAAAATTTCATTACAATGTTGCCATAATCCTAAAAAATGTTTATACATTTTTTTCCAATACCCTGTATCTTGAAAACATGAAAAATTTTATCACTTAATTTTCAATGTTCTACAACCGATATATTCAGATGCAAATTCAAAATTATAATGGAACACCCGGTAGCTTTAAATTTGGTCAACTTATAGAAAACTCGGGACCCAAATTAATAGAAAACGTTTTTAGGAATTCCTGATAAGTCTACAATCAGTTAAACGTCCTTAAAGTCAAATTCGAACATTAAAATTACAACAAATATTTTTGAATAATTTTGATTACTCTGTAAATTTATTGATATCGCCCGGCAAAATTTCCATTTATCGTTTTATACATTGTCAGTCGAGATAGTAAGAAATAAATTTATGCAAAACTTATCTATATTTCGCTTACAAAATAATCAACGATTTATTAATAAATTATGCAAATTAATATGAATAAATAAGCATTTTAAGTAATACTAATTGATATCTACAATATTTGATTATGTATTTCTTAATATCCTATTGAATATTGAGAACCTGTGTTATGGTGAAACAATGTAAATTATTTAAAATCATTTCTATTTACTTAATTATTATATAATAATAATTATTTATTAACCTAATTTCTAAAATTGTTTATTTTTATTTAAAAAAAAAATGAAAAAATGAAAAATGAAAAAATATTAATTTATAAATAACAAAATTATCAAGAAATCACCGTTCGCGTAACGCTAGCAAACGAAGTTCTGAGTGAGATATATATTTCATGCACTGGCTATGAGAGGAAGAGAGAAATAAAATGTGCGCGCGCACTGCTCTCTCCTACAGTAACATCTTCGCTAACTCATATCTCCCTATCAACTTTCGTTCGCCTCGCCCGATCACACTTTTCGTAACGCTCTCATCACGCATTCACCAGCTTAAAGCGTGCGTAAAGAAGTTTTACTTCAGAAATTTAATCCCTGTCGACTATTTAACCCTATATCTCATGCACTGTATATATTAGTGTCGAATGAATTTTATTTCTTAAAAGTAAGTGAACTTAACCAACCTTAAATTGTCTAAAAGAAAACGAATTCTTTCAAGTACTCCCCCATTTTATAGCCTTCGACTATAACTACGATTTTTTTTGGTGTAGTTCTGATTTGTTGTTATATGTAACAGTTTAGTTAAAAAAAAACTATATCGAAGAGGATAAATCTTCGTAAGTAGTCGTTAGATATCTCCCGAGTCGAGCCAGAGTTGTGAGCAACAAGCGAGCCGCGAACCTACCGCGAATTTGTCTGAACACAGCGCGCGACGAGTTTCCCACTAACTTTTTTTCAGTTAGTTCAATACATGGCGAGCGAAGAAGTGTACCTCATATCTGACGATAAATAATATACTGCATCTTTGTTAGTTTTATTATTGGCTTACTGTTTTATATAAAAAAAATTTTCTTGCGAATTTCTCCACGAGTGTGTCACAACTAAATTGAACATTGTTTCTACCGAATCACTCCATATTCAACTATCGCTTTGTCTGCCTAAAACAAGTTCCACTAGACGCGCCAGTTCCTTGGATAACGTATCAATGGATCGCAGCGAGCCTACATCGCTCGACGCATGATAGACTCGCGAGTTTTATATAAATATGACGAACTAGGAACGTTCATTTTTTGATGAATCATAATGAGCTACGACGATACGTGCTTTTTAGGAGACTCAATCTCCCCTTCTGGTGAAAACATCACTCGCCGAACCAATCCCCCAACCACCCACGTCTTTCACTTTCCGTGATTTCCACAAAGCCGATTGGACCATTCTCCAAAACCACATTAAAAACAATCTCCCTCCTCCTCCTCCGATTGGCTCGAAATCCGCAAAGAAGTCACCTACTTGGGGGTGAGATTCACTCACACCCTCAACTGGAGAACAGATGACTCTGGACAAAATGCGGAAAATAGTCAATCTCATCAAGGCGTTAGGAGGAAAGATTGAGCGAACATCCAGTCTTCTCCACACCTTCATTCGACCCATTATAGACTACAAATCCACCATCTATTGCACCCTCACACCCGGTACTCCCAAAAACATTCAATCATGCGAGAGAACCATACTCCGCTACTGCCAATACAAATCATTTATGTCCCCAAACATTCCCCCTATCGCTTCTCGTCTAAAAGACCTACAATCCCGTTACTTCAATCGAAAAATACCCTCCAAATGCCTTGGTCAAGACATCACTTTCAAGAAAATCCAAAAAAAATTCCCCTTACCTCCTCTTCGCCTCTTAAAAACCGCTTACGAAGATCTACCCGAAGATCTCTTAAATTATCTCCCCTATCTCTACCAGATAGCTACTCCGCGTACCCTTTAGGTAACCCCATCGGTGTTACAGGTTTTTCTGTGGTTTCCCTGTAACCTATCATAGTTTCTTCAAAACTTTGATAGCCACAGCTGTATCCAATTCCCAAAAACATTAAATTTACAAAAATTAAAAAAAAATAAAAATTAAAATAAAAAAATAAAAATTAAAAAAAAATAAAAATTTAAAAAAAAATTAAAAAGAGAACTGTTTTTTTTCCTCCTGTCCTAACCAAACTAAATTAAACTTAAATCCACTAAAAGCACGTTCTCCATCTCTTCGCCACTACACACCAAAAAAATATAGAGTATATCGGGGGACTTGGAAAGTCACGGCAGAAACAAACACGACCTTCTTCTTCCCCCCCCCCCCTAACCTAACCTAACCCCAAAAAAAGGCCCCCCTAACCCCCCGGCAGAGGACAATTTCCTATAGGAACAAAACTTCACCAAAATCTAATCTACCAAAAAACTTTCATACCCAAACAAAACGAACTTCTCTCGATATATTTATAGGTAAAGAATATTTCACAATATTTCGTTGACTCGGCATCTGGCCTCAAGTTATAAATCCCTCAATGTATTTAGATACTAAAACATAAATTAAAATTATTTTAAAAAAAAATCAACTTTATGTTTATTTTTATTAAAAATTATTTAATAAAAATAAAAAAAAAAATGAAAATAACTTTTTTCTTTTGATTATTTTTAAATACGCGCATAAAATTGAAAAATGTGTGACGTCACATCAGGGGGGAAGGGGGTTCTAAAAATGTTTCGAGGACGGTGGGAGGGGTTAAAAAGTTCTAAAATTCGTATCAAGTAATCCCCTAATCCATTTAATAATTAGAAATGAAAAACACTTTTTTACTACCGTGCGTAAAGGGGGCGTTCATTAATTATGTGAGGTGGAGGGAGGGGGTCAAGTAAAATCTTTTCAAATCTCACTTGGGGGAGAGGGTGGGTTTTAACAATTATCACGTTATTTTTTTTTTCAATAGAAAACCATGTAAAATTGCCTTGAAGTAAAGTTAAATTAAAGTAAAAAAAATTTCTAGAGTAAAAATATGGCGAAATTCGACACAATAGTGTTTGTCGTAGTCGCCCGAATCCCGCAGAGCAGCACAATAGCTCTTCGATTGTTTAAGCGCTATCGACCTTTTTTTTAAATCCAACGGGTTTACAGCCAAAAATCTCACGTGAGATTTGGGGAGGGGGGAGGTAGTAAAGGAAAATCTTACGAAATCTCACCGTAAATTCCTAAAAAATATCTCACGTAATTTATGGACGCCCCCTAAAGTACATACTTTAGGCACACTATGTAGTGCGTAAAACTTAAGTTTGTAACATGTCTATCGACCTATTTATTTATTTACATCGCAAATCTTTCTCTAATTCCCGCTCGTCGTCTCATTAGCCACCCCAATCTTCAACCCTGACCATAAGACAAGTGACATCTGCCAACGGCCGCTTCCATTTTTACAACGCCACTAACGAAACCCCTTTTCGCTATCGACTTCCTTCGAGGAAACACCTCCATTTTAATCGTTTTTATATCTTTCTTATCTAAATTGCTGTGGTAAGCACAGCAGCTAGGATACCGTTAACTGCTAAGGTACCTTAAATATCTCAAAGTTAGGGCATCTCTAAGACACCTCTACCTCCAAATTTATTGACGACCCACCACTGTGATACCTCCTGGACTTTTTATGGTACTTATCTTGAATTTTGCTCCTGAAGGGTGGATGGAAACTTGACCAGGAGGTATCACAGTGTTGGGTCGTCAATAAATCTGGAGGTAGAAGTGTCTTAGAGATGTCCTAATTGCTGTGATGCCTTTTGGCCCAATATAATAATATAATAATAAATATTTAAATTCCCTTGATCTTATTTCAACAAAACGTTCGAACATTTCATTATTATATAAATATAAATTAAGAAGGTTATTGAATAGAAAGTCAAGTTCAAAGCGTGAAGTAAGACAAAACAGTAATATGTTTATTTGTTTTATTTGAACTTGACTGGTTATATAAATATGTATTTATGGTCAGGGTTGAAGATTGGGGTGGCTAATGAGACGACGAGCGGGAATTAGAGAAAGATTTGCGATTTAAATTTAAAAGTCGAAACAAGTCGATAGACATGTTACAACTTTACGCACCAGAGCGTAAAGAAGAAGTTCCAATTTGAATAAATGGATATTAAATCTGAGTTTTTTTGTAAAGCAAATACTGAAACAAATTCAGTTATGTAATATTAATAAATATTTAATCAATACTGGAAAATAACAATAGAATTTATTGTGAGTGACTAACATTTCTTCGTGCATCTCACTTCACGCATTAGTGCGTAAAGAAAATTACTATTTTTTCTGTTTTTTTGATAAAAGATTCATATATAAATTTTTTGGGACATCCTGTATTTATTTGACGTAGACGAGTTCCGCGAAACGAAATCGTATTAAAATATTCTTCTCTTTATACGCAGCAGAATTTACCTTAGTATTATAAATTTTTTTCTTACCTGTACAACCAGGGGCGATATTGCCCAATTCGTGAACGTGAAAACCGTGTTTTCCCGGAGTCAATCCTTGTATTTCTCCATTAACGTGAGTACCGTCGGGGGTTTCGGTAAAAGTGACATTTCCAGTAACGCCGCTCTTTCCTGTAGGATCGAACAAATAGACCACCGCAGATTTATCGGCATAAACAACGGCCAATAATATACCCACAAACAATAATAATAATTTCAACATATTTCTTCAGATTCTCTCGAATAGCGACTGATGTGATACGAACAAATCTGTAGACTAAATACTTTTACACTGGTAAAGAGATATTAAGCCAAGGTGATGCTAAAACCGGTCCATTTGGAAAAAACAAGGTTGCGTTAATATGATAATGGACTGGCTCCCACTCTATCTATTAAGTGCAGCACCGTAATGGTTAGAAGAAAAATTATAAATTTGATCACGTTTAACAAGTGTATTTTTATCACCTATTTATTGTCTTCGAGGGGAATATGCGAATTTCCTGAAACAACAACCGCAAAGCAATCCTGTAGTCCTGGCCAAATTTTAACTTCTTTAGGTGCATGTATCTATCCAGGCCAAACATCCCCTTCTGTTTGTAAACCCCTTAGTGACCACCACACGTCCTAAAGTTTGTCGATATGATAGTAAATTATCAGTTAAAACTGGTGAACGTGAGCCAAATCAACAATTTACTGGGTATTCATATCCAAAACCTTTCAATACTCTTCCCACACCTAAAACAAAAACTACATGTCGACCAGGACAAGCTTTATCGACGCTAGGAATTTGTTCAAGTGTAATAACGACAACTCCTATTAATCCATTCGTTAACTGTCGGTCTGAACAAGTTAAAACTCCATCAGGAAATTGTGAATATCCCAAAACACCAAAACCTATTTGTAGACCGGAACAAATTTTATCTGTAACTCCGAGCTCAACCATCAGACCTCCGGATCAAATTCCCTCGACATCGGGTTCTGGATGCGAATTTCCAAAGACACCAAGACCAATATTTCCTCCAGTTACTACACAACGACCAATAATTTGTCCCAGTGGTACCCAATTATCGCCCGCAACAGGTAAATGTGAAACTATTCGACAAACAACAGTTTACGTATATCCTAAGCCCACTACTTCTTACCCCACAGTCAAACCACGACCAGTTTGTCAACCTGGACAAAGTCTGTTTCCGTTGGGAACTTGTGAGTATCCCAAAACACCAATAGGTCGTTGTAGACCCGGTCAAGCCTTGTCAGACAATGGAGTATGTGAATATTCCTCACCATCTACTCCTAAACCTGCATGTAGAACAGGACAAATTTTATCAAAAACAGGCATTTGTATATATATCCTTCTACTCTTAGTACAACAATCAGACCAAGATAAAATGAAGATCAGGTCTTTCCCCTATATAAAAATTCTCCATATTTTAGGAGATATTGGCGGGAAACCAACTTTTGGAACTTTGGGGCCGGGAATACCCCCCCCCCTCAAATGGCGATGAGGTGTGTGAAATTTCTGGATGTTCAATTACTAGTCAAACTCTACCCTTCACGGAACATTCATGGACCTGCAGGATTTTTGTACTCTTTGCCTACTTTTCATCCTTCATTTACTGGACTAAGACGATTTGGTGAAGATACCGAAGATGATGGGGGTGGAAAACGCGTATTCAGAAGACACAGAACAGATTTTGATAGTGATCATTCTAAGAACTCCAATAGGGTTGTTAACCGACTATTTGACGTATTGAAAGATTTTTCCCAGATGATGTATTAGGAAGTTCAGTATGCTCAAGTTGGTATCACAACATCAAAAGATGCTGTAGTAGCTTTTAAAAGTATTTTAATAACATGTTAATCTTCTAAATAATGAAAATGTTGGAATGATAACAAAAAATTAACAAGGAACTTTTAAATAATATTGTTCATATAACAGTATTTACTGTTTTTCTTGGGTGAAACCATCCATGTTTTCGGCTATACGCCTACAGATGTCGCCTGTTTTCAATAAAAGTATAGACTCTCCTAACTAAATTACTATTGGATTACGATAAGCCCCTTGCCTGTTATTGGAGGACAACTAATGATACGCCTCTGTACAGAGCATTTATATGTCTTGCAAGAGCTGTACTGGGAGGTAACATTGAAAATGAGTTTGTGCGCATGGGGGCGGGCTCGCCGTCACGTTTGGCGCTTGCTGTACCTATATTACCTAGACAATATTTTTAAAAAATTTGTAAAACCTTTTATTTATCAAAGAAAAACAGTTTTTTTCCAAATATATTTGTTTTTTGATCAGCGTTTATTTTTGGGAATCCCCAGATGTAGTTCTAATCGAAAATATAAAACTTACCCCATTTGAACATCGATAAACAATAAAAAGAAGCTTACCTGCAACAAAAAGAAAGGATCAGTTACATATTTTTTTTCTAATAAAATATCTATTTTCAATAAGTTAACACTGACACCAAACTAAGTATCTGAAGATGAATACTTGGTTATCGAAACGCGCATCAGATAGTATGAAGTGGTATCGAATATCGTCAAAAGTTCCAGAATTTCCAACTATAAACACGGAGTTTGTAATTTCAAAGATGGATTCGACTCCGTGCCTGTATTGTTTACCAATAAAACTTGATTGATAATTAATGCTGTTTAGCCTATAGCAGGTGAGGTTTGAAATAGGTAAATAATGAGTTTTATATTCAAATTTATGGAATAACCTCTGAGTCACTTTCATTTAAATGATACAGGGGCATAAATTAATAGATATCCATGAGAACTTTTAATAGGTTGGTACCCAATGGCAGTTTGAAAGGTGCGTTAACTGTCAGCGCATGCGCAGAAGAAAAATAGCTACAGATTGCAAAATTATTGTTATACAAATTTTGATTACAAAAATAAAGAAGTGTGGATAATAATTCTGTCAAAACCATCCACGAACTGTCGACTTCTCTGGCGTCCGCTATTTTGTTAACAAGGGGAGTTCAAGCTGATGTAATTTATTATTTTATATTTTTCTGGTAAAATTAGTCGTATTATAAGTAAGACAAATTTAGTATATAAAACTGAAAGTAACAAATACCACAAAAACAATAATCGATTAGACAAAGTCATTAAATTATAATAATATAAAAGTAAAGACCAGAAAACAACATATAGGCCGAGCATAAAAATATGGACAGTGAAGACGAATACACTACCGATGATGGAAAGCGGAAGAAAAACAGCGGAAGACTTTGTTAAAAGAACTGTAAAAACAGATAAATCACGACCAGAAAAAAAAAAGAACAGCAAGAGGATAAGTTCGAATTACTTTTTAATGCAATAATGGATCTAAAAACTGAAATAACTCAAGAGCTAAAAGAAATTATAACTGAGCATCAAGCATACAGAGAAAGAGATCAGAAAAGAAAACAGAAATTAAGAACGAAAACTTGGAACTCAAGAAAGAAATACAACAAATAAAGAGCTCAATAGAAATATTGGACAGCGAGAGAAGAAAGAAGAATATAGTGATACAAGGATTGGAAATAAACACTGAGATGAGATGGAACATTTTATTAAAGAAAAATTAGACATCGAAATAAAAATAAAAAGAGCCAAGAAAATAGGCAATAAAGTGTGATGATATGTCGAAAGAACAAAGAGAAATACAACACAAAATAAGAGTACAAGCTGAAGAAAAAGAGAAGAACGGAAAAGCTGTCAAAGGCGTTAGGAAACTTATCATAGATGGGGAAGCATTTCATTGGAATAACCAAAAAGGGGAACTGCAGAAATCACAATACAAAGGAAGAGACAAGTTTTCAAAAAACTAGTCGACAAAGAAGATGACAACAAGAAACAAGAAGAAGATAAAAATGCTAGTATTAAAAACGTAGATCATAAGTTTAGTTGTAAAAATAGTTTAAGTTGTATTAATATCAATTATTAGTATAATATAAGTAGTAAACATAATAGTAAAGTAAAAACTTATAGTATTTCACAGGTAGCATACAATTTTGAAGATAAAATAAGACAAACAAAATAAAAACAGCAATACAAGCGAAGACGAAATGAATAACAAAAACAAAGGACAAAACAACGAGAAACACAAAAACAAGAATAAACAAAGTAATGATAAGAAAAATATTATATGGAAAATAAGTACTTGGAAGCTTAGCAGGAAAAGAGAAAGAACTAGACGATGAATTTGAAATAATGGGAGTGGACATATTAGAAATTACAGAAACTAAGGAAAAAGGTCAGGGGGTTTTAGAAATGGAACACAAGCATTTGTTGATATATAGTGGCGTGGAAGAAAATCAAAGAGCAGCAAGATAAAGATAAAGAAGATAAAGCAGATAAATTGGATAAAGAAATATATAGCTGGAAAGGATGGTCGGAAAGTATATATAAAAAACAAACAGAAAGATAAAACAATAGTAGTTGTGTATGGACCAAACGAAGATGATAAGAAGGAAAATAAAGATAAATTCTGGGAAGAATTAACTAGGATAACCGAAGAAACCAAAGGCAAAATTTACATACTAGGAGATTTCAATAGCAGAGTAGGTAAAAAGGACGAACTGTACGCAGAAGAAATAGGAATATATGGAGTGAACAGCAGAAATAACAATGGCAAGAGAATGTTAGACTTTTGCGTCATGCACAATCTATTTATTACTAATACATTTTTCCAACATAAAGATATTCACAAGTACACGAGAGAAGTGAAAAGTAGGAATGAAAAATCAATAATCGACTACGTACTAGTGGAGAAAAGTAGTAGAAGAAACATAATAGATACGATAATTATAGTAATAACTTACATAAAAGAACAAAGCTATAACGAAGAAGATATTAAAAAGGAATATGTAAATACTAGTAAAACAGAAATTATAAGATCGTATAAACTTAGAGAACCAGTTACAGCGGAGAAATACGAAAGACAAATATCAAAAAGACTAGAGAAAGTAAAAATAGAGAATGAAGAAAATATTGAAAAGGCATGGAATATATTTAAGAATATGATACTTACTACAGTTAAAGAGATATGTGGAACTAACAAACGAACACATAGAAAACAAACAGCCTGGTGGACAGATGCAATAAAGAAGCAAGTTAAGAAGAAGAAAGAAGCATGGAAACGCTATCTTTCAGAACAAACAATAAAAAACTACCATGAATATAAAAAAGAAAGAAAGAAAGTAAAAATTATTGTTAGAGACTCCAAAAAAGACACATGGGATAAATTTGGAGTAAAGGTGGAACGCAGCAGAAAAGAAAACCAGAAACTATTCTATAGAGTCCTGAAATCACTAAGAAAAGACAGCTCACAAAATATAAATAACTACATACAAAATAAAAAAGGAGAATTACTAACGGATAGAATAGAAATTGCCAACAGATGGAAAGAATACTTTGAAGATCTGCTGACTGAAAAAAGGAACGACAAAGATATACGACATCAGCAAGAAGGAAAAGAACAAAAAGAAGAGCGACAAGAAGAACAAATAAGTATAACTGAAATAGAAGAAACCTTACAAAAACAGAAAAATGGGAAGGCGGCAGCAGGATATGACAAATTAACAGTAGAAATGCTCAAAAATATAGGACAACAAATGATGCTGAATATTGATAGAAAAATATGGGAACCGGAAGAAATGCCACAAGACTGGACTAGATCTCTCATATTTCCCTTATATAAAGGCAAATGCAGAAAAAGGACTGCAATAACTATAGAGGAAATACATTACTATGTAATGCCATGAAATTATTGACTTAGAAAAGGCATTTGATAAAACACCAAGAAGAAAGCTATGGAGCTAAGAAAACGCGGAGTTGGCAGTAAACTTATAAAATTAATCCAAATGATATATAGTAATAATACTAGTTTGGTTATAACCAATAATCTTCAATTGTCACAATTTATAAAACCACAGAAGGATTAAGACAAGGAGGCAGTTTAAGCCCAACTCTATTCATTACCTATATGGACGAAATAATAAAGAAATGTAAGGAAAAAAACAAAAAATTCAATATAGGATACATGGATCTTAGTGTCGGAAGGGGCATTTGCTGACGATATAGTTATTTTTGCAAAAATTAAAGAAGATCTGAAAGAGAATTTAGAAACATGGAATAGTATCTTGAAAGAAATGGTTATGAATAAAACAAAACGAAAGTTATGGTTATAGGAGAAGGGCAAGAAGAAATAGTTAAAGAAATTGAAGAACAAGTTATAAAACAAGTGACAACATTTAAATACTTGTGAATAACAATTGATCAACAAGGAACAGAAGAAGCAGAAATTAATAAAAGAATAGAAAAAACAATGAAAGTCTTCTATACGATGAACAAAACATTCATAAACAATAAAAGAATATCGAAAAATACCAAGCTAAAAATATTTAAAGCAATATATAGGCCAATATTAACTTATGGATGTGAAACGTGGGTTCTAAATCAAACTGAGAAGAGCAAAATACAGGAAGCTGAGATGAAATACTTAAGAAGAGTCCAGGGCGTTACAAAATTAGGAATAAAGATATAAGAAGTCATCCAAAAATAGAATCAATCCTAGAATTTATAGAATACAGACAATTGGGATGGTGGGGGCATTTACAAAGAATGGAAGATACAAGACAGACTAAAAGAATATGGGAAGCAAAAATATTAAAAAATTAAAGAAAAGCAAGACCAAGACAAACTTGGAATAAAACTATTTCAGAAATATTAAAAATAAAGGGAAAACATGGCAGAGGACGCAAAGAAAATGGCAAAAAGCCGAAAAAATTGGAAAAGCTTTATAAGAATTTAGCTAAAGGCTCATACCCTGACACCAATAATTTGGTAAATAGGGTCCCGATTATATATATATATATATTTTTTTCTGGTAATTGTACTGTTTTCATACGGTTTCATTTCATTTTCTAAATACGTGTGACTATAATTAACATTTTTCAATACTGCATTAACAAAAATATATTAAAACACAATTAATAAAAACGAAAAATGACAAATAAGATTAACATGATTAAGACACAATAGGGAAAGTTTTTAATTAATATAAACACAAGTATCATTCTAATAGTGTCCCAAATACAACTTGTAAAATGAGAAGTCGGTCCTGGTATACCCGCTAGTATCCCCATTTTCCTCTCTATGTATTTTCTTCCCCGAAGCCTCTGGAAGATTACGCTAAGCCACCAGGCAGGACTAATCACCGGTCCGATTAAAAATTCACAAATTTTCTAAAGCCGAAATATGCATACACGCCGAGCGCAATTGCTTTTTTAATCAGTCAACGATACAATATGGCGGACGCAGTGAACGGACAGACGAAACGGGACGGCAGGACGAAGAAAAGATATCCTTGTTTTAATTTTCTGCATATACAGAGGTAGAACTACAAAAAAATTATAAATATTCGTATAGATAAACATAGATGTATAATATGGTGCTTTTCCCAATACCAAAAAAAAATTGCCTGAAAGTTTGAGTCCTTAATATTAATGTTAAGTCCTAGACCAAGGCGTGTAAATATTTCCCATTGAAAATACAGGAAAACTCTGATTTTTCATCTTTAAATTTCTATATCTCAGCGGCATTTCATGGCATCGCTTTGACCATAGACAAGTATTTCTCAGAATTGAACGCTCTACAAAAATGCCCATTGTGGCAAAGTCCTAACTCACACTGGCGAGGTAGTACGGGCCACTAAACCAGATTTTTCCATGAAATTCGCGTTTTTTCGCATTTATCTCGTAAACGACAAGAGATACAGAAAAAAATGTAAAAAACATACTTGTAGGAAATTTAATTTCGTACAAAAAAGGTCCGCAGTACTGAGTCGCTAACATCAATATTTCTGGAGATAATTAATATATAATATATATAGGACAAACATCTCGGTTGTTAAAAATAGAATAGATGCACATCCAACTGGTGAATGAGCCACATATTTAAACAACGCGGTTAATTCTGGAAATATTCAAGAAATAAATACATTAAAAGTTCTATTTTGTACATCCAATGAAATTCAACAATTTTATTTCATTCAATATTTGATTTCGCCGATACGCCACTGTGTTCTTGTTTTAATTTTCTACGTGCATAAGTTATTTGGGAACAATGGAGGCCGCCGAGTCCCGCGTGCTGCGGATTTTTTTATTGCTTCCTCTCCTCCGGAAGGAAGGAGATTACTTGGAGATTACCGAAAATCGCACACAAAGAAGGTTATCTCAGGCTTAAATTATGCTCTTTTTTTTATGTATAAAGCTCTTCGCTTGATACAGTAATTATTTCCGTTGGTTTTTTTACTGTCGAATAGTTTTATTACAAAAATAATAATGTTCGTTTTTAGCTAGAAACACCAAGTGTTTCAATACTTTTGAACAAATTTGCCATAATATTGAACAGTTCTGCGGTTGCTTTCATAAACTCCTCTGGATCCAATCTTGTCTCTTATTTTCCTCCACACTTATCAGCTTTACTCTGATCCGTTGGGACCTTCTGATGTATTTTCTTATCTGTCTCTCGGACAATGAGGAAGTGATGATAATCAACAGCCCTTCTCGAAGACGATTGTGTGTCATTCCTGTGACACTTTACCTAGTATGTTATCCATATGCTCTCTGTAGTCTCAAATCCGATAGTAAACCAATTTTTTCCTACCTCATGAAGGTAACGGCGCATAAATGGAGTTCCAATCCTTTTTTTTTAAATATTAAGCTGTTACATATGTGAATAAAAAGATAGATATGCACTCTGATTTTCTTTAATAGAATAATCGTAATCAACAATAAAAATGGCAATTAATATGCCGAGCGATTACAACAAACATCGATATACAAAAAAATTGTCTTTTCCACAATAACTCAACTGCGAAATACTTTACTACCAATATTCGCAACGCACCGAATATAAATACGGAATGCGGATTCCGTTACAAATGAAAGATCTGCTGTTCTGCTCTCTGGAATCCGCTGTAGAAATCTAAATAAACAAAAAATTGATTTGCGAACGCTACATTGCGAATATTGGTAAGGATTTGATATAAAATTCTTTTGTAAGTATGAAAATTTCTATACTAAATAATACAACCTATAAATTAATCTTATTTAAGCACTTTAAATCACTTAGATTATTATGTGAAAATTATAACCTCAATACACAACTCATATGAACGATTCATAAATGATATTTTTGTTTTTTTTTCAGCTTCTGGATACTGGAACCTCGTTCAGAATAATCAACAAGATTAATCTATCTCATACAAATACTTGGAGTACAAATGAAAAATTTATGGAGTGGATATCTCACCAATTAAGTAGATTCTACGTTCTGATTTTATGTGGGAAATTCTCCACAACTTGTCTGCAAACTTTCGACTCTCGTAGTCTGCTCGTTAGCACCTCGCTAACCACTTTTCCTGGTTTTCTACCAGAAAAATTCACGCACACCAAAAATTATTTTCTGACGCTCTTCTTCGCGTCCCCCAGAACTCTCACTATCGCGTTCCCAGTCAACAACTCCCTTAGTTTCCTCATAGCAACGCTTTTTGAAACAAAATATTACTTCCCTCCAAAAACGTCTTACCAACATATTATATCATCAGGTAAGTAATTATTTAATTTCATTATGTCACTTTATGACATTTATACAAACTTGTTATTTACAATATTACTAACTAAATTTCTAATATTAATAAAATCAGATTAAATATTATCAAAAATATCATATTTTAAATTAAACCAAATTAATGCAATGACATATAAACATTATATTCCGATTGGACATACTATTGACATTTCGCTTCAAATAATTATTAATGTGAATTTACCTTTGACTATTGAATGTCAACATCTATATTTCATAATAAGCACATACAGGGTGTATCAAAATTGTTTATGGATAATTGAACTATACTTTTTTCTATAACTTGTTTATTCTAATTCATTTTAAATTGTGACACCTTGAATTTCTATTGGTATATGTCCACAAAATCCATAATAATATATTGTTATGGTATACAATAATTCAATGTGTGGTGATTTAATTTTATTGAATAGTATTATATACCACAAGTATCAGTATCAACCAGAACCTCAAATCAAACAAATTTTATATTTTAAGATGTATTTATTGATCTGAAATTTTAGACATTTAACATTATATCATATGCATGTGGATCTCAGGGTATGATATGGGTAAAGTGAGTTGTCTAAATTTAAGGAGTAAAATTTGAAATGTAATAACCTTCAACGTCAAAATTAAATTAATGATAATTAAATAACTATCTCCAGATTGCAATCCGTGGATGGTCTCCTAGCCTATTACAACCTATATTAAAATAAAATTAACACAATTCCGCACAAACAAAATAACTCTCTCAATATCTTGTCAAAACACCGCCGGTAGCTGTATTGTTTAAATAGAAAACGACTTGTTCTCTGAAGCGAAGAAACTTTGCGTTGCCAAAGGAAAGATTACTGGTAAACGTCTCGAATCTGGGTACTGGTTTACAATCAGCTGTTAGGTACAAGTTTTAGTATAAAATTATTTACATTACCATCGTTTGTTGCTGGATGATCTCTCTTAATCTTGAGTTTGAACAATCTTTACTGGATTCAAATCGAAGGTAAGTTATGCAAGATATGTCTAACTCACTATTTCTTTTTTTATCCGTTTTATTTAAAGTTTTCGTACATTTAAACTTGTAACGTCCATTACTTTTTTGTCTCCCCCTTAGTTACTTATCACCTAACAAACTTCCTTCCCGTTGCTAACGAATATTCTTTTGTTTCTTCTTTATTTATTATAGAAATTACTAATTTTCGTTGAAATCCAGTTACTGACAG
This sequence comes from Lochmaea crataegi, assembly GCA_947563755.1. Taxonomy (NCBI): domain Eukaryota; kingdom Metazoa; phylum Arthropoda; class Insecta; order Coleoptera; family Chrysomelidae; genus Lochmaea; species Lochmaea crataegi. The sequence goes on from OX387430.1 coordinate 7,834,759, forward strand.
TTCATATTATTTAATCAAATAAAAATGTCCATAACATCCAATGTTTTTGTACTGACATTTCCAATATCAACTTTATCAGCTGATTTATACAGGGTACATAAAAATATCTTAACAGAAAGTATCTAGTTTAATCTTTTTAACGTTATTGTTAAAAATGATGGACATAACATAAGATTCCCATGTACATATGATACAACCTCCAAAAGTAACCACTTCATTTCATTTATATCATCTCAATTTCAGTACAATATATATATATATATATATATATGAAAAAAAAAACAATTTTATTATAGAATAACAGAATCGACTCTTTCAGCTGTCAAAACGAAAGGGCGTATCTTTTAAGCACACGTCCAAAGGAACGTTTCCTTTGATCCATTGGTATGAGCATTAGAAAATAGCCAGTGACCCCTCTTATACTTGCATTATATAAAGATCGCCCTCCAGCAATTGGGTAAATTACATGTCTCTATATACCGTACCAGATTACTGCCGATATGCCCATATATGTGTTTATGATATAGATAATCTGTTTGATAGGCTATACATGCATTACACTTGGTCCATGTAGACCATAGGGGCACTTATGGATAAGCGATCAGCAAGGGATTTAAAAGAAAATTATAGAGTTCCAGTTTTTAACATTAGAGTGCTGTAATATGGGGTCAATGATTGGATTTCTTTTTCAACCAGATGTTAAGTTATCAGTTAAATCTATTTAAAAAAAGGGGTAGATGATATTTTTGAAAACAATTAATTTGAGATTTTATTAATAATTATCATCTAAAACCTAATAAAATCTTTATTACTACTAATAGGAAAGATTAAACGTAAGCCCAACAGAATAATTTTGAATAAACACGCTTCTAATACAATCAGTATGTAAATTAAGGCATTAAATCCGAGTAATGGCAACGATAAAAAATGTTTTGAAAACAAAGGTATTATGAACTAATAGATTGCCTCGAGATATTTTTATTCTGATGAAAATAATAAATAGGATTATTAACACCATTACAAAAAAAAGGAGTTGTTAAAAATGCAAATAAAAATATCTATATATTATGAATAATTGTAACTACATGAAAAAACTGGATGATGAAAATATACAAAGTGTCCAAAATAGAGTTTTTGAAGGGGTTGACTGCATCTTCTGGGGACTGGAACCTTTCACCATGCAGTCCATTCCTAATGTTTGGAAAAGTAAAAAAGTCGTTAGGGATTGTATGGAGGATGGTCCAACAATTCGATTTAAAAACTCGAATTATTTTTGGTATTAGGATTTAAATCGACGATCTATTTCGAAACAAATTTTTAATATATCAATTCTACAAAAAAAATTAACTCCTTCGTCCACCATATCTACCGAGCTTATTCATGATTTTTATGCAAATTCCCCACTGTCTATTACTTCCAAACTCTCGATCCGTTCGAAAGATTGAGCGAGCTAGGCAAAATTTAGAATATTCCTGAATATTCCTTCCAATTTAGGAGATTCGCATTAAACGACTCGCTTGAACGAAGTTGAAGTATACCTGACTGGGGAATATACCACCTAATTCTGCAGTTCATTTGAATGCATGTCCAAACAGTACAGTCGCTCTTTTAACAACAAATTAGACAAAAAATTTCAGATATGTATTATTTAAAAAGCTCAATATCTCGCATATTTTCCAATAAAATCACACCGGTCAACACGATTTTTGGGTCTGAATTCTACACTTTAAATTTTAGTTTCTCCTACGCTAAAAATAAGGGGAAAAATTATTTTTTTTATCTAAGTTTGCTTTTGTACAAATTAGAGCAATTTTGCAACTTTTCGGGAAAAATCTCTGATTTTCATATATTTTTTCACAATTTCACTTTAAATTAGGATTAGAAAAGTTTTTGCTGGATATTAAGAGTCATTTTTATTTAAGATTTGTGATAAACAATCACATACAGGGTGTCTATTTTAAAACTTACAATGGGCTGATTTTTTCTGTGGGGTCACCTTAAGTCGGTTGTTTATAAAACTAAAACAACCTCAACCGACGATTTACGACGAAGAACACTTTTTCATTTTGTTATCAAATAAATTTTTCTGCTTTATTGTTACACCCTGTATAATTATGACTTAGACCGTTGGAAAGCATTTTCTACGGGCTTTCCAAAAACGTATCACAAGTAGGGGGTTGCCATTTAAATTGTTGTAGGTGGGGTAGGTGGGGCATAGTACGTTCTCTCATGTCATTTTAGTTTCCCCTCTCTATCCTAGAAACGGGTTTGAATTTTTTTTGAAATCTCTTTCTTTGTTCACGAGGTACAGCCCATTGTAAGTTTTAAAATTGACACCCTGTATAAATGTAAAATGACAAGATATTAATGTTTAAAAGTGAATATTCTTCGTATTTATTTTATGTTCGAATGAGCTCATCATATTCTCGTTGTACTGCCCTTGATCAAAGTCCTTCACATCTTGGTTAAAACTTTCTCCTTGTTCCTCGGAGCACTTCGGAGCTCAATTTCTAAAGTTTATTGATATGCTCTTCTGCATTAAAGGTTGGTAAATGAAGATTCTAGTCTACTTAGTAGACAAACATTTGTGGTATAACTCGCCCAGTATAAGTTGGTACTTGAGATCCAAGTATCTTGTGAATTGTAAACAATATTTGTGCTTAAAGTGCATCTAGCACTTCGGAGCTCAATTTCTAAAGTTTCTTGATCTCTTCTTCTGTATTAAAGGTTGGTAAATGAAGATTCTATTCTACTTAGTAGACAAACATTTGTGGTATAACTCGCCCAGTATAAGTTGGTACTTGAGATCCAAGTATCTTGTGAATTGTAAACAATATTTGTGCTTAAAGTGCATCTAGTACTTCGGAGCTCAAATTCTAAAGTTTCTTGATATTAAAGGTTGGTAAATGAAGATTCTATTCTATTTAGAAGACAAACATTTGTGGTATAACTCGCCCAGTATAAGTTGGTACTTGAGATCCAAGTATCTTATGAATTGTAAACAATATTTGTGCTTAAAGTGCATCTAGCACTTCGGAGCTTAATTTCTAAAGTTTCTTGATATCTTCTTCTGTATTAAAGGTTGGTAAATGAAGATTCTAGTCTACTTAGTAGACAAACATTTGTGGTATAACTCGCCCAGTATAAGTTGGTACTTGAGATCCAAGTATCTTGTGAATTGTAAACAATATTTGTGCTTAAAGTGCATCTAGCACTTCGGAGCTCAATTTCTAAAGTTTCTTGATCTCTTCTTCTGTATTAAAGGTTGGTAAATGAAGATTCTAGTCTACTTAGTAGACAAACATTTGTGGTATAACTCGCCCAGTATAAGTTGGTACTTGAGATCCAAGTATCTTGTGAATTGTAAACAATATTTGTGCTTAAAGTGCATCTAGCACTTCGGAGCTCAATTTCTAAAGTTTCTTGATCTCTTCTTCTGTATTAAAGGTTGGTAAATGAAGATTCTAGTCTACTTAGTAGACAAACATTTGTGGTATAACTCGCCCAGTATAAGTTGGTACTTGAGATCCAAGTATCTTGTGAATTGTAAACAATATTTGTGCTTAAAGTGCATCTAGTACTTCGGAGCTCAAATTCTAAAGTTTCTTGATATTAAAGGTTGGTAAATGAAGATTCTATTCTATTTAGAAGACAAACATTTGTGGTATAACTCGCCCAGTATAAGTTGGTACTTGAGATCCAAGTATCTTATGAATTGTAAACAATATTTGTGCTTAAAGTGCATCTAGCACTTCGGAGCTTAATTTCTAAAGTTTCTTGATATCTTCTTCTGTATTAAAGGTTGGTAAATGAAGATTCTAGTCTACTTAGTAGACAAACATTTGTGGTATAACTCGCCCAGTATAAGTTGGTACTTGAGATCCAAGTATCTTGTGAATTGTAAACAATATTTGTGCTTAAAGTGCATCTAGCACTTCGGAGCTCAATTTCTAAAGTTTCTTGATCTCTTCTTCTGTATTAAAGGTTGGTAAATGAAGATTCTAGTCTACTTAGTAGACAAACATTTGTGGTATAACTCGCCCAGTATAAGTTGGTACTTGAGATCCAAGTATCTTGTGAATTGTAAACAATATTTGTGCTTAAAGTGCATCTAGCACTTCGGAGCTCAATTTCTAAAGTTTCTTGATCTCTTCTTCTGTATTAAAGGTTGGTAAATGAAGATTCTAGTCTACTTAGTAGACAAACATTTGTGGTATAACTCGCCCAGTATAAGTTGGTACTTGAGATCCAAGTATCTTGTGAATTGTAAACAATATTTGTGCTTAAAGTGCATCTAGCACTTCGGAGCTTAATTTCTAAAGTTTCTTGATATCTTCTTCTGTATTAAAGGTTGGTAAATGAAGATTCTAGTCTACTTAGTAGACAAACATTTGTGGTATAACTCGCCCAGTATAAGTTGGTACTTGAGATCCAAGTATCTTGTGAATTGTAAACAATATTTGTGCTTAAAGTGCATCTAGCACTTCGGAGCTCAATTTCTAAAGTTTCTTGATCTCTTCTTCTGTATTAAAGGTTGGTAAATGAAGATTCTATTCTATTTAGAAGACAAACATTTGTGGTATAACTCGCCCAGTATAAGTTGGTACTTGAGATCCAAGTATCTTATGAATTGTAAACAATATTTGTGCTTAAAGTGCATCTAGCTCTTCGGAGCTTAATTTCTAAAGTTTCTTGATATCTTCTTCTGTATTAAAGGTTGGTAAATGAAGATTCTAGTCTACTTAGTAGACAAACATTTGTGGTATAACTCGCCCAGTATAAGTTGGTACTTGAGATCCAAGTATCTTGTGAATTGTAAACAATATTTGTGCTTAAAGTGCATCTAGCACTTCGGAGCTTAATTTCTAAAGTTTCTTGATATCTTCTTCTGTATTAAAGGTTGGTAAATGAAGATTCTAGTCTACTTAGTAGACAAACATTTGTGGTATAACTCGCCCAGTATAAGTTGGTACTTGAGATCCAAGTATCTTGTGAATTGTAAACAATATTTGTGCTTAAAGTGCATCTAGCACTTCGGAGCTCAATTTCTAAAGTTTCTTGATCTCTTCTTCTGTATTAAAGGTTGGTAAATGAAGATTCTATTCTATTTAGAAGACAAACATTTGTGGTATAACTCGCCCAGTATAAGTTGGTACTTGAGATCCAAGTATCTTATGAATTGTAAACAATATTTGTGCTTAAAGTGCATCTAGCACTTCGGAGCTTAATTTCTAAAGTTTCTTGATATCTTCTTCTGTATTAAAGGTTGGTAAATGAAGATTCTAGTCTACTTAGAAGACAAACATTTGTGGTATAACTCGCCCAGTATAAGTTGGTACTTGAGATCCAAGTATCTTATGAATTGTAAACAATATTTGTGCTTAAAGTGCATCTAGCACTTCGGAGCTTAATTTCTAAAGTTTCTTGATATCTTCTTCTGTATTAAAGGTTGGTAAATGAAGATTCTAGTCTACTTAGTAGACAAACATTTGTGGTATAACTCGCCCAGTATAAGTTGGTACTTGAGATCCAAGTATCTTATGAATTGTAAACAATATTTGTGCTTAAAGTGCATCTAGCTCTTCGGAGCTTAATTTCTAAAGTTTCTTGATATCTTCTTCTGTATTAAAGGTTGGTAAATGAAGATTCTAGTCTACTTAGTAGACAAACATTTGTGGTATAACTCGCCCAGTATAAGTTGGTACTTGAGATCCAAGTATCTTGTGAATTGTAAACAATATTTGTGCTTAAAGTGCATCTAGCACTTCGGAGCTTAATTTCTAAAGTTTCTTGATATCTTCTTCTGTATTAAAGGTTGGTAAATGAAGATTCTAGTCTACTTAGTAGACAAACATTTGTGGTATAACTCGCCCAGTATAAGTTGGTACTTGAGATCCAAGTATCTTGTGAATTGTAAACAATATTTGTGCTTAAAGTGCATCTAGCACTTCGGAGCTCAATTTCTAAAGTTTCTTGATCTCTTCTTCTGTATTAAAGGTTGGTAAATGAAGATTCTATTCTATTTAGAAGACAAACATTTGTGGTATAACTCGCCCAGTATAAGTTGGTACTTGAGATCCAAGTATCTTATGAATTGTAAACAATATTTGTGCTTAAAGTGCATCTAGCACTTCGGAGCTTAATTTCTAAAGTTTCTTGATATCTTCTTCTGTATTAAAGGTTGGTAAATGAAGATTCTAGTCTACTTAGAAGACAAACATTTGTGGTATAACTCGCCCAGTATAAGTTGGTACTTGAGATCCAAGTATCTTATGAATTGTAAACAATATTTGTGCTTAAAGTGCATCTAGCACTTCGGAGCTTAATTTCTAAAGTTTCTTGATATCTTCTTCTGTATTAAAGGTTGGTAAATGAAGATTCTAGTCTACTTAGTAGACAAATATTTGTGGTATAACTCGCCCAGTATAAGTTGGTACTTGAGATCCAAGTATCTTGTGAATTTTAAACAATATTTGTGCTTAAAGTGCATCTAGTACTTCGGAGCTCAAATTCCAAAGTTTCTTGATCTGTATTAAAGGTTGGTAAATGAAGATTCTAGTCTACTTAGTAGACAAACATTTGTGGTATAACTCGCCCAGTAAGTTGGTACTTGAGATCCAAGTATCTTGTGATTTGTAAACAATATTTGTGCTTAAAGTGCATCTAGCACTTCGGAGCTCAATTTCTAAATTTTCTTGATATTAAAGGTTGGTAAATGAAGTTTCTAGTCTACTTAGTAGACAAACATTTGTGGTATAACTCGCCCAGTATAAGTTGGTACTTGAGATCCAAGTATCTTGTGAATTGTAAACAATATTTGTGCTTAAAGTGCATCTAGCACTTCGGAGCTCAATTTCTAAAGTTTCTTGATAATAAAGGTTGGCAAATGAAGTTTCTAGTCTACTTAGTGGACAAACATTTGTGGTATAACTCGCCCAGTATACGTTGGTACTTGAGATCCAAGTATCTTGTGAATTGTAAACAATATTTGTGCTTAAAGTGCATCTAGCACTTTGTAGCTCAATTTCTAAAGTTTCTTGATAATAAAGGTTGGCAAATGAAGTTTCTAGTCTACTTAGTGGACAAACATTTGTGGTATAACTCGCCCAGTATAAGTTGGTACTTGAGATCCAAGTATCTTGTGAATTGTAAACAATATTTGTGCTTAAAGTGCATCTAGCACTTTGTAGCTCAATTTCTAAAGTTTCTTGATAATAAAGGTTGGCAAATGAAGTTTCTAGTCTACTTAGTGGACAAACATTTGTGGTATAACTCGCCCAGTATAAGTTGGTACTTGACATCCAAATATCTTGTGAATTGTAAACAATATTTGTGCTTAAAGTGCATCTAGTACTTCGGAGCTCAATTTCTAGAGTTTCTTGATATCCTCTTCTGTATTAAAGGTTGGTAAATGAAGATTCTAATCTACTTAGTAGACAAACATTTGTGGTATTCTCGCCCAGTGTAAGTTGGTAATTGAGATATGCGCGAACAAAGAGTAACAGACACTGCTTGAATAAAGATAGATATATTGAGCGGACTACTCTCGTACGACCCTCGCACTTTGCTTCAACATAGTCGTAGGTACATGCCGGCTGCTGAGAAATATTTATAATATTTAATTCTTTGTTATAATTATTGGTATATTACCTGAATTGTGGGTACAATATTTATTTATCTTAATAGGAGGAATACAAAGTTAAGATGTTATATTTCCGGAAGGACTCACTTAAATAAGATATTAACGCTTACAATAAATTACTAAATAAAATGAAAATTAAAAATCCCTAAAAGATTCTAATAATTATAAAGCTAAAACCACACCTTCTATAAACTAACTACTGATAATAATTACCGTAACTAAAAACTACTGGAATTACTGCGATATTAACCGTTTTCGGTCAAAACAAAGACTGGGGTCCTCCATTTCAGTGAGTCTCGAGCGATCGGATGTTCTAACGCGCATCTCAGAAGTCCAAAGTCCAAGTGCCAACTTACAAATACGATTGGTACAGCTGTGATAAACATTTTGATCCTATGATCTACTATACTACTATATACTACTTAATGACAGTTGTCGTACCAGTCATTTTCTCAACAGCAGAAACCGTTTTAAAGCAACAAACTTCCACACTATCAAAAGATACTCCCTTCCCGATTTCTGTCATCATCATCATCATCTAGCAGCCGAGAAAATTTGCATTTTAAACAGGCACAAGCTTCTTTTAACTCGCTAGTTCTCTCGTTAAATGCAAATGGCCGCCGTAATGAAGCAGCCGAAGTGATGGAGGACTCGAAAGAGGAAGGGGTGTTGGTGTGGTGTCTCAAGGGAAAGTGAAAATTCGGAAGACAAAGACTTTTAGCTTGGATCGACAAGAATACGATTATACGTGTAGGTTGGTTGCTCACTTCCTCGCAACTTAAACCAAAAAACAAAAAATTAAATTCGGTGTCACCAACTTGAAAGTTATAATTGCAAAATGTTTGTCTCAACTTCGTAAATTTAAATACGGATAAGCCAATCGACTGCGCCATTTATATTCATCTTGTATAAAGATATTAGAAAATTAAATATGCGTTTTATTAAAAAAATAAAATTCATTACGAACCAGTTACGTAATACGTATCCCCCTTTCGACATGGTACAAAAAAAAAGATGATAAACTGAGATATAGTTGAAGCGGAATTACGAATAAACATGCATAATAGGCTGTATAAAAGCCCTTATTGACAGGACATAATGCCTTAACCTTATGTCAACAGGGGATGCATAAAACACGTGTCATTGTGTCATACAATGGACTTTACCCTGTGTCCTTTCCTCTCCTGTATATATCAATAATGAAGGATGTTACGATGAGCTTTTAGCAAATTTGTATAGGGAGGGATGATACGAATCTAGATATAGGGTATAATTAATATATAGTTTGTAGAGAGATATTTCAGTTGAAAGTAAAATTGAAATAAAAGAAATTTAAGGGAGATCACTATTGACAAAAACTGTAAGACTAGTTTCAACAGTTTCTAAGGAACAAAAAGTTTTAAGTCACAACCCTGCTCGATAAGTCGAGTTGGGGCAATGAATTTGAATTTTGTACGCCACTGTAATTCACAGACGACTTAAAAGTTATTTATAACCGAACCATGGTAGACTAGTCCCATTGTATGCTGATTAGGCACTACTGAAAGAAAAATAAAGCCAATGATTTTTATTTTCATTGTCGAAATATTAAATCGCATGTCGAGAAGTATGTTCGGATTGCACGTTGGTTTTTTTTTTGTTGGTTTTGTTCAAGAGTTGAAGAAGCGACTCTGCCACCGTTTGTTGTGGCTAACCTTAAGTTTAGGTAGTCAGAAGAAAAATATTTTTACCACCCGATCGTTTTTCATTATTTTTTTCCTTTGTTTATTTATGGCATACGTCGATGTGAATTGTATGAGTACAGGCTCGGGTTGATTGGTTTGTTGGAATATTCGGAATACCGTGCGTTGTTGGTATTTGTTGGAATTTATGAACTTTTTTGACCAAGACCGCTAAATTATACAAAGTCTGGACCGTTTTTACGTGGGTGCCACCACACGCTTGTTTGACATGTTTAGCGTAGGTACATTCAAAACGTATGGTGGAACTTATTTTACCAAAGGAAGTTAACACCATGCCGTGGTCATCAAGATAAGATACAGTTCAAGTACTAAAACCTCAAATAGTATAAGAGTTAAAGCAACTTCTTTGGCCGAGAAATTAGATTTTCTTGAAAATGGTTCTGGTTACTGATGAGAGATGGTCTTGCAGAAAAAGCAAGACCAAGACCAAAAGGGGAAAACCTTGTGCATCAAACATTTTGTCCTAGTTGTCTTACTACTTTGATTATCCTCAAATGCAATTTGAGTTCTTAAGATCTGCCCTATTGACATTTAGTCTGCAACACCCTGTAGAATTATCGTCGTTTTTAGACAGAAGAAGAACCAAAGGAGCTTCTACTTTTACTCACAGAAAATTATACTATCTAGGTTGGTTAACTTTAAGGGAGGTACCGGCGTATATCCAAAATATAATCAGATACTATTTCTGTGGGAGAAGAATTTTGCTGGGAGGTGGAGATTTCTACGATGTCACGGCGGGGATTCCACAGGGGTCGGTATTGGGGCCGACACTGTGGAATCTTTTTATGACTCGTTTTCTAAAATAAACATGCCGGAAGGTGTGAAGCTCATCGGATATGCTGACGATGTGGCTATAGTGGTTAGTGCGGCTAGAACATATAAACAGGGGCATGGAGTTAGCACCAGAAAACACTGAGGTGACGGTATTGGTAGGGCACAGAAGAAAAGAAGTGAGGTTTCATCTGGGGGGAAAGATGATAGTATCAAAGGGGGAACTGAAGTACTTGGGTATATGGCAGGGATCAACTTTAGGAAACATCTGAGTGCCACCGGAGAGCAAAAGAAGATTGTAATGGGATGTTGTGAAATCAATCCTTCTTTATGGAGCACCGATTTGGAAGGGGATGGTTGGGATCAACAAATATAGGAAGGAGCTAAACAGGGTACAAAGAGGGATGCTGCTGCGTGTGGTGTCGGGCTACCGGACGATATCGGACGTAGCAGTTCAGGTGATTGCAGGAGTATCTCCTATGAACTAGTTGATCGAGTAAAGGGAGAACGAACACAGGAGAGGAAGAGAACAAAAAACAACAAATAGAGGAGATGGTGCAAAAATGGATAAAAAGATGAGAAGAGGAAAAAGTGAAAGGGGAGTAGAGATTAAAGAACTGAGGTGTTGGTTACAATGTAAGCACAGGAAAATGGATTACTTCCTAAGTCAGGCTCTGTCGGGACACGGGTCTTCCAGAACGAACACCGAGAAAATAGGGTAAACGGAGGATGGTGAGTGCGTATATTGTGGGGAGAGGGACGATGTAGAGCACACCCTTTTTACATGCATACGATGGGATCTACTAAGGAATGAGGCGGAGGGAAAAGTGGGATGGAAGCTAGAAAAAAATAATCTGATCAGGACAGTGGTGGAAATGGAGAAAAATTGGCAAATAGTATCCAGATATGTGAGAGAAGTGATGGGGAAAAAGGAAAAAGAAGAGAGAGAACATCAAGGAATGATGGTATACCCCCAGGGGTGGTTCCAAAAACGGAAAGTGGATATGAGGAGAATGGGGTGGTTTTAGTGCGGTCGGCTCTGGTCGGGGACAATGCGGCTCGCTAGCTTCACCTGTGGGGCTACCGAGTGGGATTGGGATTGGGAAGAGTCCCACACTCTCGGGGAAAGGTTGAGCAAATACTCGACGCCACAGAGCAGGTTTCCACCCATTTAAAAAAAAACTTTTAACCTTCAATTAAATCTTATACAATATAATATGATTTTTTTAGAATTATTATCAATTTCTGAAATCGTATTTACATTTAATCACAATTATCGTAAAAAAATTGTATATTATAAAAGACACAATTATATTTCTTAAATAATCTCACCCATCAATTGAGTCCATTAACAAGTTGCTATGGAGAATTAGTTGAAGAGAGATTGGTCTTTGGGCCGCTGACTTAACATCAGTAAAGCAAAGCAAAGTGAAGAGAGGTTTAATAGCAAATAATAAGGTTTAATAGGGATATCGCGTGTAACGTCGAGGTGTGGCTGAAATAATTAGCGCATTAGGCCACCCCGCCCAACTGATTCACGATATAACAACTATAAGCAGCACGACTCTCGACAACGGACGGATTCATGCATGTTTTCGGTAAATCTAGAGACGTTTTTAATACACAAAAACTTCAACAGTATCTACCGACGTTGCCACGTTTCAGATATTAAATCTTATATATATATATATATATATATATATATAAGATTTAATATATATATATATATATATATATAAAGTTTTTTTATTTAATGTTGCTAGACTATTCGCATTTCGTACTTGCACTCGGAAGACAGTGGATTTGCTGGTAGATGCTTGTTAGTCATCTAAATATGTTCTGCGTTGGAAAAGCCTACAGCGGCCTCTTGTTGAGTTCGAAAAGATAGGAAATGGTCCAAAGAGAAGTGGAATGAGCTAAATTAGATACGTAAGGAACAAACAACACTGGAAGATTCAGAGAAAAAGTGTGTGGTAAAAATATATCAAGTAAATGTTTTAAAATTGGAACTACACGAAAAAAATTCTTATATTGGAAACCTATATGTTTCCAATGTTTTTTCTTTCTTCTACTCCCGTTTAGGAATAATCACAGTACATTGAACCCATCAGGTAGTACATTGAATCCATCAAATTATATCCTGGATTCAGTCTATCAGATTTCTTCATTATATTTTTCTTCTGATTGATTTTCTAATTCATATTGCGTACAGCCTGCCAAATACATTGAGCACTGACTCAGCCACGCCCACCGATGCGTACTGGTCACACTGGTCATAACTGAACGTACTACCTCTCGAATCGCCTCGCGCAAGTAGCTAAGATCGTCAGAGCTCATGCCATATTTGGCCAGCTCTTCATCTCATGTGGAAACCTTTCCGGTAAATTTACAATTGAAACGTCAAACTTTATATATTTACAGGGTTTCTAAGATATCTTTAGAACTATGGCAACAGCGGATAGTCGGAGGTAACCACTCAAATTAGGGAAATTATAGTGGATAGAGAATTCCGGGCTTTTCGCTAAAAAAAAAAACCAGCTTACACCAGGATTGATATAATTAAAGGTTTGGTTAATTTATTGCGACTTCGTTGATTTCGGAAATTATTTGGAAAATTAAGAGGTGTGGCAATAACGAATGGACAATAATGGTATTATTTCACGTTTTATTTGACTTAATTATAGATGGGATAAGATGAAAGTAACAGATACAGAGTGAGAAAAATGAAAAAGGAAATTTTGGTAAAAATATTTTTCTACGCACCTGTTGTTTGGTACAGTTTCGAATAAATCAAAATGGAATTATCACAAAAACGAATTTCCGCTTACGTCCTTAACGGAGAAACACCGGAGGAAAATTAGTTTTTAGATTAAGTTATTAACGAAATTATTATTTTGAAATGAATTGTGTTAAATTCTGAAGCGTATAAAACAAGAGTGTAATTATGAGTTTATTAATGCGCTTGGCAGGAAAATTTCTTTTGATCTTTAATAGACATTAAATGTTAATTAAATAGTATACAGAAAATCAAACAACAGATTGTTCGGACAAAAATTAGGTTACTTTAAGATAACTTTAATCTTTTAAGCTATTACGTGTCGTTTTATGGCGTATAAGTCTGTTATTCTTTATCTCAAGATAATTCCTCGGAAACAAATTCCTGATGACATAAGAGAATGATGAACTTACAACGTACCTGTATGTCTAACAGCTATTTAACAAGCTTTCTAGTAGAAAAGTCGATTTATGATATAGAAATTGCAAAAAAATATTAAAAAACACACAAGAACACTCCAGATCACACAAGAACACTGCATAACACACAAGAACACTCCATAAAACACAAGAACACTGCCTAACACACCAGAACATTGCATAACACACAAGAACACTCCATAACACACTAGAGCACTGTATAACACACAAGAACACTCCATAACTCACAAGAACACTCCATAACTCACAAGAACACCCCATAACACACAAGAACACTGCCTAATACACCAGAACACTGCATAACACACAAGAACACTGCATAACACACAAGAACACTCCATAACACACAAGAACACTCCATAACACAAGAACACTCCATAACACACAAGAACACTCCATAACACACAAGAACACTGCATAGCACACAAGAACATTCCATAACACACAAGAACACTACATAACACACAAGAGCACTGCATAACACACAAGAACACTGCCAAACACACCAGAACACTGTATAATACACAAGAACACTCCATAACACAAGAAAACGGCATAGCACATAAGAAAACTGCATAGCACACAAGAACACTCAAATATTCATAAAAAGAACAGAAACCGTGCAATTAGACAATATTATATTCAATAACAATAAAAACACTGAAAAAATTACAAAAGCTCTGAATTTTAAATGGAAAACACACACAATAACACTAGATTGCGACAAATAAAGTCAATAATAACACACACGACATAAAAAAATTTATTATAGAACACATTAGTACATAACAACGTTTAATTAAACACAAAATACTGAACCACATCCAAAATCTATCAATTCCACTAAAAACACAAAATTAAATATATAGAAACAACAGAAACCGTGGAATTAGACAATATTTTATTCAATAACACACAAAAACACACATCAACTCAACAATCACCCACAAAGACGACAGAGAACACACAATCAGACGTTATTACATCCAATAAAGCACAATTGCACATAAGTAACACAAATAAAATTCCAATAATACCAATTTCACTAAAAAAACACACAAGAGCATTCGATAACCCACAAAGGCACTCAAATACACTTTAAAACAAACAAAGATCGCGCTATTAGACAATGTTTTGTTCAATAACACACAATTATTCACAAAAAAACAACCAATTCTATAAAGAAAAACACAATTACACACAAAAACGATAGAAAACACATATCAAACGTTATCACATCCAATAACACACAATTGCACATAACATCACACCGAAAGATTGAATGGAACACAGATACAATGAACAACATTCAAAATCTCTCAGTTCCAGTAAAAAACACACAAGAACACTCGATAAAACACATATGATACAACTCGTAAAACCAACAGAAATCGTGCAATTGAACATTATTTTATTCAAAAACACACAAAAACACACATCAACACAACAATTACCCACAAAAACGACAAAGAACGCACAATCAGACGTTATTACATCCAATAAAGCGCAATTGCACATAAGTAACACAAACAAAATTCCAATACTACAAATTTCAGTAAAAAACACACAAGAGCATTCCATAACCCACAACGCCACTCAAATACACTTGAAAACAAACAAAGTACGCGCAATTAGACAATGTTTTGTTCGATAACACACAAAAATGATAGAAAACACATATCAAACGTTATCACATCCAATAACACACAATGGCACATAACATCACATCAAAACATTGAATGAAACACAAATACGATGAACAACATTCAAAATCTCTCAATTCCACTAAAAACACACACAAGAACACTTGCTAAAACATATAATTGAACATTATTTTATTCAATAACACACAAAAACACACAACAATAACCCACAAAAACGACAAAGAATACAGAATCAGACGTTATTACATCCAATAAAGCGCATTTGCACATAAGTAACACAAACAAAATTCCAATACTACCAATTTTACTAAAAAACAAACAAGAGCACTCGATAACACACACACACAGCCACTCAAACAAAGATAGCGCAATTAGACAATGTTTTGTTCAATAGCACACAATTACACACAAAAACGTCAGAGAGCACATATCAATCGTTATCACATCCAATAACACACAATTGCACATAACATCACACCGAAACGTTGAATGAAACACAGATATAATGAACAACATTCAAAATCTCTCAATTTTACTAAAAACACACACAAGAACTCTTGATAAAACTCATTTTTATACTCGTAAAACTAACAGAAATCGTGCAATTGAACATTATTTTATTCAATAACACACAAAAACACACATCAACACAACAATTACCCACAGAGAACACACAATCAGACGTTATTACATCCAATAAAGCGCAATTGCACAAACAAAATTCCAATACTACCAATTTCACTAAAAAACACACAAGAGCACTCGATAACACACAAAGCCACTCAAATATACTTGAAAACAAACAAAGATCGCGCAATTGGACAATGTTTTCTTCAATAACACACAATTACTCACAATAAAACAACCAATTGTACAGAAGAAAAACAAAATTACACACAAAAACGTCAGAAAACACATTTATCACATCCAATAACACACAATTGCACATAACATCACACCGAAACATTGAATGAAACACAGATTCAATGAACAACATTCAAAATATCTCAATTCCACTAAAAACACACACAAGAACTCTTGCTAAAACATATATTATAATACTCGTAAAACCAACAGAAATCGTGCAATTGAACATTATTTTATTCAATAACACACAAAAACACACATTCCAATACTACAAATTTCACTAAAAAACACACAAGCGCACTCGATAACACACAAAGCCACTCAAATATACTTGAAAACAAACAAAGATCGCGCAATCAGACAATGTTTTGTTCAATAACACACAAAAAAACAACCAATTTTACAAATAAAAACACAAAAACGACAGAAAACACATATCAAACGTTATCACATCCAATAACACACAATTGCACATAAAATCACACCGAAACGTTGAATGAAACACAGATACAATGAACAACATTCAAAATCTCTCAATTCCACTAAAAACACACACAACACAAACAAAATTCCAATACTACCAAATTCACTAAAAACACACAAGAGCACTCGATAACACACAAAGCCACTCAAATATACTTGAAAACAAACAAAGATCGCGCAATCAGACAATGTTTTGTTCAATAGCACACAAAAAAACAACCAATTCCACAAATAAAAACACAATTACACACAAAAACGACAGAAAACACATATCAAACTTTATCACATCACACCGAAACATTCAATGAAACACAAAAGCATTCAATATCACTAAAAAACACACAAGAGCACTCGATAACACACAAAGCCACTCAAATATACTTGAAAACAAACAAAGATCGCGCAATTGGACAATGTTTTCCTCAATAACACACAATTACTCACAATAAAACAACCAATTGTACAGAAGAAAAACAAAATTACACACAAAAACGACAGAAAACACATTTATCACATCCAATAACACACAATTGCACATAACATCACACCGAAACATTGAATGAAACACAGATTCAATGAACAACATTCAAAATCTCTCAATTCCACTAAAAACACACACAAGAACACTCGATAAAACCCATATTATATACTCGTAAAATCAACAGAAATCGTGCAATTGAACATTATTTTATTCAATAACACACAAAAACACACATTCCAATAATACAAATTTCACTAAAAAACACACAAGCGCACTCGATAACACACAAAGCCACTCAAATATACTTAAAAACAAACAAAAATCGCGAAATTAGACAATATTTCATTAGATAACACACAATCACATCCAATGATGTACAAAAAAATACCGTTTCAAAACATACAAATCGCAAATCAAAGTCAAAATTAAGGTCATTCCTGTCTCTGTTTTCTCCAGTCGTTTCATCTGTTTCTATCGCTAATTTTCCAAATATTCTTTTGATAATTCAAAATAGGGAAATTATATTTTCAATCAGATGCACATTCTGACAATTTGGCCTCTACAAACGATTTTATTTTGAAGCTATCTCGCATTATTAAACAAAATATCGCAATTCGCACTTGGTTATTTTATAACATTCTTCGTTCATTTTCCATAAAGCATTATTATAATATTAACTAACTTCCTAACGTATATACAAGAAAGAGAGAGATGATAACAGGAGCTCCCGAGGGTATCCTATTCGAGCAAAGAGAGATATGCATCGGGGTCCAGTGGTGGATTAGCCAATGATAATATTTTATTTAAAAACATTATAATAATGAAAAATACAGTATGATATAAAAATTCTCTTTTAGTGGATGAAGACAAATTAGATGATGAGTGAGCCAGGATTTCCTCATCTTTTTGGGAAAATCTGCATGTTGTTCTGACTGCTATCCGAAGTAGTTCATGTAGATTTAAAAATAAAAAATAAAAAAAGACAAGTTATACTGGAGTCTAGTAAGGCCTGTACACTTGATTTATATATTATGATTACTTTAACTCGCTTGTCAATATTAGACATACTGCAGACATTACATTAAGTTAACGTATTGATGCATAATCGGAACTGTGCGTGACGTCTTCACTTATTGACAAATATGTTTATACGAGATACAATCCTATTAAACAATATATTGGAGTGACGATAATTATTATCAAAAAATTTTGATTTTAAATGAAGTGTCTTAATGGGCAAGTCCGTAGCTACATTAACATCGCAGTCGGCCATGGAGAACGATTATAAACGTAGCCGGAATGTCTAAATGAGCATTGAGATGTTGTAATGGCGCCCACCCCCCGGCCCGATCTGATTTGGGGGGCGGTTTCCTTTGATCTCGCCGCCTTCTCTCGTTTCCCCGCGTCGCGACGACTCACCCCCCACCCGCTGTGACGACCCCCAACCTCCTTCCCACCCTCATCATTGCAGATCTTCTATTTTGCAAGTGACTCATCAATTTTGTTCAATTGCTCACGCCTTGGATTTTAATTTAGGGCCACCGGTGATACTTTTTTTTTGTTGAAAGAACGGGGCAAATATTTGATTTTGATGGCTGAGATCGCGAACGGAAATCGTTTGATTGTTTTTTTTTTCGAAAATAGGGGCCATCTCGGTGAAATTTCGGACCGACTTTGCACCTTTGGCATTCGCAGTTTCGGTAGAATTTAATTAGAAGCAAACTCTCTTTTAGTATTTAAATAAAATTCTTTCATATAGGTAGAGATCGACACGTGAGCTCAACTGATTATTTTCTTTTGTGTTCTTGTGTTTAAAATTAAAGGTTTTTATATTTACTTGAAATATTTCGTATATATGCTTAAAATAATAGGGTATCTAATCCTAGTTTAAAATTAAATTTCCAAACCTCATTTAATAACATACATATAATTAAAATTTAGAATTTTACCTAATAAATTTTAATTTAAAATTTAAATTAATCAATTAATTTTTATTAATAAAATTAAATTATATTATTTGTATAACCGCAACTGCTGGTACAAATTTTGTTAATACTAATTATTATTTCTAAATCTAAATTTCTTTAATATATAAATATAATTACAGTAATTTTTTTCTTAAAAATAATTTAAATATAATAAAAAATAACATTTAATCTTTAAGTTAAAATAAAACTTATAAATAAATTACTTTAATGTAAACACAATAAAAAATGTTCCCTCCCTAAAATGAAACTCAATCGAAAGATTTATAATTTTTTTAAATTAAAAATTATTAAATATAAAATTTAAACAATAAGTTTTTTAAATATTAGTGAATTAATCATAAAATTAACTTAAAATATCCGTAAATTATCCTTTATATAAATTTATTATAAAATCTATAATAATAAATAAAATTTTAAAATTATAGATTTATTATACCAAAAATTAACTAACCTAAATAAATTACCAAAAACTAAATTATAGTGACTATAATTACCTATATAATCATTACCATTAACTGAACTATTAAAATTAAAAAATTAGCTACCCCTAACTAAATTTTAAAAATTAACTCAATATACCAATAAAAATCTGGCTACCCTAACTAAATTTTAAAAATGAACTTAAATATCAATAAAAATTTAGCTACCCCTAACTAAATTTTAAAAATTAACTCAATATATCAATAAAAATCTAGCTGACCTAACTAAACTTTAAAAATTAACTCAAATATCAATAAAAATCTGGCTACCCTAACTAAATTTTAAAAATTAACTCAAATATCAATAAAAATCTTGCTACCAACTAAACTTTAAAAAGTAACTCAAATATCAATAAAAATCTAGCTGACCTAACTAAATTTTAAAAATTAACTCAAATATCAATAAAAATCTGGCTACAACTAAATTTTAGAAATGAACTCAAATACCAATAAAAATCTAGCTGACCTAACTAAACTTTAAAAAGTAACTTAAATATCAATAAAAATTTAGCTACCCCTAACTAAATTTTAAAAATTAACTCAATATACCAATAAAAATCTAGCTGACCTAACTAAACTTTAAAAATTAACTCAAATATCAATAAAAATCTAGCTGCCAACTAAATTTTAAAAATTAACTCAAATACCAATAAAAATCTAGCTGACCTAACTAAACTTTAAAAATTAACTTAAATATCAATAAAACCCCTAACTAAATTTTAAAAATTAACTCAATATACCAATAAAAATCTAGCTGACCTAACTAAACTTTAAAAATTAACTCAAATATCAATAAAAATCTGGCTACCCTAACTAAATTTTAAAAATTAACTCAAATATCAAAAAAAATGTAGCTAGCAAATAAATTTTAAAAATTAACTCAAATACCAATAAAAATCTAGCTGACCTAACTAAACTTTAAAAATTAACTTAAATATCAATAAAAATTTAGCTACCCCTAACTATATTTTAAAAATTAACTCAATATACCAATAAAAATCTAGCTGACCTAACTAAACTTTAAAAATTAACTCAAATATCAATAAGAATCTAGCTACCAACTAAATTTTAAAAATTAACTCAAATACCAATAAAAATCTAGCTGACCTAACTAAACTTTAAAAATTAACTCAAATATCAATAAAAATCTAGCTGCCAACTAAATTTTAAAAATTAAATCAAATACCAATAAAAATCTAGCTGACCTAACTAAACTTTAAAAATTAACTTAAATATCAATAAAACCCCTAAATAAATTTTAAAAATTAACTCAATATACCAATAAAAATCTAGCTGACCTAACTAAACTTTAAAAATTAACTCAAATATCCCAGAATTTATGGGACATATGCTGGACTGCTGATTATCGAATTTGACGGAGAAGTGTCTATTGACGAGGTAGTATTTAAGTTGAAGGAAATAGTTACTGGATAAAGCATTTTTTAGCCTCTATGCCAGACTTTGTCAAACGCTTGGGAGATATCTAGAAATACAGCGTTGCAATATTTCTTTTCTTCAAGACTCTGTGATATTATTTGGTTAAATATTCGATGAACTTGTTGGGTGGTTGAAAGGTCTTCGCGGAATCCGAACTGGTGTTTTGGTAGTAGTGTTTGGAGATTATGGTCTGTGTGAATCCTCTGCAGCAGTAATCTTTCAAAGACTTTGCTTATTGTTGGAAGCAGGCTGATGGGTCGGTAGAATGTAGTTTCGTTTCGTTGTTTTCCTGGTTTGGGGATCATAATAAACTATGAGGAAGTAGGATGAACTTAAAATTCGATTGAAAATAATAGTTAATAGAGTAACAACTTTACGTGGGAGTTGTTTTAGTATTTGGCCGGAGATTAGGTCGTATTCTGGAGTCTTTCTTACTTATTTCGTTCTTAACTTCTGTAGGAGTGAAGTTTTTGATAGGAAGAGATATTTGTTTACGAATGGGAGGTACGCTTGAGTTTCTTCGTTGCCTTCCATAGTTTATGGTCATTTGGTGAGAGGTTTGTGACGAATTGTTCAAAGCTGTCATTATTCACATCTCTGATTGCTGATTCTAGTTGCCTATTTAATCCGTTGAAAGTATGCTAGTCTTTAATGTTTCTTGATCTTTGCCAGCGTTTTTCAGCAATAAGGTGACGAATATGGATAGGGGGTAGTCGTTGGATTATATTTATTTTGTGGTGTAGATTGCCAGGCAGCTTTTTGCACGAGTGTAGTGAAATATTGGGATGCAGTGTCTAATTCGTCTGAGGATTTAATTCGAAGATTGAGGTTAGTATTTTCTTCCAGGTAGGAAGACTCTAATACTAAATTAATTAATGTTTAACAACTCACGAAAGTGTATACGATTACATTTCTCAAGTTCGCAGAGAAAAAATAACACTTTGCAACGTCGCAAAAGTTTCACTCTACGTAATGATGTTTTTCGAGAAGACTTTTCTTTTATAGTTTTACACAAAATTCATCAAATTATCCACCTAAATAATATTATTTAATGAAAAAGCTAGAAACTGAGAGAAATTTAATTAACCTCGAAGTCGCAAACTGTATATTTTTGTAAAGAATCTAGATCTTTAAAACGAGAAAACGAAAGCAAATTGAAAAGCGATTCATTAGTATTATCTCAGAGATGTATAAATAATTTACCCTACTACATATTAATGAGACTATTGATGAAAAACCTCGTGGAACTGCTAATTATTTAAGGATTAAAGAGTATGATTTATTTTTATTGCCTTTATTTATATCGAAAAGATATTTGAATTTTTAACTAATCGATTTTAAAAGCTTGGTATTTATACGAATCGAAGGGTACCATCAACTAATTATTTCCAGGTATTTTTTTCATCGTGGCCGTTCAACTAAAAAGAAACAACTACTTTCCGGGCTGTATGTCCCGACAGACATTGAATTATACTTCTAAGTCAAATGGGGTCGGTATAATCTACAAGATTTAACCGGCCATTAGAAGGGACGACATAACTTGCAGACCGGTTTCGGCGTATTTGCGCCTCATCAGTACACGGTATATGATTTTCACCGAGAGCTCTAAGAGACTGAATTTGACACTAAAACCACAATCAATACATGTCTTTGAGTAACGGAAATGTTGAAGTTGTGACAATAGAGTCATCTTCACCTCCAACCGCAAACCAAAATTCGAAAAATTTGACAAGCCGACAGGCTTAAAACAATAAAGTAATATTACAGTTTCCTGTAAAATTGTCGTCTTTAGTAAAGCGTGTTACCAATAGATATCGAAGAATAAATATCTTCACTATTCAGTTTAAAAAAACATTTTTCAAAAACAGTGACTGTTCAACTAAGAAGAAATAACTACTTCCCGGGCAATATTTTTGAACATTTTTCAAAATTATTGACCATTTTTGATAGTTTTTGACAATTATCGACCATTTTTCAAAATTTTATCAATTATTAACCAATTTTGACAATAATTGTCTATTTTTGACAGTTTTTGACAATTTTTGACCATCTGTGATAGTTTTTGACAGTTATCGACCATTTTTGACAATTATTGACCATTTTTGACAATTTTCAAAAATTTTGACAATTTTTCAAATTTATTGACCATTTTTGAGAGTTTTTGACAATTATCGACCATTTTTCAAAATTTTAATAATTATTGACCAATTTTGATAATAATTGTCCATTTTTGAGTTTTTCAAAATAATTGACAATTTTTAACCATTTTTGATAGTTTTTGACAATTTATCAAAATTTTAGACCATTTTTCAAAATTATTGAGCATTTTTGATAATTATTGACAATTGTTGACAATTATGGACCATTTTTCCAAATTTTTGGCCATTTTTGACAATTATTGACCATTTTTGACCATATTTCAAAAACTTCAACAATTTTTGACAATTATCTACTATTTTTCAAAACTTTGACAATTTTTAACAATAATTGTCCATTTTTGATAGTTTTTGACAATTATTGGCCATTTTTGATAGTTTTTGACAATTATCGACCATTTTTCAAAATTTTATCAATTATTAACCAATTTTGACAATAATTGTCCATTTTTGACAGTTTTTGACAATTTCTGACCATCTGTGATATTTTTTGACAATTATTGGCCATTTTTGACCATTTTTCAAAAAAATTTTGACAATTGACCATTTTTGACAATTGACCATTTTGACAATTTTTGACAATTTTTGAAAATGTTTGACAATTATCGACCATTTTTGACAATTATTGACCATTTTTGACAATTTTTGAAAATGTTTGACCATTTTTCAAATTTTTTTAAAAATTTTCGACAATTATCGACCATTTTTCAAAATTTTAACAATTATTGACAATTTTTGACAATTTTTGACAATTTTTGACAATTTTTGACAATTTTTGACAATTTTTGACAATTTTTGACAATTTTTGACCATATTTGACAGTTTTTGACAGTTTTTGACAAAAATCGTCCATTTCAACAGTTTTTGACAATAATTGACAATAAATGACAATAATTGACAATTATTGACAATTATTGACAATAATTGACAATTATTGACCATTTTTGACCATATTTAAAAAATTTTTACAATTTTCATATAATTTTATTTGATTTTTAATCTGATAAATTGTTAAATATTCATCAATTGAGTTAATTCGGAGGGCGTGGTTTGATTAAATAAGCGAGCGAAAAAGATTCCTTTTTTGCGCTAGAGCGGCATTTGTCGACTTTACGATTTCATTTGAATATAGTAATTAGTCATTACGGCGACTGTAGAAAAATATATTAATAGTTTCTTAACCAAGCGCTTTTCTGAATAAGTCAAAAGCTCTTAACTATACAAATGTATGCTAAGCACCTGAGAATTTAGTTGAAAGCACTTAGCTGAACATTTCTAGATTATAAACCAAGAAAGAGAAGAGCACAACAGCTAAACTAGAAGGATATTGGCAGTGAGAATGATCAGTGAAAAGCCGAACATGCGCAGCAATTGTCAAAATTTAAATATTTTTCAAAAACAGTGACCGCTCAACTAAGAAGAAACAACTACTTCCCGGGCTATATGCCCGACAGACATTGAATTACACTATTAAGTCAAACGGGGTCGGTATGATCTACAAGATTTAACCAACCATTCTGGTTTGCAATTAGAATGGACAACATAATGCCGAAACTGGTCTGCAAGTTATGTTCTGAGATTTTCAATGTCTACTGTGGTGGCGTCGATTATCCAGTTTGGGTCCTGGGGGAATAGCCTTCTTCTACTTGTTTTTCACATGAAATTCGATGGTGAAAATGGCTTCCATTCGGAATCATGAAACTTGTTTTGGTTAAGACAAATAATTGCTTAATTATTATTGATATGACTTCAATCTTACGAATTCCTCGACTATATATTTTTTTTATTCATTTTTGCGCGCACATTTTTCATTTCCACTAATGATGCGGTAAGTCTTATTGCTCATAATAATTGAGCTTCTGTTCATTTTCGTATCGTTACAGAAACGCGTCTTCTGTCTCTCTTTACTTGTTGATGTAACAGTGAATGCACGCAATTTTTCCTTTCGACAGCTATCAAAGGGCGCTTTGTGTACCGAACGTTAATTAATTTTTGGAAAGAAAAAAAAAACGTTTATTCGAGACCAAACCGCATCAATATGGATTTTTTTCGAAAGACACAAGTGGCTCATTTTGAAGACGAACGAGATGTAAAGCAATGCAGTCAAGATGAAAGATTCACTGTTAAATGTTCGTTAATTAGAAACTTTCATAATATGTCAGTTTAATTATTGCATGTTGTAAAAAGAAATAAGTTTGTGTGGAGGAATATATACAGCGTGATTAATATTAATTATCTATATTGGAATTCACTTTTTTTTTTCGTTGTTCCACTGTATGTGTACAAAAGGGGCAATTATTCTAGCGCGCGCAACGAAACTATAGCACGGCAGCGATTAGGCTTCATGGTAGGGTTCATGATAGGGACATAATATTCCATTGTGATGCCTTTTGGCCCAATATAATAATATAAGAATAAATATTTAAAATAAGGATTAAATTCCCTTGATCTTATTTCAATAAAACGTTTGAACATTGCATTATTATATAAATATAAATAAAGAAGGTTATTGTCAAGTTCAAGCGTGAAGCAAAACAAAACAATTATATGTTTATCTGTTTCGTTCGAACTTGACCGGTTATATAAATATACATTCAGTATTGATCAAAGAAGAGTTGATGCAGAATACTTGAAGAAAACTATTCTATATAGTTGAATAGTCAGCTAGTAGTAATCAGTAACCATTACGCATAAGTATGCTATACGGCTAGGTACTTATGCATAGCATTAGTTTAGTCAGTAGTTTAATGTATTTAGTAAATAAAGAAACATATCCCAGTGCAAGAAGTAGTTGTTTCATTCTCTTGAGATGATCCTCCATGTGACCTTCAACACCTCCTATTCAGAGGCCCTCAATTCAATAGTCGATTGTACAGGGTGTCCCCGTGAACAACAGCTTATAACTTTTATACAATAATGCACTTTTAGTGTATGTTTGGTTGCATACACCAAAATCATTCATTAATAGGAGTCATTAATTGTTAATTATCTAGCATTTGTATTTTTAAAGCCACTGCCATTAAATACTAATGATTTTATTAGGAAAATAGGTCCAGACCATTAGCCTTAGATGTGATAATTAGTGTGACGTTTCCAATTTTCGAGTTGCGGGCTTCGCCGACATCGTTGTCAAACAGAATGGTAAATTCACAAGGACCACCGCCACCAACGTTGCCGCCGCCAAACTAGTGTGTTTCCTCTACGCGTTAACGATACGTAACGAAATGTATAAATAAAAGTGTGGCGAACTTCCAGAGCCGGTTTAAGGACAACAAATAGTAAATATAAGATTGTAATTGTTATATGTGGGCATATCAAATAGAGCAGTCGATTTAAAAAAAATTTCAAGATGTTTCGTTTTAACTTTACACCAACATGATTGATTCAATAGAAAAACCCACTGCAGGTAGTCGTTAATCCGATAACAATAGCACCGTACTCGTTTCTTCGAAAAGATCATGCCTAATAGTATGATTATTTTACAACTGAAATGTTTGGCTGGTAAAATAATATTATCAAATTTTACAGACTACGGATATGTTACTGTTTACTGTACAATGAGGGATTTATATAGTTTTATTATTAAATCCTTAAGACCAGATACACCGAGTCAACGAAATATTGTTAAATGTACTTTACTTCTAGCATAAATACATGCTTCAAATTTTGAACATGGAAAACTAAAATATACCTCAATTTCTTGTTTCCTAGATATAAACATACAGGATGTCCCAAATAATATTTACCCGATCATTATTTTTGCATACATTGATACTCGAAGTATCGATACGTTAACGATCGGAGATTTTGCTAATTTTGACGTTTTTTCGGTAAAAAACACCTTTTTGGGGGGTGGAAACAGACATTATTGCGATTTCCGTCCAAAGTTGAGTTCCTAGAATAAAAAGTTGATTATAAAAGTTGTAGATCTTGGGAAAATCTACATCTTGGGAAAATCTACAACTTTTACATCAGTGACTATTCCACACAACCTCAAAATTAGCTCGAAAAACGCAAAAAACTGCACATTTTATTTTTATTTTTGGTTTCGTTAAAAAATGTTCGATTTTGATGAAAATTGTAGAAGGTAGCTTTGATAGTCACAAACCATGAAAAAAAAATTCAAATTAAAATATTGGAAATTTTTCGAGTTATGACGTTTTTTCGGTAAAACACACTTTTTTGGGGGGGTGGAAAAAGATTTTATTGCGATTTCAGGCCAAAGTTGAATTCCTAGAATAAAAAGTTGATTATAAAAGTTGTAGATCTTAAGAAAATCTACAACTTTTACATCAGTGACTTTTTCACATAACCTCAAAATTAGCACGAAAAACGCAAAAAACTGCATTTTTCGTTTTTTATTTTTGGTTTCGTTAAAAAATGTTCGATTTTGATGAAAATTTAGTAGAAGGTAGCTTTCATAGTCGCAAACCATGAAAATAATATTCAAATTCAAATATTGGAAATTTTTCGAGTTATGACGTTTTTTCGGTAAAAACGCTTTTTTTGGGGGGGTGGAAAAAGACATTATTGCGATTTCCGGCCAAAGTTGAGTTCCTAGAATAAAAAGTTAATTATAAAAGTTGTAGATCTTGAGAAAATCTACAACTTTTTCACATAACCTCAAAATTAGCTCGAAAAACACAAAAAACTGCATTTTTCGTTTTTTATTATTAGTTTCCTTAAAAAATGTTCGATTTTGATGAAAATTTAGTAGAAGATAGCTTTGATAGTCACAAACCATGAAAAAAAATTTCTAATTGAAATATTGAATATTTTTCGAGTTATGACGTTTTTTCGGTAAAAAACACTTTTTTTGGGGGGGTGGAAAAAGACATTATTGCGATGTCTGTCCAAAGTCGGGTTCCTAGAATAAAAAGTTGATCATAAAAGTTGTAGATCTTGAGAAAATCTACAACTTTTTCATTAATGACTTATTCACATAACCTCAAAATTAGCTCGAAAAACGCAAAAATCTGCACATTTTTCGTTTTTTATTTTTAGTTTCGTTAAAAAAAGCACGACATCCTTTCACAACGTGATTAAAAAATCACGATATCGCTCATCACTATAGATAACGCCACTTGCCGCTACCACTAAAAATCCCGCATCGCAAGGTATCGATACACTACAAATTTATCGATACTTGGAATGCATCGAAAAGCATAGTATCGATACAAAATATCGAGTATCGGAAGTAAAAGTATCGATACACTGGAATATCGGATAGTATCGCGCATCCCTAATTCAGTATGCGGCAGCGGCATTGCGATGTTGCAAGTCGCTGAAATGTCACGAATGACGGATTTTAAGTTAAATGAACAGCGTGCTTTTCCTGTTTTTTTTTTGGAAATGAGAAGATCGTGTTACAGAAATAAGATTGCTAGACGATGCTTAGAGAACTTTCAAGATACTGAAGACATTCCAAATAAATTACGAATACAATATTTGCTTTTTATCAAGATTTTTTTTGGGAAAATTTTTAAAAAACTTTTTTGGACACGCTGTATATAATATATTAATTACTGGAAAAAATTGGAATTGTAGTAAATAGTAATGGCTTTTTTGAGGATTTGTTAAGGCCGGTCCTGGTAAATAACGCGAATGATAGCAGAGAGATTCGATCGGGTGCTTCAAAGCAAAGCGGACAGATAGAGACGTGTATATAATTGGTCTAGTTTAGAAAGGCAAGCAAATCAAAGGAACGCGCGTGACTAAACGTATCGCCTTACTCGTTGCTATTGTGCCATCCTTTTGCAAGATTTCAGTTTCCTAAGGATATTAATTATCGGTTTGCTTCTTTTTCATTATCGACGAACAGCATTGTTGTATTATTTGCTTAATTTGTATATATAGATATAGAGAAAACTTTGTCGCTCTTTCTGTCACTATCATTAAAATATGACAAACCTACTAAATTTTAGGTGTAAATATTTTTATTTTTGCAGCACTAAATTACACTGTATAGCATTAGAATAATGATTTTTGTCGGCAATCCTACACAAACAGGATAAGGATTATATAAGAAAAACGGATTTAAAAATAATGACGGACCAAGAGAAATTAAAAACTGTTGGGCAGTGTACCATAGACTAAAATAAACTTTATTGTTTTTGCGCTTCTTCATGTAAATAAGTGGTCAGTTCGCAACTTTCGCTAGATTCTTCCTGTATAGTGAACCGCAGGTAGCGAGGACAATAGAACCCTAATACCATTACCATTCAAATATATTTAGAAGTGATAAATTTGCCGTGACAGTGCAGTGTTGTTGGGTACGAATAAGATCCTATTAGGTATTTCATTACAATATTTATTTCATTTATATAAGTAGCACAGATATTTAATTAATAACTTTCGACGTATTTACGCTATTTAGTGAACTCCAGGTAGTGATAAGAGTAGTTTAAGTAGGTAGTATGTACGCGTAATTTTTATGTTTAGGTTTTAGGTTCCCACGTTTAAATATTCTACTTATTGTCCATATTTATTCGCTTTTGGAGAATTGAGATACAATTGATTTATTTTATCCTGCCTAAATTCCAATGTCCGCCTATGGTTTATTGCGGTTTTAGGGTCGCTTACATGAAATCGAGCTATCAATATGATAAACATATATTATATCTGTAAGTGTAGGTCTAAAAATTATTTTTAAAGAAGGTAATGTTTTCATTTACAAAAATAATAAACTTATAGCTAAGGGAATTGGAAACAAAAATTTATATATCTTAGAATTTAAATTAAACAAAATGGAAACTAACTTATGTGAAAACAATACTAACTTCAACTTATGACATAGTAGGTTAGGTTGACTCATCTAAAAAGAATATGTTAAAACTCTCTGATTTCAGGTTCTATCTACTGATCTACTGATTTATACATGCAATCTACTGATTTAACCATAATTGTTTTTTTTAGTGATATTTCGGTAAAATAACTATCGATAGTTATATTTTTACTATAGATTATTATCGATTATTTTCGAAAGATTTACAATCGGTAACATCTTTGTACGATTTTTGTCAAAAATTTTGAAAAAATGGTCAATAATTGTCAAAAATTTAGAAATATGGTCAATAATTGTCAAAAATTGCCAATAATTGTATAAAAATATCAAAATTGGTCAATAATTTTGAAAAATGGTCAAAAATGGTCAAAAATTGTCAAAATTTGAAAACTGGTCTATAATTGTCAAAAATGGTCAAAAATCGTGAAAATTGGCCAATAATTGTAAAAAACTATCAAAATTGGTCAGTGATTTTGAAAAATTGTCAATTAATGTCAAAAATGGTCAATAATTGTCAAAAATGGTCAATAATTATCAATTATTGTCAAAAATGGTCAATAATTATTAATTATTGTCAAAAATGGTCAATAATTGTTAAAATTTTGAAAAATGGTCAATAATTGTCAAAATTTGTCAAAATTCTGAAAAAATGGTTAATAATTGCCAAATATGTTAAAATTTTTGAAAAATCAATTATTGTCAAAGACGGTCAATAATTGTCAAAACCTATCAGAATGGTCAAAAATTGTCAAGAATTGTCAAAATTGTCAAAAATTGTCAAAAATTGTCAAAAATTGTCAAAAATTGTCAAAAATTGTCAAAAATTGTCAAAAATTGTCAAAAATTGTCAAAAATTGTCAAAAATTGTCAAAAATTGTCAAAAATTGTCAAAAATTGTCAAAAATTGTCAAAAATTGTCAAAAATTGACAAAAATTGTCAAAACCTGTCAAAAATTGTCAATAATTGTCAGGACCTGTAAAATATTGTTAAATATTTTAAAAAATGGTCAATAATAGTCAATAATTGTTAAAATTTTGTAAAATTTTGTAAAATTGTCAAAAACTGTTAAATACTTTGAAAAATGTACAATTGTCAAAATTTTTGAAAAATTGTCAATAATTGTCAAAAATGGTCAATAATTGTTAAAATTTTGAAAAATGATCAATAATTGTTAAAATTTTGAAAAATGATCAATAATTGTTAAAATTTTGAAAAATGGTCAATAATTGTCAAAATTCTGAAAAAATGGTTAATAATTGCCAAATATTTGAAAATTTTTGAAAAATCAATTATTGTCAAAGACGGTCAATAATTGTCAAAACCTATCAAAATGGTCAAAAATTGTTAAATATTTTGAAAAATGGTCAAGAATAGTAAATAATTGCTAACAGTTTGAAAAATGGTCAAAAATTGTTAAATATTTAAAAAAATGGTCGCTATCTGTCAAAAATTGTCAAAAATGGTCAATAATTGTCAGAACCTGTAGAAAATTTTCAAATATTTTAAAAAATGGTCAAAAATAGTCAATAATTGTTAAAATTTTGAAAAATTGTCAAAAATGGTCAACATTTTGAAAAAATGGTCAATAATTATAAAAAACTATCAAAAATGGTCTAATAAGAAAAAAAAGTCTTACAATATTCCGAGGGTCGCGAACCTTACCGAATCCGTCTTAGATTCTGACAATTTAAAATAATGATTGTAATCTCACGCAATACACTTTCTTTCTCTCTCTCTCTCTCTCTCCCATCTTTCTCTCCCATTTTCCACTCCCTTCCATATCACACTTTTTCTCTCTCATCTTTCTCTCTTTTTTTCCATCTCTCTCTCTCTCTCTCTCTCTCCCTCTCTCTCTCCCTCTCTCTCTGTTCTCTCTCTCTCTTCCAAATATGTCTCTCCCATCTCTCCCCCTCTCTCTCAAATCTTTCTTTCACTCCCTCCCATCTCTCTCATTCTCTCTCTCTCTCTCTCCCACCTTTCTGTCTCTCCCATCTCTCTCTTCCATCTTTCTTTCTCTCCCATCTCTCTCGTTTCCATCTCTCTCTCTCTCTCTCTTTCCTATATCTCTCTCTCTCTCCCATATTTCTCTCTTTTTCTCATATCTCTCTCTTTCATATCTCTGTCTCTCCCATCTCTCTCTCTTTCCTATCTCTCTCCCTTTTCTCTCTCTCCTATCTCTCTCTTTCTCTCTCCCATCTTTCTCTCTATTCTCTCCTATCTCTCTCTCATCTTTATTTCTCTCTCTCTCTTCAAAACAAAACCCCAGCCGAAGCTTTCTTTGGAAAGAAGCCTAATCTGGAAAATGTAAAAATCTTTGGAAGCTTAGCCTATAACCACATTCCAAAAGAAAAACAAAATGAAAAATTTGAGTCTAAGGCTGATACTACTATTATGGTAGGGTACACACATAATGGCTATCGTTTGTGGGATCCATTTAGAAGAAAAATAGTTGTTGGGAGGTGGGAATGTAATATTTAATGAAAAGAAAAATATTCACAATATTTAAAATTGCTCTTCAGGAACTGAGAAAGATACACTTGTTGAAGTGGAAAATGATGAAATCAAAAGAAACGGTACAAGAAGAAATTGAGCTGGAAGAAAATATGACTGGAGAAGATGAAGAAAATGAAGAAACTCACAAGAAAAGTACTATAAGAAAACAAAAACCACAATACTTGAATGAATGACTACCTAGATGAACATGAAATAGAACATTTAGCAATAAATGATATGCTGTAAAACCAGAAGAACAATAAAGTTTATTTTAGTTCATCAAAAACAGCTACGAAAAGTGAAAAACAAAAATTACGATGAAAATCATATAAAGCAACTGGGTAGGAAGAAAGGAGAACAATAGTCCAGGGAAGTTAGGACACAAATTCTTCCGGGAATTATTATGATGTCCCTAATAGAAAACCCCCAATCCCCCAATCATTTTCCTAAATCCTCGAATAAATTCTGCTGGAGCTTAAACAATTGTAGGAAATCTTGATGACCTATAACATGATATAAGTACTACATGTACAATAAACCCAATGGGATAAAGGTTTTTGAAAAATATTATGGTAATTTTCTAACTAGGCTAAAGACGCTGACTTGCTAGTATTGATTTTTCTAATTACCACAATTTTTAATAATCTCATTTGCAGAAAAATTGCTAAAGAATTAATTCGTAGAGTATTGCGAAAAAGGGGACATTACAGTCGTCATAAGAGCCATGCCGTCGAGTAGGGCCTGTAAGGCCTCGTGTAATGAATTCAGTTAAGTCATTAGAAAGAGTGAGCGAGGTAAATTCTACAACACACTCGAGTTGAAGACTTGTTCTTTTAAAATATAACCCTCTCGACAATGCGCCCTAATTAGAGCCCCGCTTTGTTCTAGTGCACGTCGGGGATGAAATTTTTTTTTTTCGTTTTTTATTTTTTCTTTTTTATTTTTGGAGTATTGTTCTCGGGCCGTAGAAATTAGCGAGAATGACGCGTCGTTTATCATTTTGTGTAGCGCTGAATGCATCGCGCTTTTTAATTAGTCACCCAAACATCTGTGTTCTGTTAGTGTTGCCCAGGAAACAAATAAAAGACGAGATGATGTAGACTGGAGGATAATAGAGGACGGCGTGCCAACCGAGACATTTTAACAGAAAACCGATGTTCCACTAACAGGACCGGATCCTAAAATCATACCGATTCTAGTATCAGATCAGCAAAAATGTCACAAACTCACTAGTAGCACGCCACCCCTACGCCATGTGGCGAAAATGTGTGCGACTGCATATATTCTTCCTGTAAGGCCACTCTCCACACGACGCTACGCTACATGACCTTAAACGACGCCAGTAGACGTGTGTGCATGCAATATCGACACGTCATATTTTTTCGATACGTTGATCTTGTGTAGTCACTAGCAGATCTACACATTCCACAC
Source organism: Lochmaea crataegi (assembly GCA_947563755.1). Classification (NCBI taxonomy): domain Eukaryota; kingdom Metazoa; phylum Arthropoda; class Insecta; order Coleoptera; family Chrysomelidae; genus Lochmaea; species Lochmaea crataegi. The sequence goes on from OX387430.1 coordinate 7,868,394, forward strand.
AAAAGAAACCATCTTTGCGGAAACTGTTCTGCTACGAGAATGGTCAACGCGTGTGAACATCAAGTGGCGTGGCAAGGCATCGCGTGTCGCTAGTGGATTTCGGCCTTTACTTTTGGTTTATATCGATCTACCTTCACCTAAAATGACATTTCCGCAATTAGAAAATCGTTGGAAGACGCCAGCAGACGAGTGTGCATATCCGCCACGTTACGCTTTATGAAAATGTTGTTAAATGCATGATATACATGGACCCGCGTAGTAAGACGTGGAGTGGCGTGGCAAGGCATCGCGCGTTGCTAGTGTGTTTCGGCCTTAATAAAATGATATTTTCGCGATTGGAAAATCTTTGGAAAACGAAGTTTTGGGTGGTAGAGATGCACATTTTACAGTAGAAAGATTTTTAAACAGTAAGGACACTTTTTCCTGAAAAGACGGTGTTTGCGGGAAGTATTTCTAATCGACTAACGAGTGGGTCGGACTAATTGTAACAATTTTGGTAGTAAGAAGCAAAAAAACATTCAAAGGTCAAAAAAGTTCACGTATTTCGGTACTCTATCAGATTGAACAATAAATGTTTTATCTTTAAAACGAATGTATTGATATTTTTAGTTGAATGCAAAATGGGCACGTCCGGTTACGATTTCGAGAATGCCCCGACACTGTGCTCTGCTTAAAACAAGAAATATTACAAGCTGTCACGGGTAGGACGATACTCATTTGTCCACACGTTTAATTTGACAAGATCACAAGTGTGATATTGGAAATTTTATGGTCAAACTTTAAATTTACTGGTATGTCTCGTGGCATTACAGTTATACTGTTAGTGAATTTGTGTATTCAACTCGACCAAAACGAAGGTTGAATTGAACTTTTTGAATATTAAATTTTCAATATACAGGGAGTCAATTTTAAAGCTTACAATGACCTGTACCTAGTGAACGAAAAGAGATTCCAAAAAAAATTTCAACCTAACCTAACCCAGCAAAGCCATCCAATATGGGACAGGGTGTCCCATTACATGTAAATTCCTTTTTAATTTTTAAAATCGGACCTTTCGTTTAGAAATTATGACGAGTATAAAAATGCTAAGAGTAGTAAAAATGTTAGCGAACACCCTACAAGTGTCAGGCTCCATGCGAACTGACATCACCGAGAGAAGTCGGGGCGGGTCCCTAGTTTAAAAATATTAAAATTAAAAGTATTTAAAACCTTTTAAACCATTTCAAACTGTATAAAAAGTTTATAAAATCAACAACTCATTTAAAGGTTATCCCCAATATTTGCTATTGAGATCAGTCGATGTCAATATAATCGAAGTGATCGAAAGTGATTGGCAAAGGTAAACACACTCAGGTCCCCTTCCTTCTGACCACATCCCGGTTCGCTTTCCCAACATTTCCCGCTTTTCTCCTCAAATCTAGGATAAGTGTCCGGCCCATTATCCCGATTGCTCGTCCTTACGCTCACTGCTCTAATCCATTTAAGGTCCTCGGCTGGACAAATCTCCTTATTTCCTTTTCCGACGTATCCTGTCGGGTATGTACCCTCGAATCCTTCGGAAAAATAGATTTTTACACGATTGAAGGAGCTTTGATAACTTTTCGAATCTTAATCTAGTTAAGTGTTTTTTTTTGTCTCTTTTCCGTTGACTTTTCTTGATTTTGCCTTGTTATATTCCAATATGAAGTGTAACATTTTTACGGCAGTGAAAATATTCATAAAAACAAAAAAAAATACAATATTAAAAAATGGCTAAGTAATATTAAGAGTTTCCCTAGAATAGTAAACAGACGTATTATCGGATGCCAACATAAACAATTATTTAAATGTAATAATCACCCAATGACAACTAAAATTCAATCCTCGAGTAATAAATAAATCTAAGACGAATATTTTCAATACATTTTAATCCTCACACACCACGGCACTGTTATTGGAATCTGTTTGTATTGCTATCCTTGTTTTGGAATGAGAGAATCGATATAGATGTTGGCTTCAAACAAAGTATGTTGTCAGTATAGCGGGTTATTCATCTAGTCTGTTTAATAATCGGAGGATGTAAGGGTGGGATCATTGTTTTTATCATATACAAGGTGTTTCAAAAATATATTGTGGATAATTCGTCATTATATGTGTAATAAGTTTAATAAGTTTTGACGTTAATGAGATTCAGGGCGTTGACTTTTTTGTAATAAACGAGCTTTGGCTGTAAATGAAAATTATTTCGACCATAATTTTTCCTTAGTGATGCTACATAAATCATTTGCTTTACACTGAAGATGGCGCAAGTACGCCAATATCGGTCTATAAGTGATTCTGATTACAAACCGAAGGGGGTTTTTCGTTAAAGAATAATTAAATGCTCGATGGGGTAAATATCCCGGATAGTGGTTGTTTCTTTGACTTTAAACGGTCTTTGATTTGAAAAAAATTTCAAACTGCTTAAGGAGTCGAAAATAGTACTGAATATATTTAATTGATAATTTTTATTGTTTATCATTTTATTTATTATTTATTTATTTATGAAAATAAGACTTCTTACCAACTGTATGTGTTTTGTTGACTTACCTGAAAAAGAAAAAAATAAATAAATAAATGTACTCAATTATTTTTAAGAATATAACAAATATTTATCAACAAATAGAAATTTTATATATCTTATTAAAATTAAATGATAAAAGAAATAAACTCATCTACGCCATCTTCTTGGTTGTCGTAGTTACTTTATCAGAATTTACATTTTATGTTGTTGTATTTTGGTTGGGTCTGTGTTGTTCGGGGTGAATTATAGCTTTAAAGTGGTCCCATATCAATGTCATTGGATTTTGAAACACCAAGAAAACAATGAATATCAAATAGAGAATGAGGTATTATTTGGTTTATAACAATTCCAAAACAAAATCATGATCAGGGACGGACTATTATAGCTTCAAAGTGGTCCCATATCAATTTTATTGGTATGGGACCACGGACTTCAAAGCTACACCAAGAAAACAATGAATATCAAATAGAAAATGAGGTATTATTTGGTTTATAACAATTCCAAAACAAAATCATGATCAAAGACGGACTATTATAGCTTCAAAGTGGTCCCATATCAACTTCATTGGTTTACGAAAATTTCAAAGCTACTTCAAAGCTACCCCAAGAAAACAATGAATATCAAATAGAAAATGAGGTATTATTTGGTTTATAACAATTCCAAAACAAAATCAAGATCTGGGACGGATTATTATAGCTTCAAAGCGGTCCCATATCAATTTCATTGCTATGGGACCATGGATTTCAAGACACCAAGGAAACAATGAATATCAAATAGAAAATGAGGTATTATGTGGTTTATAACATTTCCAAAACAAAATCATGATCAGGGACGGACTATTATAGCTTCAAAGTGGTCCCATATCAGTTTCATTGGTATAGGACCATGGATTTCAAGACACCAAGAAAACAATGAACATCAAATAGAAAATGAGGTATTATGTGGTTTATAAAAATTCCAAAACAAAATCATGATCAGGGACGGACTATTATAGCTTTAAAGTGGTCCCATATAAATTTCATTGGTATTGGACCATGGAATTCAAAACACCAAGAAAACAATGAACATCAAATAGAAAATGAGGTATTATGTGGTTTATAACAATTCCAAAACAAAATCATTGTTATAGCTTCAAAGTGGTCCCATATCAATTTCATTGGTATAGGACCATGGACTTCGAAGCTACTCCAAGAAAACAATGAATATCAAATAGAAAGTGAGGTATTATTTGGTTTATAACAATTCCAAAACAAAATCATGATCAAGGACGGACTATTATAGCTTCAAAGTGGTCCCATATCCATTTCATTGGTATGGGACCATGGACTTCAAAGCTACCCCGAGAAAACAATGAATATCAAATAGAAAATGAGGTATTATTTGGTTTATAACAATTCCAAAACAAAATCAAGATCTGGGACGGACTATTATAGCTTCAAAGTGGTCCCATATCAATTTCATTGGTATGGGATCTTGGACTTCGAAGATACACCAAGAAAACAATGAATATCAAATAGAAAATGAGGTATTATTTGGTTTATAACAATTCCAATGCAAAATCATGATCAGGGACGGACTATTATAGCTTCAAAGTGGTCCCATATCAATTTCATTGGTTTACGAAAATTTCAAAACAAAATCATGATCAAAGACGGACTATTATAGCTTCAAAGTGGTCCCATATCAATTTCATTGGTATGGGACCGTGGACTTCAAAGCTACCCCAAGAAAACAATGAATATCAAATAGAAAATGAGATATTATTTGGTTTATAACAATTCCAAAACAAAATCATGATCAAAGACGGACTATTATAGCTTCAAAGTGGTCCCATATCAATGTCATTGGCATGGGACCATGGATTTCGAACATAAACCAAGTATTCAATGAATATCAAATAGAAAATGAGATATTATTTCGTTTACGAAAATTTAAAAACAAAATCATGATCAAAGACGGACTATTATAGCTTCAAAGTGGTCCCATATCAATTTAATTGGTATGGGATCTTGGACTTCGAAGATACACCAAGAAAACAATGAATATCAAATAGAGAATGAGGTATTATTTGGTTTATAACAATTCCAAAACAAAACCTTGATCTGTGACGGACTATTATAGCTTCAAAGTGGCCCCTTATCAATTTCATTGGTATGGGACCATGGACTTCAAAGCTACACCAAGAAAACAATGAATATCAAATAGAAAATGAGGTTTATTTGGTTTATAGCAATTCCAAAACAAAATCATGATCAGGGACGTACTATTATAGCTTCAAAGTGGTCCCATATCAATTTCCCATACAAATTTCAAGGGCAGGGGTACAGGACAGTGGGTGGACTGGCAGCAGCGGTGCTGTCAAGGTCCTACGCTGGATGGGTGCGACCAGAGAGGAGGTGCAGGAATGGATGGAGGAGGAAATGGATAGAGTAGGAGAGATTGGATGGACCGGAAATTTGGGGGAGGTGAACTACTTCTTGACACAGGTGCTCACTGGACATGGGTCGAAAATAGGGTACCTCCACAAGATTGGGAAAAGAGAGACTGGAGTATGCGAGAGGTGTGAAGTGGAGGATGTGTTTAGATGCTGGAAGAACGAGGAAGTGCTGAGAAGTTCAGCTCGGGGCCTTATCAGAAAGTACAGTCTCGAGTTTTAGTTACCCTAGAGCCAATAGAAAGTTTTATTATAATGAAATTGGTATGAAAGGAAATTAAAATAAAAAAAATTTGCATTCTATAACAACTTGTTGTAACTGTGTCTTCCGGTATCCGTTTATATCCGCTGGATATATATCGGCTGTATTTGTAATACCCATTATAACTGGAAAAACTCGTTTCCCCGGTGGAAACCATCCTCATCGTACAGTCGGCATTGGAGGCAAAGGAAAACGACGCCATGGACGCCCCCGGCGCCCGAACTTCAAAGAGAATCTGCAACTGACAGTTTTCGTATACTGCTCCGAGACACACCAGAACTACGGGCTACCTGATCTGTCTAATTCACTACCTCTATGTTATAATAATTATTATATATCTAAAACAAAATGACGATGAAGAAGTTTACTTGTTGGAAATTGCGGGAATATTTGCGGTAATTCCTTCGGGCGATTTTCGGCTTTAGTTTATCGTAAGGTATAATTGACTTTTTATTGCACCTTTTTGGAAATAAACCAATTTCTCTTTGAATCGCTTAACACGAAAATAGGAAACTTTTTAATAACGACCGAAATAGGTGGGTGTTGTAAATTATATCATGTGCAAACAAATAATATTGTCTTGGTTTATGTACTTGATAGCAGGATAAAATCATTATTACACGGCGTGTACCATTTATGATCCGAATATCATACAAAATTCTATAATTTCTTCAAAAATTCATTTCTTGATGCATTACAGTAAGTAATGGAAACATAGCTTAATTTCAATAATGTGCGTAGAGACGTGAGGTAATAATGGTAGTTTTTTTTGACAGGTGGGAACCTCAGTACCGGACGAAGGGTACTTGTTATGCCTTTCCCCAACAGTGTCGCGTCTCCGACTGGTGGAGCCCAACCCCACTCGAAAAACCCTCGTAGGGAATCTCGTGCAGCATTTGGACCCACCAGACCCTACGGACTAAACCCACTTCTGTGCCAGACAGTTCCCCTGGAACCACTATCACTAGTTTGCGTCAGTTACACTGCTGGTAGTCTTAATTTCTTCAACCTTCTTCCTCTTTGATTTTAAAAATGTCGGTAATATGCCTTAGGATCTTGTTGTAGTTTGCATTACTCTCCACCATCTTATCTATCACATTGTCACCTGTCAGAATGTACCCAGTTTCTATTTTCATCTGGAGTCCCTTTTGATCATCGAAGACGGAATGCCTTGCCTATCCCCATGTCCTGTTAAAAATTGGGAGAACCAGTAATTTAACTGCCTATGTTTGCAGTTCACCCATTTTTTGAGTGATGGGATCAGCATTTTTGTCCATTGCGCTTTGGATGTGTTTCTTTCCCTTTCCCTCTGCCACTCTTCTATGGTTCTTTCTCTTTTTTCCTTTTTGGTCTGTGGGTGTTCCCATTTCATGAAGTACTTTACGTTCTCTTGCTAATAGGTAAATTGGTGGCACGCCCGTAATTATTTGGACAGCCTCTGCCGAAACGGTCCGGTACGCACTGGCTATTCTCAATAGAGCTCTTCTTTGAGAGCTGATGATCATATTTCTGTACCTAGCAATCTGCATTCCTTCGTACCACACCGGGGCTCCATATAACAGGATGGATTGAACCACTCTATAAAGCATTACCCTTTTCGAGCTGTTGGGGTCTCCAACATTTGGCATGGCCTGCTCAGTGTTCCGCATCTCTTGTCTGCTTTGTTGAAGGCATTTTGTTTATGTGGACCGAAGAGACCTTGATGGTCCAAATAAACGCCCAAATATTTAAAGGTTTATTATCTGTCCCTCGATATGAAAAGTGATTTTATCTCTTACTCTTGCTTGTTTCGTCCCTTTTAAGAGTATGCCAATACTAATTTGTTTTGCTACATCCACATGTTGACCACTTGAAGAGCTCGGTCGACCTTATTAACCAGGTCTTGTCGGTCTTCAGCTTCAACCAATATGGCCAGGTCGTCTGCGTAGGCTATGCTCCCATACGAAGTCTAAGTCATCATACATGACATTTCACAGAGTCGGCCCTAGGACAGATCCTTGTGGGAGTCCTGTTGTGGCTTCTATTATTAGTCCAGGGATGACCTGTATCTTTCTGTCAGAAAGGTAGCTCGCGATTAACAGAATTGGCAGCGTTATCTGGGAATTAGGGACATTTTTCAGATTAAACTGGGAATTTAAGAAATTTTTCAGTTCAAACTGGAAATTTAACAGAATTGGCCGCGTAATCTGGAAATTTAACAGAATTGGTAGCATTATCTGAGAATTTAGGGACATTTTTCAAATTAAATTGGGAATTTAACCAAATCTAACGAAAATTTTTAGTTTGAACTGGGAATTTAATAAATTCTTCAGTTCAAACTTGGAATTTAACAGAATTGGTAGCGTAATCTGGGAATTCAACAGAATTGGCAGCGTTATCTGGGAATTTAGGGACATTTTTCAAATTAAACTGGGAATTTAACCAAATTTGTAGCTTTATCGGAAAATCTAACGAAAATTTTCAGTTTAAACTGGGAATTTAACAGAATTGGCAGCGTAATCTGGTAATTCAACAAAATTGACAGCGTAATCTGGGAATTTAGGGAAATTTTTCAAATTAAACTGGGAATTTAACCAAATTTGTAGCTTTATCGGGAAATCTAACGAAAATTTTTAGTTTGAACTGGGAATTTAACAGAATTGGTAGCGTAATCTGGGAATTTAACAGAATTGGCAGCGTTATCTGGGAATTTAGAGACATTTTTCAAATTAAACTGGGAATTTAACCAAATTTGTAGCTTTATCGGGAAATCTAACGAAAATTTTTAGTTTAAACTGGGAATTTAAGAAATTTTTCAGTTCAAACTGGGAATTTAACAGAATTGGCAGCGTAATCTGGGAAATTAACAGAATTGGCAGTGTTATGTGAGAATTTAGGGACATTTTTCAAATTAAACTGGGAATTCAACCAAATTTGTAGCTTTATCGGAAAATTTAACGAAAATTTTTAGTTTAAACTGGGAACTTAACAGAATTAGCAGCGTTATCTGGGAATTTAGGGAAATTTTTCAAATTACACTGGGAATTTAACCAAATTTGTAGCTTTATCGGGAAATCTAACGAAAATTTTCAGTTTAAACTGGAAATTTAAGAAATTTTTCAGTTCAAACTGGGAATTTAACAGAATTGGCGGCGTAATCTGGGAATTTAACAGAATTGCCAGCGTTATCTGGGAATTTGGGGAAATTTTTCAAATTAAACTGGGTATTTAACCAAATTTGTAGCTTTATCGGGAAATTCAACGAAAATTTTCAGTTTAAACTGGGAATTTAAAAAAAATTTCAGTTCCAACTGGGAATTTAACAGAATTGGCAGCATAATCTGGGAATTTAGGGACATTTTTCAAATTAAACTGGGAACTTAACCAAATTTGTAGCTTTATCGGGAAATCTAACAAAAATTTTTAGTTTGAACTGGGAATTTAATAAATTCTTCAGTTCAAACTTGGAATTTAACAGAATTGGCAGCGTTATCTGGGAATTTAGGGAAATTTTTCAGTTTAATTTGGGAATTTAACCAAATTTGTAGTTTTATCGGGAAATCTAACGAAAATGTTTAGTTTAAACTGGGAATTTAAGAAATTTTTCAGTTCAAACTGGAAATTTAACAGAATTGGCAGCGTTATCTGTGAATTTTGGACTTTTTTCAAATTAAACTGGAAATTTAACCAAATTTGTAGCTTTATCGGGAAATCTAACGAAAATTTTCAGTTTAAACTGGGAATTTAAGAAATTTTTCAGTTCAAACTGGAAATTTAACAGAATTGGCATCGTAATCTGGGAATTTAACAGAATTGGCAGCGTTATCTGGGAATTTAACAGAATTGGCAAAGTTATCTGGGAATTTGGGGATATTTTTCAAATTAAACTGGGAATTTAACCAAATTTGTAGATTTATCGTGAAATCCAACGGAAAATTTTGGTTTAAACTGGGAATATAAGAAATTTTTCAGTTCAAAACTGGAAATTTAACAGAATTGGCAGCGTAATCTGGGAATTTAGGGACATTTTTCAAATTAAACTGGGAATTTAACCAAATTTGTAGCTTTATTGGGAAATCTAACGAAAAATTTTAGTTTAAACTGGAAATTTAAGAATGTTTTCAGTTCAAACTGGGAATTTAACAGAATTGGCAGCGTAATCTGGGAATTTAACAGAATTGGCAGCGTTATCTGGGGATTTAGGGACATTTTTCAAATTAAACTGGGTATTTAACCAAATTTGTAGCTTTATCGGGAAATCTAACGAAAATTTTCAGTTTAAACTGGGAATTTAAGAAATTTTTCAGTTCAAACTGGCAATTTAACAGAATTGGCGGCGTAATCTGGGAATTTAACAGAATTGCCAGCGTTATCTGGGAATTTAGGGAAATTTTTCAAATTAAACTGGGTATTTAACCAAATTTGTAGCTTTATCGGGAAATTCAACGAAAATTTTTAGTTTGAACTGGGAATTTAATAAATTCTTCAGTTCAAACTTGGAATTTAAAAGAATTGGCAGCGTTATCTGGGAATTTAGGCAAATTTTCAGTTTAATTTGGAATTTAACCAAATTTGTAGTTTTATCGGGAAATCTAACGAAAATGTTTAGTTTAAACTGGGAATTTAAGAAATTTTTCAGTTCAAACTGGAAATTTAACAGAATTGGCATCGTAATCTGGGAATTTTGGGACTTTTTTCAAATTAAACTGGGAATTTAACCAAATTTGTAGCTTTATCGGGAAATCTAACGAAAATTTTCAGTTTAAACTGGGAATTTAAGAAATTTTTCAGTTCAAACTGGAAATTTAACAGAATTGGCAGCGTAATCTGGGAATTTAACAGAATTGGCAGCGTTACCTGGGAATTTAACAGAATTGGCAAAGTTATCTGGGAATTTGGGGATATTTTTCAAATTAAACTGGGAATTTAACCAAATTTGTAGATTTATCGTGAAATCCAACGGAAAATTTTGGTTTAAACTAGGAATTTAAGAAATTTTTCAGTTCAAACTGGAAATTTAACAGAATTGGCAGCGTAATCTGGGAATTTAATAGAATTGGCAGCGTAATCTGGGAATTTAGGGACATTTTTCAAATTAAACTGGGAATTTAACCAAATTTGTAGCTTTATTGGGAAATCTAACGAAAAATTTTAGTTTAAACTGGGAATTTAAGAATTTTTTCAGTTCAAACTGGGAATTTAACAGAATTGGCAGCGTAATCTGGGAATTTACAGAATTGGCAGCGTTATCTGGGGATTTAGGGACATTTTCAAATTAAACTGGGTATTTAACCAAATTTGTAGCTTTATCGGGAAATCTAACGAAAATTTCAGTTTAAACTGGGAATTTAAGAAATTTTTCAGTTCAAACTGGCAATTCAACAGAATTGGCAGCGTACTCTGGGAATTTAACAGAATTGGCAGCGTTATCTGGGAATTTGGGGATATTTTTCAAATTAAACTGGGAATTTAACCAAATTTGTAGATTTATCGTGAAATCCAACGAAAAATTTTGGTTTAAACTGGGAATTTAAGAAATTTTTCAGTTCAAACTGGAAATTTAACAGAATTGGCAGCGTAATCTGGGAATTTAATAGAATTGGCAGCGATATCTGGGAATTTAGGGAAATTTTTCAATTTAATTTGGGAATTTAACCAAATTTGTAGCTTTATCGGGAAATCTAACGAAAATGTTTAGTTTAAACTGGGAATTTAAGAAATTTTTCAGTTCAAACTGGCAATTTAACAGAATTGGCAGCGTTATCTGTGAATTTTGGGACTTTTTTCAAATTAAACTGGGAATTTAACCAAATTTGTAGCTTTATCGGGAAATCTAACGAAAATTTTCAGTTTAAACTGGGAATTTAAGAAATTTTTCAGTTCAAACTGGAAATTTAACAGAATTGGCATCGTAATCTGAGAATTTAACAGAATTGGCAGCGTAATCTGGGCATTTCAGGAAATTTTTCAGTTAAATTTGGGAATTTAATCAAATTTGTAGCTTTATCTGAGCATTTAGGGAAAATTTTCAGTTTAAAACTAGAAATTTAACAGAATCTGCGTTTATGCTCAGATACTTGACCTCCAGGCTAAGAAACAGCTGCACTTTGAAGAGGCTTGGCAGTTTTTGTCTCTCTTCCTTTTACTAGCGAGGGGAATGTTTATAGGAACTTTTCGTCTTAAAATTGAATACAATAATATTAGGAAACGCTCTGTATATAAAAAGATGACATAAGTACATTTTCGAAAATCCAGATAAATATCTGTAACAAATCGAGATTATTTAATACAAATTTCTGCTCTTAGCATATTTTTAGGTAATTCAAGCCAGATAAGATAGGAGTGGTCGGATAAGTTATCATACAAAATTTAGATACGTTATTGGGTACGTTAAAGGTAAACAAAAGATCAATCAATCAAAACAATCTGGTTGTCACATTGTATTCGTAAATAAATATTTAAAAAGTTTTACACATTCCACTTTATCTATCTAATTTCCCTGTAATGGCAGTATCTAAGTAACGATAGAAACCCTTTGGAAACAACATTAATTTGCAATTCAAACAATACCGAGTGTTTTTTGTCGAGTCCATCTCTGAATACCACCAGCAGTCAATAAAGCAATGCCCATCAATTTCCAACAATAAAATAAACTTAACGGCTGCTAGGATGGTACTCGTATTCTGTAAATCTTTCTTAGAAGCATTAAATCTCGGGGAAAGAGGCAACTATTAACTGCCCAACGATGGCATACCTACAATTAATGAAATCTCGTCCAATAATTGGACGAAGAAGACATCTTCGTCGACATCCAGGGGAATTATAGAAAAAATCATTAGCGTCCATTATAGGTTTTGCTTCTTTTTTATTTAAAAGGATTTTCCATTTTTAATATCTCAAA